>WNGS01169498.1:42393065-42412232 GCA_020271785.1 Procambarus virginalis
TGAATCGAACAGGGTCCTGGCCGCCCGTTATTTGGTGAACGTCCGTGCTCCTCGGCGTTCTTGTGTTGCTTTGGGTCGCAGGTTGCAGCCAGTTGTCTCGACTTCGCGTTGAGGAGTTTGTGGCCGCCGCCTCCGGGTACGTCCCCTTTTTTCCTTCTCTTTGGGTAATTAGCTCCAGGGAGCCGTAGGGGCTCCCCACAGAAAACCAGCGTTGAATGTAATGAAACGCCATTTTCTGGGTGAGCCCCGGAGGCTCCCTGGCTACCCTCCCTCCCGTCCGGTCGGCGGATTTTTCGCGTTGGTTGAAGCCTAGTTTCCGAACTGACGGCAGCCGGCGCGGTGAGGTCCGGGGCCCCCCCCTCCCCCTCCCGGGGAGGGGAGGGCTGCGCGGACAACCGGCGCGGCAGTAAAGTGATTGATTGTTTTCCTTGTGATTGTAAGGAGTTTTTCTACCTCTCTGTTCGGTTTGTTGTAGTTTTCTACCATGTGGGGTTTGTTTTGTTATGCCTACCTTTCTGGGTGCCTAACCCCGGTCGATGGCAGATAAGGAAAACCCCCAACCATATGGGGTTTTCCAGGGCCATTGCTCCCTGAATCCTCTCTGAAGGGGCCAGGTTCTGGCGCTGGTCCCTGGTAGGTCTGAACTCCATAGCTAGTGTCCCGGTCTAACATAACATACATTAGCCCGATAAGCTCCAGGGAGCCTCCGGGGCTCACCCAGAAAATGGCGTTTCATTACATTCAACGCTGGTTTTTTGCCACACTTCCCTACCCTACTGCGGCTAAAATATGCTACCTACGATTTTTTTGTTATTTTTTCCGTGATCAGGGAACAAAAATAAACAATTCTATAAGACGAAAGAATTTTTTGGATTTTTTTTTTTGTTGCGCCTGTGGGTGTGAATTCCATTTGGGCCCCTAGCGGTTTGAGGGTTAAATTCGTAAACTGAGGTGCCCCATCTGTATCAATTTTTATATATTTCTCTCCTAAACCTAGCACATTTAAATTTGCTTCCTAAAAACCTCTTACAGATTGTTACCTATTGTGTTCCATATATGCTCTCATGGTCCTTTGCAAGTTTGGGTCCCAAATCCAAGGCTATTTATACCGATAGTGATAATAATATTAGTGAGATGGGTCGCCAGCCCAATCCTTCTACCCCCCCTATAACTGAACCTCTGTTAGTGAAACATCATCAGTACTGTTATGGTTGCTCTCCAGGACAGTTATGGGGCTGATTCTACAGTGTATGGTGCTACACTGTATAGTGTGGATGAAGTCTTTCTTTTGGACATACACCTCCTCAGTCCATGAAAGTGGGAACAAAGTAATGATGATCATAGCTCTTGCCTCTGGTTGCACATATTAACTTAAGTTCCATATTGGCAGGTTTATATTACACTAGACACTTGGTACTATAGTTTAATATGCGTTAGGGATATAATAATTATTCAATGCAATAATTATAATATTTTGTATCATGTGAAATGTACATATAAATCATACTTTACAAAATGTGTGACTTATGTACATAATAGTAGCATAACAGTTTTGTATGTGTATCTGATTTGTGACGTTGTTCCCCCTTCCTCCATAAAAGCTAGAGGAGTAACTGTAGTAACTTTTTTTAGGGTCAAGTGGAGCTTTCTCTCCTGCCCGCCTGCCTCCCACCCCTCGGCCAGGTATTACAGTATGGAGAGCTTCAACTCGCTGCACCTCAGGGTTTTACCGTAGCTCTTTCCTGTTCTCTCTAATATTTTTCCCATGTCAACTAACTTTCATGAATTCCTATCATTGCCCATCTTTGTTAATTACATTTATTGTTAAAATCATTGTGAAGGTGTGTGCTGATATCAGCTGTGCGGTTAGTTAAATGAAAGAGTGGCTGTAAAAATTTACTTTATAAACCATTGAGTACCACGTATAACAATTTTAAAAAGAGATATTAAAGCAGAAATTGCATGAGAAAGCTGTTGTTTATTGGTGTTGTGTTGTGAATGTGTATCAAATAGCTTTTGCTACAATTGCTTAAGTG
Source organism: Procambarus virginalis (assembly GCA_020271785.1). NCBI lineage: Eukaryota > Metazoa > Arthropoda > Malacostraca > Decapoda > Cambaridae > Procambarus > Procambarus virginalis. Next base: position 42,395,102 of record WNGS01169498.1, read on the forward strand.
AATTATAATTCGTAAAATTTTAGCTACTTTTTATCACTGCAGCATGTTGGCATAACGATGCCTAGTTAGTTCAGTATACCCCAATTAGTATTCCTCAGATAATTTAGAAAAACATTGAATTGGCAAACACTGTATATGATTTACATGAAGACAATTCAATATTTCTGAAAATTTAACAAAAATCTGAAAAATATTCCTGCAGATGCTAGCCAAACATTTCTGACTGCTGCTCAGAAATTTAACACAGAAACATAGGGTAACTGACACCCAGGGGTATGTGAACACAAAGATGAGCAGTCAAATGAAAATTTAATTTTAGAGGGTAGAAATGAACAGTATTTCAGCACAGATCCAAAGGAAATTAGAAGTGCAACAAAAACAATCTGAGCAAGAAAATAAATTGACTGAAACAACAGCCAGAAGTAATTGTAATACCCTGTAGAATCAAAACAGTGTAGTACATGAAAAAAAGAAACCCTGCCTATATTGTGCTTAGGATGTATGTATGGGTTATCAGGAAGAAATATTGGAACATGCCTCTATGATCATCCAGACAAATTAAAAAAAATCTAAATACAGGTTGGTGTTGTATGAAAGTTGCAAATTTTTAATTTCAAAATTGTGTACCAACTCACTAATGAGAAGAGCTATGACAAACTGCCTAGCATTAAATAATATAATAATAATTTACTGTATCTGGAAACAGGAAGCTCGAGTGTGTTCATACAGGTTGGGCTTTTATCGAGGTGTCTCCTCCCCTCCTTCCTTGGGTCAAATTACTGACCCCACCCAGGATGCAACCCCACAACAAGCTGAATAACTCCTGAGTACCTACTTGGTGCTAGGCAAACAGGCATAAAGTGAAAGGAAATGTGCTCAACCATTTCTGTCCCGCCCGGGATTCGATCCCGGAATTCTCAATTGTATGTCGAAAACGAACTCAACTGTACTACAGGGACCCTCGAATTAGCTTTATTATATATCATAAGAATCAGACAAATAAAACAAAATGAATGCCAGCAAAGCCATTATGGAGATAGCCACAGGCCTACATGAAGAAAGTTGTTTAACCACTTAACTGCGCCAACCGAGTATTCTCAGTTGTCGGGAAACTGCGCCAACCGAGAAAACTTTTTGATTTTTCGGTACCAATTCTAAATGTTTACGAGGTTGGTTGTGTACGAAATGGACTCTTATGACCTCCAGTGACCATCTTGGAAAAAATTCCCAGGATGCCCTAGGGCTGCTGGCTGGGTTAGTACTGAATGAGCAACCATGGGTGGCGCACACGCCTCTAGCTCCCAAACACCTGTCAGACATGGTGTTGAAAGATAACGCTCTGTTGGTGAAATTCAAACCTTATTGTTTGAAGAACATAAGGGTCAAAATATTGGTGAAGCTAGGTGCAATAAAGACCTAACACAAAGGTCGAATGCAAGTGATACAGCACCTATGAGGAGGATACAGCGAGCGTATCCAGTTGTAGCTCTGAGCATCACCCCTTGCAATCATATGCCATCTCCAATTTATTTAGATGATACATAGATGAATCGTTTTCTGCGTTCAGTGATGATGCATCTGATACAAGTAGCATAGATGAACAGTGTTAGAGGCTTCCATGGTGGTGTTTTCCATAGATATTTTCAAAAATATCTGAATCTCTTCCTAACTGATGGACACTCTTTGAGGCTAGCTGAATCTCTTTCTGACTGATGGACACTCTTTGAGGCAAGCTGAATCTCTTTTTGTGTGGGACCATACAAAGCAATCTTTTCAAGACTACCTTACAAATTGATCTTTTCCTATAATCTTTTCAATACTACCTTATGCTTTACAAGCTTGGCTACATATAACCTACAAGTACTAAAGCCAAGGGTGTACATGAGTGCGTTATTTGCAAGCACATAGAATGAAGAAACAGGAAGCGAAAATTTATCTGTACCTGGTGCACTGAGAGCGAAGTCGCGCTGTGTACCATGGACTACTTCGTTGATTATTACTCACTTCCAAAGTACTGAGTGTGTTTAATACAGTGTGTTTATTGTGGACACATTACTGACACATGTATCACAGTTCCCTGGAACATTATGAACGTTCTACTGTATACATATTGTAAAGGACACAAATATGCATCATATATGATAAAAAAAAACAAATAAAACCGCATTGGAAATACATAAAACAAATAATTGAAAATATATTTGTGGCAACACCCAGTGCTTGAATGGCCCGCGCGACCGTGTCTAGGCGATTCATGCACGGGCGACCAGGCCCTGATGACGTCACAGCGCACCTTGTCCACGTCCCCACAGCCAAAGTAAGTGGAATTTGGTATTTATTTTTACATAGACATGTTCAGGGAAGGTAATTTTATCATTTTATGAAGAAAACAGAATTTTTGGGGAACTTTATTTCATGCGCACTGGGGGAATTTCACAATAAACTCGGCACAGCATGTTGGTTAACAAGAGGAAGAGAAGAATGTCAAGGCTCTACCATCAACACGGCCATGGTGGACAGGATACACACTGGCACCCTCACCAGAATCACATATATTAACACTACAAATACAGTATCATTCACTTTTGTTAACATACAAGGTATCATTCCATGTAGGGCAAACATAGTCCAGTTTGTAACTGGCTTCCCCCCTTTGAGGCAAATGGTATTTGCAACCTTAAGTTGTAGGTCTTTTGGAGGACTACTGTGGCAGTGAAATACTGGTACCAGAATAAAAAAAAATCAGAGGTGACAGCAAACATAGTACATTAACCCCTAAAATGCCCCAATTGTTTGAGAATTATTAGCTCAAATACTCCAATTGCCTGGAGGTGATTTAAGGTACCCCATTTTCCTTAAAAAGCCCCACCCATATTAGGGGGATGTCTGTTGACATTAGAGACCCTTGTTAATCGTTTGCCATATTTGGAAAAAATCCTGAGTTCCTTAGTTTCCTTCCAAGGCTTTGGTAAACAGATGCAGATCATGGATGACTCATCACCATCCTTTGTCTGAACATGCAGGGCGACTTTGCTTGGAACCTTGGAACTTATAATAGCAAATGAGTGATTCCTGTGCATATATTTAGAGGCCAAAATGTGTACTATGTGCAAATATATGATTTAAGGTTATACAAGTATGAAAAACCAGCATTGAATGTAATGAAATTCAATTTGTGGGAGACTCTTTTTGTGGCTCTCTGAAGCTACTATCTCTGATAATGAGCCATACTACTGGGTTCCATCAGTCGCAGAGTTCTATTGGCCTACACACAAAAGGCACTACGGGCTCACCATAGCCCGTGTTACCTGGAACATTTTGTTTCAGGTAGCGAATCTTTAACAACAACAACAACAACAACAACTACCGGGAACCTGAGTCAGAACCTGGTTTCCTCACAGAGGTGCAGAGAACGGTGGCATTTTTGTATTAAGTTATTTATGCTATCCACAGGGAAAGATACCTAGAAAGTCAGCGATACAATACAAACCACTGCAGGCTTCATATGTGACTGCAGCCTCGAGAACTTCTTAAAGATCTCCACAAACTATGTAAACAATCAATTGAAAATTGATGAAACTTGCACCAGCTCATTCACCTCACCTCTCCACTCTTTTAGGTGGGGGGGGGGGGGAAGGGAGGTAGCATGCAGTCAGCTGGGGGTGCTCCTTCCTTAGTTCTATGAAGATGTCAACACTCCTGACAATCTGGAGGGCTGAGGGTGTCAGGGAGCCACCAGAGCTTACCCCAGAAATTGGTGTTTCATTACATAAACACTGCTGTTCTGGGAAATGCCCCCTTGTTGCTCACTGAAGCTGACTACCCATGCAGAAGGAAACAATGGGTACAATGGGTAGTTACCAGGGAGAAGAAAGCACTGCAGGCACTATAACCTCCAAAACCCCCATGCCCAAATTTCAGCCCAGGAAACATTCACGAAGACAGACGATAGAGCGGCAATCTTCAAAAAGTTATGGGCACAAGGGTAGGCCGCAAGCTGGGTAGACATAACAACACTGCTGACAACCTGAGAAACACGGGCCCCTGAAACAGAGGACCAAAGCGATGGGAATAATCCAAAAGAAATCCATCGAGGCAGAACCATTGTCATGAAAGTAGCAGCGAAGAGCTACCACCGGACAGAACACAAGCTGAACCAATCAAGCAGCAATGACCAATGGATCCCCTATAGAAGCCAGCTGACTTGTCCTTTTCCAGAAAAGGAGCTAGAACATATAAACAAATTGCCTACAAGGGGCAAACAAACATAAACCTTGGGGCTGGATGAGAGCATGATGCTCACCAACCTGACAACCAGAAACAAAAGAAAGAAAGAAACAAACAGTCTGCAAGAAACAATCCTAAACCGAAGGGGTCACAGTAAACTGAGCAGAAGAAAAGAAAGAACATGGTCAAGAGACCAAGCAAGCTCAGGCAGTGTACAAGCAGGCCGAAGGTGAAACAATGCACGAGACAGCTTGCAAAACAGAGCCAAAGGAACATCAATCCCGAATGCAAGCTGCAGCGGCACTGCAAACGCCACACAGTGTGGGGTTACAGTATTTGGCACGAGATGTGGAACAAGAACTAGCTTAAACAGAAAAGAGAGCACCACCCTGCTGAAATAGAGGGAATACAGAGAACATATACGGCACACATAGACGAGATAAAGCACCTAAATTATTTGAATCGTCTCAAAGCTCTCCAAATGTATTCACTAGAAAGGAGACGAGGGAGATACCAAATAATATACACATGGAAAATACTGGAGGGCCAGATCCCAAATCTGCACAGTAAAATAACAACGTACTGGAGTGAACGATATGAAAGAAAATGCAGAATAGAACCAGTGAAGAGCAGAGGTTCCATAGGCACAATCAGAGAACACTGTATAAACATCAGAGGTCCGCGGTTGTTCAACGTGCTACCAGCGAGCATCAGAAATATTGCCAGAACAACCGTGGACATTTTCAAGAGAAAACTAGATTGTTTTCTTCAAGGAGTACTGGACCAACCGGGCTGTGATGGGTATGTGGGCCTGCGGGCCGCTCCAAGCAACAGCCTGGTGGACCAAACTCTCACAAGTCAAGCCTGGCCTCGGGCCGGGCTTGGGGAGTAGAAGAACTCCCAGAACCCCATCAAGCAGAAGCACAGCAACAAAGAGAAAGGAAGTGGCAAAATGAAAGCCATGAAACCTCATACTGCCACCTCAGTGAAGACCACTGGGAGGACATCATCAACCCAGTCACCTGATCTTATAGAGATAGTAATAAACAAGCATCGAAAGCCCAGACATTAAGAGTTGAGGAAGCATTAAGAGGAAGTTGAGCAAGCAAAGTATGCCACTGGGCTGACCCAGTGTTTTTCACTGGGTTGAAAAACACCTGGGTTCAGACAGCAAGAAAGCAGTGCCTAAAACTAAGATGGGTCTGGCATCCAAGGAGCCAAAAGAGCCACTCTTTTCCTGCAGGTTTTCAATCATGGTAGGACCCTGAGCAACAGCTGGACTAGGAGGTAAAGGTCTGAAGTGAACCCCCCCCCCCCCTGTCCAAAAGAGACAAGGAGACAGCTCAAAAGAGGCAAGGTCAAAAGTGAACCTCTCCCTCCACCCCAGTTGAGACAAGGAACTACAGGAGAATAGGTCAAATGGGGCTATAGAGTGGAGCCCAAAGGAATCTGAATACTCCACAGCCCATACTACATGGCCACAGACTCAAATCATACTGTGCTCCCAGCAAATGAGGAAAGACCAATGACCCTGTACAGCCTTGTGAGCACTCGGAGCCCCAATTGAAAGCCAAGGTGTCCATGAATATGTTGAGGGACGGGGGAAGGAATGCACCAAGGAACCAAACCCTGAAAAGCCTAAAGATGGAACCTGTGATGCAACAACCGGTAATTACCTAAGTGTAGTTACAGGATGAGAGCTATGCTCGTGGTGTCCTGTCTTCCCAGCACTCTGTCATATAACGCTTTGAAACTACTGATGGTCTTGGCCTCCACCACCTTCTCCCCTAACTTGTTCCAACCGTCTACCACTCTGTTCGCGAAAGTGAATTTTCTTATATTTCTTCGGCATCTGTGTTTAGCTAGTTTATATCTATGACCTCTTGTTCTTAAAGTTCCAGGTCTCAGGAAATCTTCCCTATCGATTTTAGGTGAAGGGCCAATGGAGTCTGTACTCGACAATATTAGCAGCAGTAAAAGTGGCTGCTCTGGAGAAACCAGAAAAGCTTCTGATGCCAAACCCTGCCCAGGGATTTATGAGGATGGCAAAGTTGAGGTTCTCGCAAAGTTGCTTAAATAACTTGCAGTTAGAATGGCCTCGTGACTGAGTGGACAGCACTTAGGAGTCGTAGTCCTAAGGGCCCGGGTTTGATACCTAGCTGAGGCAGAAACAAGTGGCCAGTTTCCTTCACCTGATGCATCTGTTCACCTAGCAGTAAATAGGTACCTGGAATTTAGACTGCTGCTTAGGGCTTCTTCCTGGGAAGGTGTCTTGTGTGTGTTAGAAATATATGTACTAAACATAATAGTGGAAAAATAGAATGGTTAGAAAGGCGGGATTCAAGAGTTAATAGCTCGATTCTGCAGGCCTAAATAGTAAACTGGCGAGTCACCTGTGGCTGACTCAGTACCAACAGATCGCAGTGCTGCAGCCAGGTCAAGGCCACCAGTGTAATGACTTTTTGTAATGACTGATAAAAGCCACTAGTAAGTGAACACCCAGTCATCATAAAAAATGTGAGCCTGACAGCTGAGTGGACAGTGCTTCGGATTCATAGTCCTGAGGTTCCGGGTTTGATCCCTGGTGGAGGTGGAAACACATGGTCAGAGTCTTTCACCCTGAGTCCCCCCTGTTACCTAGCATTATACAGGTGCGTGGGAGTTAGACAGCTGCTATGGGCTGCTTCCTGGGGGTGTGTGTAACAAAAAGGAGGCCTGGTCGAGGACCTGGTCGTGGGGAACGCTAAGCCGTGAAATCATCTCCAGATAACCTCAAGATGAGTAAATGTCAAATACTGTACTGCTGACTGTAAAGTCGATCTTAGCTTCATCAATTAACAGTATCTCTCTCTTTGGACACGTATCATGTCCATTTTTTTGCTCCCGAGTGCTAGCTATGGACAGGACTCACGTCCACTACAAAATTTTTTATATAAAATTCATTTTTATCCGATTGACCTCGGGATAGTTTCAAATTAAGCGCCTTTAAAATGCGCACAATTTGATACCAAAATGAAAGATGTAACACGAAATTTGATGTCCGAACACTTGTATGATTATAAATAGGTTTTTGGTCAAAATTTTAAAATATTTGTTAAAATTCTATTTATTGTGCTATTATGTTGGGACTAGTTTTAAAATGCACGCCTTTACAACAATTTGATACCAAAATGAAAGATGTAACACAAACATTTATGTCAGAACACTGGAAAGATACAGAGCACCACTTCGTTTCCAAACTTTAGTTATCCGAAACTTCCAGTTTCCCGATTGGGGTTGGGGAGTCATGCTACACGAACAAACAAAGTTCGGGTAGGAAGCGGTCCGCCAAGCCTCGCGCCGGCCCGTGGTGATGGGTGGGAGATGGTCCAGTTTGCCCACTGACCGTGTTGGGCGCCACTAATCTAGAGTGCCTTCTACCCTGTGATTTCACAGATTCATGGCCTATTATTCCTGTTTGATTTGTCATGAGGCTGGAGAGGTCAATCTGCACAATTAAGAAACATCTGTGCACCATGTCGGCTCCAAATGCATGCATTGCGTCAATGATTGCTGACTGGTGGGTGGATGGATGGGAGCTTAGGTATGAGAGAGAGAGAGAGAGAGAGAGAGAGAGAGAGAGAGAGAGAGAGAGAGAGAGAGAGAGGGAGAATTAGTGAGAAAGGGAGGGGGAGGTAGGCAGGAAGGAAGTAGTGAGGGGGGGATGAGAGAATTAGGGAGGGAGGGAAAGGCAGGCAAGCAGGCAGGCAGGCAGAGAGGCAGGCAGGCAGAGGCAGGCAGGCAGAGGCAGGCAGGCAGGCAGGCAGGCAGGCAGGCAGGCAGAGGCAGGCAGGCAGAGAGGCAGGCAGGCAGGCAGAGACGCAGAGAGGCAGGCAGGCAGGCAGGCAAAGACGCAGAGAGGCAGGCAGGCAGGCAGGCCGGCAGAGAGGCAGGCAGGCCGGCAGAGAGGCAGGCAGGCCGGCAGAGAGGCAGGCAGGCGGAGAGAGAGAGGCAGACAGAGGCAGGCAGGCAGGCAGAGAGGCAGGCAGAGAGAGAGGCAGAGAGAGAGGCAGAGAGGCTGGCAGCCTGCCTTTCCCCCCCCCTCACTAATTCTCCCATTCTTCCTCACTACTTTCCTCCTAGCATCTCTCCCTACCTTCCCCTCCCTCCCTTTCTCACTAATCCTCCCCCTCTCCCACTATTTCTCCTCTCTCACTAATTCTCTCCCCCCCCCCTCTGTTGGTGGAATGGTGAGGACGGCAGTAAGGAAGGATTTGCTTACCAGGTGATTGTTGCCAAACTTCTCAGTCATATGGTATTACAAATTTTAATCTTAGCTGTAAAATATTTATGCCAAAATGTTAATTTTCATATATTAATATGCATTATTAATCATTAACATGTTATATGATTTCCTATTTATTAATAAAACAAATATAGTTTTATTTATGAATTATGCACAGTTGGCATCTGTGAGCAGGCGCTGACAGACATGTCCGCCTCTACACAGCCTCCACCCCGTTAGTAGTTCCCGAGCCTGTTAGTAGCTCCCCCTCCTCCATAGCCTGCTGTTTTCGTGTTATGAGAAAGGCAGTGAGGCATTGAGGGGGAGAGGCAGTGAGGCATTGAGGGGGAGAGGCAGTGAGGCATTGAGGGGGAGAGGCAGTGAGGCATTGAGGGGGAGAGGCAGTGAGGCATTGAGGGGGAGAGGCAGTGAGGGGGAGAGGCAGAGAGGGGGGGGGAGGCAGAGATGGGGGGGAGAGGCAGTGAGGGGGGAGGCAGAGAGGGGGAGATGCAGTGAGAGATAGAAGCAGTGAGGGAGGGAAGGCAGGCAGGCTGGCTGGCAGGCAGGCAGGCTGGCAGGCAGGCTGGCAGGCAGGCTGGCAGGCAAGCTGGCAGGCAGGCTGGCAGGCAAGCTGGCAGGCAGGCTGGCAGGCAAGCTGGCAGGCAAGCTGGCAGGCAGGCTGGCAGGCAGGCTGGCAGGATGTTCCTGCAGGCTGACAGGAAACATCCAGAGGATGTTTGCCAAACGTCTTAACACTTTCGCGGGCCACAGACGACGCTCGCGTCACCCATTTTTGTCCCGTTGCCTCGCCAACGACGCGCACTGCGTCACTCATTAAAATATTTGTTAAAAATTTAAATTTTATCAGATCAATCTGGTAGTGGTTTTAAAATGAGCGCCTTTAAATTGCACACAATTTAGCACCCATATGTCACTTGAGCAGGACATATATTTATCTCTTGAATGCACCTCAAGCGGCATTGGAAAAGAAATATTTCTATAAAATCCAATTCTTATCCGATCGACTTGGGAATAATTTAAGCATGTTTACCATTAAATTTTCGTTTTTTCCAATAGTCACATAGCCTATTATTGAAAACGGAGTTAGCTTGTATCTTCGTGGAAAAACTATTGTAAAATGTTGACATGACCAATGTAATAAACGAAGTTTTTTATTTGGTGCCGGTCACACGCATCCTTGTGTGACATTTTATACATATGTTCTTCTAGAACATTCTATTGCGAACATATTGGTATAAAAATTAAGTACGTACATCGAAAATTGACGTCAGGACAGTGAAAAGAATAAGACTTTTCAAAAGGTGTTTCGCCGATCTGCCGTCAGGTAGAGGTAATACTTCAGCCACTTTCCACACTCTTGCTGGTGGGCCGCGAACATGATTCTACATTTATATGCATATGTCCGTGAAGGGAATTTTATTGCGGTCACAGTGATATCAAAATTAATGACGTAGCACAATTCTGGGATTGACAAACATGAAAAGTTCATAAACATTTCAGCGCTGTTTGACGCTCACGGCTAACGACCGCCATAGTTTCTTATTTGGTGTGGTTCTCATGTCAGGTTTGGTGAAAATGTAGGTATATATTCTTCTAGAGCATTCTCTGGCAAACACATTGATACCAAATTTAAATACATACTGCGAAAATTAAGCTCAGCAACCCGAAAAGATTATAAACATTTCAGTGCTGACGCGCAGTTGGCCCACACGCCCGGCGCACAAGGGGAACAAGGTCAGCGAACTCCCAGGAACGCTAAAGTGTTAATAATCAGTTAGGAACAATTAAGGACTTTTATAAAGTTGATCAGGACTTCACTTATTGGTGAGTACAAACAAAATACGGTCGCATTTAGGCTATGAACCTGTCGATTTTTCCCCTAGAGTTTTTTCATACATTTTTTGGAAAAATTTCTTTTTACATTTCTAGTTTATTTTTTCCCCTCTATTTTTCGTATACGAACTTACATGTTAACCGACGGGTCTCATCCCCAAGGGGTTCGGAAACCAAGTGGTGCTCTGTATAAATAATTTGCCTTTTTATTGCGCACAATTTGATACCAAAATGAAAGACGTAACACGAAAATTGATGTTATCAAATGAACGAGTATACACATTAGGTTGCAGTATACAAATTGGCTCTCGTTTACGGGCAACTTTAGGCTTTCTTGCGGGGAGGCACGCCAGGCTTTTGTACATTAGATTCCAATACACTTGTAGGGAATTTAATTGCGAACACAATGATACCAAAACGAGTGACATAGCACGAGAATTAAGGTGAGAAAACTGAAACGAGTATACACATTTTACTGATTTTGTGTGCTCACATGTAACTTTTCCGACTTTAGGCTTAGCTGTGGGGAGTTTTCCGACTTTAGGCTTTGCTGTGGGGAGTCTCGCAAGGCTTTTGGACATTATATGCATATACATCTGCAGGGAATTTAATTGCAAACACAATGATACCAAAACGAATGACGTAGCACGAGAATTAAGATAAGAAAACTGAAGAAAACTGAAACGAGTATACACATTTAGGCGTCGCCGCACACTCGCCCACACCATTGGCCCCATGACGTCAAAGTCTGTGGCGCTCTCGTGGTGCGCGCGATAGTGGTAATGACCTTAATACTTATTCTTACCTTGAAATTGCACAACATGAAATAGACTGAAGACCTCAGTGGACAGCCTGAGAGTCTAGACATTGAATACAAAAGGAACCAGGTGTTCAAGATAACTCTTGCAAATGTAATTAAGCCAAGAATTATTATATAACACTACTAATTATAATTCCTGTTGCCACCACTCCTCAATTAAATAAATAATTATGCTAATGATTCTCTGGACTCTTGAGGAGTCAGTCCAGAAATATAGCCTTACTCTTGACAATTATTATATGTTAATGGAAATTAATGTAGACTCTTGATAATTACAGGGAGTTGCTAACTCACTTTGAGAATCATACAAAATATTAAAAAACCACTCCAGGTTACAATTGTTCATTTGGTTTTATTATGCTCTCAAAATAGCATATGATCTTCATTTTCATATATTTATAATATAGGTTTGCAGTATAGTTTACTGTAAATTTTTGTTTGTCAATATGGCATCTTCAAGATAAAACTAGACTGTTTTCTAGAAGTAGTTCCGGACCAACCGGGCTGTGGTGGGTATGTGGGCCTGCGGGCCGCTCCAAGCAACAGCCTGGTGGGCAAAACTCTCACAAGTCGAGCCTGGCCTCGGGCCGGGCTTGGGGAATAGAAGAACTCCCAGAACCCCATCAAGCAGGTATCAAGCAAGCATTTGAAATATGCGCAACTTTAGATAACAAAAATTAATAACGCCAAATGTTTAGAGATTATGAAAAATCAATTTTATAGATTGTAGAACAGACAGCTGTGTACACTATATGTAAAATTGTGAGAATCAGCCAGGAACTAAATTTTTGACACTGAGGCAAGTTGAAATTCTAGTTATAGATATAATTGAAGTTGAAGTTATCGACTGAATAAAGCAGTTCTAATTCATGAATTTACTTGTATGTTTTAATATATATTGTTTGGCATTCGTACTGGAATATGTGAAAGTTGTAAGTCAATATGTGTTGAAATTAAGTAAAAAAAAATAACCTCCCCCCCCCAAAAAAAAAGGATAATTATAATAATTATAATGATATATGGGATATACTGTATTTAGAATATACTTTATATAAGTAAGAAAAGCCCTAATCTGGTCCCTAATCATCAAAACAACCTAATGAAACAAAAAAAATAGAGTTTGAAATCTGAAAAAATCAGGCAAAAAAAATCAAAAGTCCCAAGTTCTGAGAGTTGTGACCGATTTATTTGTTGACCAATTTAATTCGGTCTTCACATATTTAGGGACGGGTATGCACTCTCCAGGATGTAAAGGTTACAACAAATTCAAATAATAAACAAACGAGGAAAAAACAAAAACTTAAAAAAAAAATTTCCCTTAAGAAAAATATTTTTTGTACATTGTTGAAAGTAACTGATAATAAGTTTGGGCACTGTATTTATATGATATATAACAAAATAGAGCATAACAACATACTTGATCATTATTATTTGTGTTATTGTGTATTACTCACAAATGCTATAAAGGCACCAGGTGTGTATCAACTTTTGTGGACACTTCTTACTACTATTCTTCTTTTTTGTGCATCGGACAGGTGCTTGCATCACTTTATTATTGCATTATCCATCAGTTCTAGTTAATAGGAGCTGTTCTCCTTATTAACAAAACGTTCTTTTTTTTTTAAATATTTGTCTAAAATTTATTTCTGAAAATATTTTCATGAAAGTTTTGCGACGCTGAAGCCAATAAGTTGGAGATTTGTTTAACATTTTTAAGTAATTTTTACATTATTCGAATATTTTTTTGAATTATGCCCCTTTATGCTAAGTAGTTTTAAGGGTTATGCCAGATCCAGTAACATAAATTTCTCTCAAATATTGGATTTACATCAAATTATATACTGTATTTTTGGGTTATATATTTAGTTTAGCAATATTATTCTGATAATAAATGCTATAAAAAATACTTATTTTAGAACTGATTTATTAATTTTATAATTTCAAAAGCGTAGGTCACTGAACTGTAGTGATGAAATCGCGCGAAACATGCACGGTGTTGTGTAATTACCTAAGTGTAATTACCTAAGTGTAGTTACAGGATGAGAGCTACGCTCGTGGTGTCCCGTCTTCCCAGCACTCTTTGTCATATAACGCTTTGAAACTACTGACGGTCTTGGCCTCCACCACCTTCTCCCCCAACTTGTTCCAACCGTCTACCACTCTGTTTGCGAAAGTGAATTTTCTTATATTTCTTCGGCATCTGTGTTTAGCCAGTTTATATCTATGACCTCTTGTTCTTGAAGTTCCAGGTCTCAGGAAATCTTTCCTGTCGATTTTATCAATTCCTGTTACTATTTTGTATGTAGTGATCATATCACCTCTTTTTCTTCTGTCTTCTAGTTTTGGCATATTTAATGCTTCTAACCTTTCCTCGTAGCTCTTACCTTCAGTTCTGGGAGCCACTTAGTAGCATGTCTTTGCACCTTTTCCAGTTTGTTGATGTGCTTCTTAAGATATGGGCACCAAACAACAGCTGCATATTCTAGCTTTGGCCTAACAAAAGTCATGAACAATTTCTTTAGTATATCCCCATCCATGTATTTAAAAGCAATTCTGAAGTAGAAAGCTATAGCATAGGCTCCTTGCACAATATTCTTTATGTGGTCTTCAGGTGATAGTTTTCTATCTAGAACCACCCCTAGATCTCTTTCTTTATCAGAGTTCTTAAAGATTTCTCACATAATATATAGGTTGTGTGGGGTCTAACTTCAGAATTGCTTTTAAATACTGGATGGGGGATATACTAAAGAAATTGTTCATGACTTTTGTTAGGCCAAAGCTAGAATATGCAGCTGTTGTTTGGTGCCCATATCTTAAGAAGCACATCAACAAACTGGAAAAGGTGCAAAGACATGCTACTAAGTGGCTCCCAGAACTGAAGGGTAAGAGCTACGAGGAAAGGTTAGAAGCATTAATATGCCAAAACTAGAAGACAGAAGAAAAAGAGGTGATATGATCACTACATACAAAATAGTAACAGGAATTGATAAAATCGACAGGAAAGATTTCCTGAGACCTGGAACTTCAAGAACAAGAGGTCATAGATATAAATTGGCTAATCACAGATGCCGAAGAAATAAGAAAAATTCACTTTCGCAAACAGAGTGGTAGACGGTTGGAACAAGTTGGGGGAGAAGCTGTGGTGGAGGCCAAGACCGTCAGTAGTTTCAAAGCGTTATATGACAAAGAGTGCTGGGAAGACGGGACAACCACGAGCGTAGCTCTCATCCTGTAACTACACTTAGGTAATTACACTTAGGTAATTACACAACACCGTGCATGTTTCGCGCGATTTCATCACTACAGTTCAGTGACCTACGCTTTTGAAATTATAAAATTAATAAATCAGTTCTAAAATAAGTATTTTTTATAGCATTTATTATCAGAATAATATTGCTAAACTAAATATATAACCCAAAAATACAGTATATAATTTGATGTAAATCCAATATTTGAGAGAAATTTATGTTACTGGATCTGGCATAACCCTTAAAACTACTTAGCATAAAGGGGCATAATTCAAAAAAATATTCGAATAATGTAAAAATTACTTAAAAATGTTAAACAAATCTCCAACTTATTGGCTTCAGCGTCGCAAAACTTTCATGAAAATATTTTCAGAAATAAATTTTAGACAAATATTTAAAAAAAAAAGAACGTTTTGTTAATAAGGAGAACAGCTCCTATTAACTAGAACTGATGGATAATGCAATAATAAAGTGATGCAAGCACCTGTCCGATGCACAAAAAAGAAGAATAGTAGTAAGAAGTGTCCACAAAAGTTGATACACACCTGGTGCCTTTATAGCATTTGTGAGTAATACACAATAACACAAATAATAATGATCAAGTATGTTGTTATGCTCTATTTTGTTATATATCATATAAATACAGTGCCCAAACTTATTATCAGTTACTTTCACAATGTACAAAAAATATTTTTCTTAAGGGAAATTTTTTTTTAAGTTTTTGTTTTTTCCTCGTTGTTTATTATTTGAATTTGTTGTAACCTTTACATCCTGGAGAGTGCATACCCGTCCCTAAATATGTGAAGACCGAATTAAATTGGTCAACAAATAAATCGGTTAACACTCTCAGAACTTGGGACTTTTGATTTTTTTTGCCTGATTTTTCAGATTTCAAACTCTATTTTTTTTGTTTCATTAGGTTGTTTTGATGATTAGGGACCAGATTAGGGCTTTTCTTACTTATATAAAGTATATTCTAAATACAGTATATCCCATATATCATTATAATTATTATAATTATCCTTTTTTTTTGGGGGGGGGGAGGTTATTTTTTTTTACTTAATTTCAACACATATTGACTTACAACTTTCACATATTCCAGTACGAATGCCAAACAATATATATTAAAACATACAAGTAAATTCATGAATTAGAACTGCTTTATTCAGTCGATAACTTCAACTTCAATTATATCTATAACTAGAATTTCAACTTGCCTCAGTGTCAAAAATTTAGTTCCTGGCTGATTCTCACAATTTTACATATAGTGTACACAGCTGTCTGTTCTACAATCTATAAAATTGATTTTTCATAATCTCTAAACATTTGGCGTTATTAATTTTTGTTATCTAAAGTTGCGCATATTTCAAATGCTTGCTTGATACCTGCTTGATGGGGTTCTGGGAGTTCTTCTATTCCCCAAGCCCGGCCCGAGGCCAGGCTCGACTTGTGAGAGTTTTGCCCACCAGGCTGTTGCTTGGAGCGGCCCGCAGGCCCACATACCCACCACAGCCCGGTTGGTCCGGAACTACTTCTAGAAAACAGTCTAGTTTTATCTTGAAGATGCCATATTGACAAACAAAAATTTACAGTAAACTATACTGCAAACCTATATTATAAATATATGAAATGAAGATCATATGCTATTTTGAGAGCATAATAAAACCAAATGAACAATTGTAACCTGGAGTGGTTTTTTAATATTTTGTATGATTCTCAAAGTGAGTTAGCAACTCCCTGTAATTATCAAGAAGTCTACATTAATTTCCATTAACATATAATAATTGTCAAGAGTAAGGCTATATTTCTGGACTGACTCCTCAAGAGTCCAGAGAATCATTAGCATAATTATTTATTTAATTGAGGAGTGGTGGCAACAGGAATTATAATTAGTAGTGTTATATAATAATTCTTGGCTTAATTACATTTGCAAGAGTTATCTTGAACACCTGGTTCCTTTTGTATTCAATGTCTAGACTCTCAGGCTGTCCACTGAGGTCTTCAGTCTATTTCATGTTGTGCAATTTCAAGGTAAGAATAAGTATTAAGGTCATTACCACTATCGCGCGCACCACGAGAGCGCCACAGACTTTGACGTCATGGGGCCAATGGTGTGGGCGAGTGTGCGGCGACGCCTAAATGTGTATACTCGTTTCAGTTTTCTTCAGTTTTCTTATCTTAATTCTCGTGCTACGTCATTCGTTTTGGTATCATTGTGTTTGCAATTAAATTCCCTGCAGATGTATATGCATATAATGTCCAAAAGCCTTGCGAGACTCCCACAGCAAAGCCTAAAGTCGGAAAACTCCCCACAGCTAAGCCTAAAGTCGGAAAAGTTACATGTGAGCACACAAAATCAGTAAAATGTGTATACTCGTTTCAGTTTTCTCACCTTAATTCTCGTGCTATGTCACTCGTTTTGGTATCATTGTGTTCGCAATTAAATTCCCTACAAGTGTATTGGAATCTAATGTACAAAAGCCTGGCGTGCCTCCCCGCAAGAAAGCCTAAAGTTGCCCGTAAACGAGAGCCAATTTGTATACTGCAACCTAATGTGTATACTCGTTCATTTGATAACATCAATTTTCGTGTTACGTCTTTCATTTGGTATCAAATTGTGCGCAATAAAAAGGCAAATTATTTATACAGAGCACCACTTGGTTTCCGAACCCCTTGGGGATGAGACCCGTCGTTAACATGTAAGTTCGTATACGAAAA
>WNGS01169498.1:42425155-42438677 GCA_020271785.1 Procambarus virginalis
AAATGGATAGCTTTATCATTTCATAAGAAAAAATTAGAAAAATATAAAGTCAGGAAATTTGGCTTATTAGGCAAATTGTGCCTTGCATAGTAGGCTGAGTACTGCATTCTGGCTACTAGGTAAACATATATATTTACTGTATATATATATATATATATATATATATATATATATATATATATATATATATATATATATATATATATATATATTATATATATATATATAGGGGCCAATGTGGGGACCCATAGCCTCGGAGAAGAAAATTAAAACGTATTCAGAGGAGAACTTGTAGTTTCTCACTGAACACTAATATTTTCTTCTCCTACCACCCCCATTCTTTTGTATGTATATATATATATATATATATCTATATATATATATATATATATATATATATATATATATATATATCTATATATATATATATATAGGGGGTACCACCTCTGGTGCAATTATAGGGACCCACAGCCTCAGAGAAGGGAACACAGAGCATTCAGGGAAAAACTTGCATTTAACTCTGAATACATGAGGGTGTTCGCTTCTCCTACCACCCTCTCCTACCACCTATATATATATATATATATAAATAATTAAATATATTATATATATATATATATATATAGGTGGTAGGAGAGGGTGGTAGGAGAAGCGAACACCCTCATGTATTCAGAGTTAAATGGCAAGTTTTTCCCTGAATGCTCTGTGTTCCCTTCTCTGAGGCTGTGGGTCCCTATAATTGCACCAGAGGTGGTACCCCCCTATATATATATATATATATATATATATATATATATATATATATATATATATATATATATATATATATATATCTATACATACAAAGAATGGGGGTGGTAGGAGAAGACGAACATATTAGTTTCATGAGTAAACTGCAAGTTCTTCCCTGAATGCTTTTACTTTTCCTTCTCCGAGGCTGTGGGTCCCTATGCACATGGCCCCCTTATATATATATATATATAGTATATATATATATATATATATATATATATACTATATATATATATATATATTATATACTATATATATATATATATACAGTAAATATATATGTTGTACCTAGTAGCCAGAATGCAGTACTCAGCCTACTATGCAAGGCACAATTTGCCTAATAAGCCAAATTTTCCTGACTTTATATTTTTCTAATTTTTTTCTTATGAAATGATAAAGCTATCCATTTTATTATGTATGAGATCATTTTGTAATTTGAGTTGAAACTAACGTAGATATATGACCCGAACCTAACCTACCCTACCTTATCTGATCTGTCTTAACCTATCCTAAACTAACATAACTAAGTCAATAATTTATGTTCCTAATTTAATATAATAATAATTCAAATAAACTAATTGAAATCAGCCTATTAGGCAAATTGGGCCTTGCATAGTAGGCCGAGAAATGCATTCTGGTTACTAGTACGACCTATATACATAGTACATACACACGTATATAATCACACACAGTCATATGATTCTGCTACTAAATGCTCCATTGTAAGAATTTTGTCTCATTATCAGACCAAAGAATGAACATAAAGGGGCTATGAGTTACACAAGACACAAGATAGCCTACCATATATTGGCAGCAAGTGTTTAAAGTATGTGGGCACAAATCTGATATTTAAGCTGTGTATTAAAGAATGTACCTACAACAGATAATACAGTAATTTAAGGGCACTGTCACTTGATGTTGGGGCAGTTCACAGCACATCTACACAAGAACAAGAGGTCATAATTTAAACTAGCTAAACACAGATGCGAAGAAAATAAGAAAATTCACCTTCGCAAATAGAGTGGTAGACGGTTGGAACAAGTTAAGTGAGAAGGTGGTGGAGGCCAAGACTGTAAGTATTTCAAGCGTTATATGACAAAGAGTGCTGGGAAGACGGGACACCACGAGCGTAGCTTTCATCCTGTAACTACACTTAGGTAATTACAAAGTACTGACCAAATTTCAAAAGAAGGACTGATTATCTTAAGTATTTCACATATCACCATTTCAAATATTCATCATTTCAAGGTTCTACTGTAAATTTATTAATTAATATCATACTGTATTTAAATATTGGATAGAAATGTGAAAAGGATAATTTCACTGTTCAATTTCTTATTGCCTTAGCCATTTTATTGAAAATTGCTACACATAATATATCTGCTATGTTCTACTGTACAAGGGGTCTTGGTCAGAATAGACAAACCGGGCAGAACGGTCGCACCACCAGAGCGACATACACCCAGGGTTAAACCCAGTTAGTATAACTGGGTCATGAGTCATTTTGCTTTGATGAAATGATTTGACCTAGGCCAAGATGAAGACTGCATGACTGAGTGAGATAAACCTAGGCTGTGAGGTGTCTTGTGGTTGTCTACGTGTGTGAAGAAGTCATATTTAGGGCACAAAGTTAATAAATTAATAAATGGGTCACCTGGTAACACACAGAGTAAAGAATTATCTAACATATGTTAGAAGTTGATACAATTGTGTATTCAAATGATTCTAAAAAGCAAGGCATGCCATATGAGTTAGCACCGCCCAGGTGTGGTAGTCGAGTCTGGCGGTGGTGGTGCATCCTGGGTGATCATTTTCAGTGACTTACATTTGGCGTTGGTTGAATGGGACAGCTGAAGTATGATCACACTGCTGGGACCACAAATTGCAGTATGAATTTTATTGGTGGTGTGAAGTGGGTGGAGTGTTGAAATGTGTGGAGGTGAAATGGTGCGGTGAATTGGTGGTGGTGGTGAAGTAGATGGAGGTGAATCGTGGAGGTGAAGTGGTAAGGTATGTAAAATATGTGCGGTGAAGTGGAAGGGTGCAATGAATGGTGGTGGATTTAATGGAGATGGTGAGGTAGTGGTGGTGGTGAGATGGTGAAAGTAGTGGTGGTGGTGGATGGTGAAGTAGTGGTGGTGGGTGAGATGGTGAAGTAGTAGTTGGTGGTGGCAAAATGGTTGAAGATGGTTGGTGGTGGATGATGGTGGTGGAGGCAAGTGATGATGAAGTGGAAAGAGAATGGTGGTGGAGGTAGTGGTGAAGTGGCATTAGATGTGTGATGAAGTGGTGGAGGATGGAAGCAGTGGCACGATGATATGTGGTGGTGGTGGGTGGTGGTGCGTTGATGGGTGACATTGGTAGGTGGAGATGACAAAGCGAAGAAACTGGTGGTAGGTGGTAGTGGAAGTCATGGAGAGAAGGAGTGGGTTGGCCAATGTGGTTAAAAACAGTTTAACATAGGCTCAGAAATCTAGAAGAAAGAGAGATTTGGACGAATGATAAATAATAAATTTATTCCTACATTACCACACATTTGGAGAGATCTGTAACAGAAATACCGACAACAGGTCATCACTTCCAGTCCGGTTAGGTAAGCTAACACAAAGTGGTCTGAATAAAATACTTCCATACTGATATTACATGAGTTGGGCCTGAGGCCAGAACAAAGTCTGAGTAATACTAGTGAGAACAGACATTACTGTCTTTTGCACATGTGGAAGGGCTGATCACGTGCCAAGGTCCCAGAGGTCCCAGGCTGGGAAATTTGTACATGAGTGCTGGGCCCAAAGTGAGTAGGTTCCCAGCTGGCTCAGGGTGAATACCCTGGGGGTTAAGGACATATTCCAGTCCTTCCCAGGAGCACGTCCCAGGATGGACATTGGTAGTAGTGATGGGGAACTGCTGGTGCCTGGGACTGGGTAGTTTTCTTTGGAGCGAAGAAAACCGTGGACACTCTTACAAGTGGTCCAGCCAGGAGACAGGCAGCATTGGTTGCTCCAGTTGGATGCATGTCGGACACCACCTATGAGTCAATGACGGTTTATGCAAAAATATCTACATCTCCATCTTACCCTTGACTGCCCTAGTCCTCCTGACACTGCTTTTCAGGATATGGATCTTGGGGTCTTAACATGAGTGAAACTGAGACAACCATAATTAAATAATATTAATAACAATTTTGTTTCCTACAAGATTCACATAGAAAGCACAATGAATGACACAACAGACTTATCATCAAACAGCAGAAATTAGAGCCACCATTTCACTTCTCTTTATATGGTGTATGTAAGAAGTCATACAGTGTACCATTTTTTTCAGTGCTCAGCCTGCACTTTCAGACTTCATAGGGTAAATCACTAGTTGTTTCTAATCACATGTCATAATTCCACTGTAGGATAGCACTCCATCACAGGAGTTCTGCGTTTTGATTCACTTGAGAATTGTACCGAGGGCTGTGATGCCAGTTCCTCGAAAGAGTCTGCAAGGACCCAATGTCCCATCATCACTCCACCATATATAATTCATATCACCATAATTGTGTGGCAAAATGTCATTGTGCAGACACAGTCACTACATTGCTGCACTCGCACAATGCCCTCATTGCCATGTTTAGACATGTCATCAATATCTGGGATGAGGGAAAAGGTCAACTCCAGACTATTGACATGTCATAGGTTCTGCAGAGAACCAAGAGAGCTAGTTCACAGGGTAAAGTGGGGATGGGAGAGGGTCACGTCACGGCATAAAGTAGTCTGGATGATCCGGTGGAACATCCTTTTCAAATCGCTTTGCTTCTTCTTGCATACTCTCCTTAATCTTTAAAATGGCAGCCGACTCATTCTGGTCCTGAAATGAGAAAGGTACAAATACTAAAAAATTGTTTAACTAATGCTATAATTATTCTACTGAAAACTGTATATTATAAAAACACATTTGAAAATGTACTGGATAGAGAAATTAAACCAACATAAAACAGTAAAATTGTGTAGTCATGAACTAATGGTTAGTCCTCACAAAATAATAACAAAAGCTTAAAGCCAGGCCCTTGACCAAGAGGCTTTACCATGTAGGTGTAATTTTTTTAAGGTGGCACATACAATCCACTTTGCACTCTTGCAGAATAATAGCATGAACCATAAGTGTGTAGCATGTGAAGTCTACATTTACGCATAATTTTACAGAAGTACACGAGAGAACACTCAAAGAGGCAACCAATGGTGTGCTGAGAACCAATTTAAGTGGTTCAGGCCTGCAGGGTCTTGTCAGGAAGATTTGCTACATGGACTTTACAAATTTTGCAAAAAGTCCATTGCAATCTGGACTAAAGTATCAGTTAGGTAATTATAATTTGTTATTGAAGAAAAATATATATTTAATAATTTTTGTTTATAAAAACAGGTAAACCAATATCACCAAAACTACAAAGCCTTATTTATACAGAAGAATATAAGCCTGACTAGACCCATTTCTATTTGGCAAGATCAGCCATTGTCAGCAATACTATAATGCTTGTTTTTATATTAATATAAAAAGCAAGCTTTATTATTATTTGTCAAAGCTAACAATAGGTGATGTTGCCAGCTGGGGAGTGGAGAAATGATTACATCTACACAGTTGAGTGGGCTGACCTGCCAGAAGACCTGACCAGGCAGTTCCCATCTGTCAGGGAACACTTACATCCTACACTCTTGCAAAACTGATAACTTTCTAATTCAGGATTCAAGAGAACTAGCTTTCATCCTGTAACTACACTTAGGTAATTACTTAGGTAATTACCAGGAAACGGATGACTCAAGAATAAGATTTATTAAGCAAGAGGGAAATACTTAACACATACTCTGAAACTGTTTGAAAGTTTTATAAACACACGAAAGGCACACAGCAAAGATGTTTGATACTATAACCCACAAGATTAGTGCAAACATCTTATGAAAAACCTTGGCAGCTGCAATCACAAGAGAAGGCAACCATTGAGCTTAAACAACCCAAACTGATGAACTCCACCTGATGGTGGAAGGTAGAGAGCTCTTGAGAAGCAAACAACTTAAACAAATTAGTTAGGCGATAGGGTACTCTTAAATACACTAATGAGTTACTGTATAAAAAGTGGAATGACATGTAGTTGTAATTTGCTATGTCTTGAGAATGAATGGGAGCAATAAGACCTTAATTCAGGAAGCATCCGTTTTGTCTGACCGTAATATTAAAGATAAGTGAAATCTGCCTTCCTCTTGAGAAGTTTCAGACATCAGAACCACTGTCATTTCCCAAGGACAATAAAGTTATTGTCTGCTTGCTAGAAAGTCAGTGCAGACCCATATTGCAGTTGGATTGCCGATCTGCTACTTCAGCCATCACACAAATGCTGACCTGAGCACCTAGAGTGTTCAATCCAGTTCATATGTATGTTCTCTGTTCCACAAGTAAAAGTTTAAGATCCTGCCTAGCCTAAAGTTCATAAGTCCCCAGCAGGGAACATGAAGCTAGCCTTGAACCAGAGTCTGGAGCAGGAGACTTACCAAATAGAGAAGCAAGTAAGGGTCCACCTATAATAAGAAGGAATTGAAAGCCTTAACCAACATGGGATTCCTCAGCAACCATCCAATTGACAAAGAAAGCACTGCTTCCACAGCCTCTATCCCCACATAAGTCAGCACTTGTTGGTTAAAAGGGTTGAAATTTTCAATGAGCCCAACAGCAAATTCAAGAAACTAAAAGTATAACTGTTGCCAAAATTATATCTGAATTGTATCCTTGCATGTTGCACTAATCAGCACTTTGACAATCACCATAGTGCCTTGCCATAATGCCTAATACTATATGCAAAACAGAGGTCATAAGGGAGGAGACAGGTAAATAGTAGGTGCCAAGGCATGATTCGGTGAGCAATAATCTAACCCCCAACTCAGGAAACAAGAAGAGAATAAATGTGTAAAAAAAAAGTAACAATGAAAAGTGTCCTAAATTGCTCAGTCAAGGTGCAAATACTTCAGTGTGAGTAAATGACTGTGAAGAGCTTGTATACAACTTCATTCCCAATACTAAAGGCCTGCACATTAAATGATATAGGCAACTGAGCAACAGCAAGAATCTGTAAGATCACCTAAATCTTCCAGCAAAGAGCCAGCAGTGTGTAGTACAGATAAACCAATATAATCAAACAACGCATGAACTTGGAACCTGCCAATATTATGCATGGGATATGTGTGAATATGGGCTATCAGGAAGAACTATTGAAATATGAAAATATAATCACCCAAGAAATTACAGACATTTACTAAATGCAGATACATGTTGCTCTGATAGTTGCAAAATTTTCCGCCAAAATATGTGTAAAAATTCACTAAACAAGAAGGAATGTTTTACCAGAGACTGCCCATCATTTCATACCTAAAAAATGAAGTGAATAAAATCAAAAGAATGCAGTTTTGAATTCAGCAACATCCATACATACTAGGGAGATTTTTTTAGTAGAAGAAAGAGAAAAAGACTGGTCAGAAATGTCAAAACTCTACCACCAACTTGATCAAATGCTAGACGACACAGATACTGTGTCCTTGCTGGTTTGGGTCTTAAGATCCTTGAGATGTGAATGGTGCTTCCAAACAGTGGTGGTCATCATTCATGACCAGGTACACTAACAAGTAGTTAGTAAGATCCCTTGAAGGTTCAAGGGATCTTACTAACCTTAGCGCACACAGAACCTACAGCTTTATGGCAGTAATGCCATGGCACTGATCCGCCTCCATGTAGCCAGCCAAGGCCAGGCAACCTCCGAAGAAAGTTATATTCCATATGTAGGTGAAAGCCACCGCTGTGCCTGTGTATATACAGAAGATCTGGACGCTGGGAAATGGACTAATGATGCCGATGTAGAAGGAGATTATGTCCGTGATAGAGGTGATGGTGATACCAACAGCGGCCTCTGAAAAGGTCTCTGCCATTCTCACTGGCACGGGGTCCTGGAGCTGTGTGTGATCTTAAAACCTACCTAATGCCAAGGGTGGGTGGGTTTGGAGGGACTTGGGTTTCTATGAATGTACAGTACTCATGCTTGGCCTCGGGCTGGGCTTGGGGAGTAGAACAGCTCCCAGAACCCCCATCAAGCAGGTACCTCTATCAGTTATTCTAAACTGGCTCAATTTTAAATTTGTAATGAACATACAGGAATATTTGAAAAATTCCCAGTGGTGCCAATGCATAGTGTGTTGTGTCTGACTGTATCATCCTGGCCATATATCATGGTGGATATTACCTTAGAAATTAATTAAATATACTATGTTTTCCTTGTGGAACCTACAGCATATTGTTGACAGTTTTAAATTTGAAAATAAAACGTGATAGTCTACAGTACTTATGGCGTGAAATTAGATGTACAGTGGAACGCCACTAGAATGAATCATTCATTAGAGCCTTAATCTATTACAAGGGTATTTCCATTTGACTGCATATTTATTAGCAGCAGTTATTATGTTTTTATTAATACAAATAATAGAAGGATTGCAAATACAGTACTTTTATTCTAAAATCACTTGGTTAAAAGTAAATACGTGTTAAATATTTACATTTTTCTGGCAAGACATTGTGTTTCATGATATTGCAACTGCACTCATCCAGAACTATTCAATTATACCAGTTCTAACAGTAATAGTCCAGTCCATTGCATGTGGAGATCTTCAAAAGTGGAGTCCGTTCGAGCAGGGTCACACTGTAGTTTATGGCATAGATAAATATCTAATTATGATATTTATAATAAATAAAGATATAAATAATAAATATGGTTATCAAATAATTATGTATAGTTTACATGTTGCTATTTCAAGAGTTTTTCTACTCTCTGGCAACACCTACCGGGTTGCTAACATAACACATTAAGTTTAAACTCTACCTTTATTACATCAAAATTTATATTATCTGGTAAAAGGTTAAAGATCTTTGGGCATTTGATTTTGAGAGTTTTCTCTAATTATATTTATGGCATCCCCCCTACTTTCATCAGATTTGTCATTCATCATTTACAGTCTCTTCAGTGTATACTGTATCTCTCATCATTATTATTTCTATGTGCAGATTAGGAGCCTGATCTTTAGTGTTTTCCGCATGTACATTATGAGCTCCACTGTCTGCGTTCCAGAGAGTATAATTAAGTGCTAAAAGGTGGTCTCAGTAGTTCAGATGCTTTACTGATTCTGTGCAAGCAGTAAAAGATCTCTGTATATTTTCTAGCTCGGATATAACGCCTGCCTTGAAAGGAGATGTGAGCACAGAACAGTATTCTAAACGAGAGAGCACAAGTGCCTTGAAGAATAGCATCATTGGTGTGGCATCCCTTGTTTTGAAAGTTCTCATAATCCACCCTATCATTTTCCTGACTGAGGCTATACACAGTGAGTTGAAATTTCCCTTGACTTTTTACAAATACACAAGAAAAGAATATTAACAGAATGCTTAATGAGAGCTGAAAGAATGAGATTCAAGGCAGGAAATATGTTAAGTTTAATGTTTTGTACATATAGCGTAGATGAAAGATGTATTTTGTGGAAATGAATGAAAGGTTTAATGTGTTGGTAATAATATTGGGATTTAAGAGGAATTGCAAAACAGTCTGTTTGCAGTGTTTTTTGAGAAGGCAAATGGTATAGAATTAGAATATGCAGTGAGAATAAAAGTGACTACAGTATATCAATTTGTAATCAAACGGTAAGAGTATATGAGATCGAAAATGAAAATACAAAGCTGCTAAAACAGAAACTAAAACATTATGAAAGTGTAAAAATATGGTTAGGTTAAGAATGTAATTGAGAAGGCTAGTTGCATGATAAAATTTGGCCGTTTAGTGTGACATGTATGGCGAATAACACCAACATTAATATTTGAGAGCCATTACAGAAAATTGTGTTTATGCACTTTCTGTATTAAAGGTCTAATTGATATGCATTTCATTCAAATCTTGTACAGGGTTGAAACACTATGAACCTGAGGAGCCCGTTTATTATATTCACTCCAACACATAGGCAATAATTGGGGAGACAAAGGATTGTATTATAGGGACATAGTATTTAGTTAAACTATAAATTGAGTCAAGGTAACAGGAACACCCACATTCTCACTGTTTGCTCTCTCGTGTTGCTGCAAAAAAATTGAAAATATAGAACATGTGTGGATAAGATTTAATATTTTTCATGTTCCAGGGATATTTTAAAGGATAGTCCATGTTTTGTTCATGTCAGTTGAAGATAATGCTCCTAGGAAAAGTATCTACTTGAGAAGGCTTATAAGTAATGGTCTGAATAATTTAACAGATGCTCTCAAGCAGTACACATTAATTTAGGGTTAAAAGGTATTGTTCCAAATAGGAAGTGAGATGGGTACAATAGGCTATGTGAAAAGGGAATCGGACATTGAACAGTTCTGTTAAGAAATCCTGTAAATGAAGGATGTAAAAGTGGCATTGTATTTCTACAACATGAACCAGAGTCTGAAATAAAACTTGAAATAAATTTATTATTATTATTATTATTATTATTATTATTATTATTATTATTATTATTATCATTGTTAACTAAACATTATGTCATTCTGTAATAATATACAATGGAAGTCTGTATCTAGAAGAGTATTAAAAAACAAATAAATTGGATGATTAACATTAAAAACATATTGAAGAATTCAGTATAAACTAATTCCTTTATGCTGAATTTTCAAAGCTTGGTTGATACAGACTTTGAAGAATAGCACATCTGCAAAACTTATTCATATTCTATTTTCTTTTTAGCAGATCTTGATAAGACAAAAGCATCACTAATTTTGAAATTGTGCATTGGTAAATATAATGATAGAACACCTTTGTGTCATCTTCCATAGTGAGAGAATACAGTATA
Organism: Procambarus virginalis; assembly: GCA_020271785.1. Classification (NCBI taxonomy): domain Eukaryota; kingdom Metazoa; phylum Arthropoda; class Malacostraca; order Decapoda; family Cambaridae; genus Procambarus; species Procambarus virginalis. Next base: position 42,435,832 of record WNGS01169498.1, read on the forward strand.
TCTAAGTTCAGTAAAAGCCATGTGTAGCATGCAGCCCAACAACTGATTAATGATTGATAAAAAAAAATGTTGGAACTAAAGACAATGATAAAGTAAATGAATGAGAAAGACCAAGTACTGTCTGATGACTAAACAAATTCTATAATGTTACTGGCACTCAGTGATTAAAATACTTCAATTAAAATGATTAAGGCATATGGAGAAGGTCTTTCCAAGCATTAGATTTATACAGGGTAATAATGACACCGTTTATAGAGAATGTTGTCAAATATGCACTAAAATAATGTGCAACATAACTAAAAAGGAAAAGGTATATCCTATATAGAACAAATAAATACAGTACTGTAGTTCTTATAGATATTATATAGATATATATATCTATATAGTATACGATAATCTCATATATATATACTAGTATACTCTATATATAATATAATATATATATATTATATATAATCTATATATGTATGTTTTTCCCTGAATGCTCTGTGTTCCCTTCTCTGAGGCTGTGGGTTCCCTATTATTGCACCAGAGGTGGTACCCCCGTAATATTATCTATATATATACTATATATATTATAATATATCTATATAATATATATATATAGATATATTAATATATAAAAAATATATTTTTTTTTTTGCTATATTCAGGAACATACAATCATCCTAACTACAATCCAGTATAAGTGAGTTTTAGTCATTCTTGTTTTCTTAAAGGCAGCTTGAACGATATAACACATTTAGTGTGGTGCAACTTCAAAACATAATTGGACAATTTATATAATTTGGGCTACCACTGATACTTCTGTTGCATTTTGAACCACAACCAGCTGTAGCCATAGTTGTATATTTCAACTCGGCTATATAGATGTATTCCAACAGTGTTTTGTCGTATGTGGAGATATCAGGTAGGCAGATACCCTCTGAAAGCAGAAAGAATGATCGTGATGAGGTAGTGACGGCTTACTGCATTACTATATCTTTCAACAATAATACGCAAAGCTTCTTGTCGTCTTATGATTTTTCTGGTAGTCCCAAGTATAGAGTCCCAGTATGTGACAACTCGGGTTCCGTTCATCGATGCCAATCAAGAATTTCGGGTTCAAATCCTGGGCGGAACAGAATGGTGGGCACATCGTCCTTTTACCTAATGCGTCTGTTCACTAGCAGTAAGTAGGTACTCAGGAGTTAGTCAGCTTGTTGTGGGGTTGCATTCCATGGCGCTAGGGTCAATAATTCAACCTTGGGGGTTGAGTATAAAGCCTAATGTGTACGAATACTACTCTGGCTTACTGTCCCCTGAAACCATTGAATTATTATATTATATTATTACAGTATTTTAAAAATCCAAAAAATTGGCAGACCCATTGCTTGGGGCCATGGTAATACGATTACCTCAGACAGAAAAATCTGAGCATGATTCTAAGGACAAAGGACTATTTCCTGTTATCACCACAAGGCTAGTCCTCGTGGAGTAGAGAGTACTCCCAGAACCCTTTCCAGATATGCTCCAGGATATCTATTGACATAAAAAAATCTTAGAAAATGGCACAGTGCAAGGTGAATACTCATTCCAGCACTATTTAACATCTCAGTGGAAAAGCTTGTCATGGGTCAAGCTGCCACAACAGCAGAATATCATCTTTGTCACGACTTAGGTCTTGATAGGATCATACTACTTGAAGAAGCAGTCACAATATTCCTCAACAGAATAGAATACTGTAGTTATTTTAAATTTGGACGTATATATTTTTATCTACAATTTGAACCGGATTAAAAGTATCTCTAATGTACATTGGAGTACGTGGCCTTCTATGGTGGAACTTAGATTTTTTTAAATGTTTAATACTATCGCGCGCGGCCACGAGAGAGCACGCAGACTTTGAACGTCATGGGGCCAATGGTGTGGGCGAGTGTTGCGGCGACGTCTAAATGTGTATACTCGTTTCAGTTTTCTCACCTTAATTCTCATGCATATTCTTCGTTTGGTTCATTGTGTTCGCAATTAAATTCCCTGCAGATGTATATGAATATAATGTCCAAAATGCCTAGCGAGATCCCCACAGCAAATCCTAAATGGAAAAGTTACCCGTGAGCACACAAAATCATGGTAAAATGTGTATACTCGTTTCGGTTTCTCACCTTAATTCTCGTGCTACTCGCTCGTTTTGGTATCATTGTGTTCGCAATTAAATTCACCTACAGGTGTATTGGAATATAATGTACAAAAGCCTGGGCGTGCCTCCCTACAGGAAAGCCAGTAAATTCGAAGCAAAAGATACCCTGAGCGCAATCTAAAGTGTATATACTCGTTCAGTTTGATAACATCAATTTTCGTGTTACGTCTTTCATTTTGGATATCAAATTGTTCCATAAAAGGCCGTATTTTAAAACTAGGTCCCATAATAATAGAGCAATAACTGGAATTTTAACAAATTTTAATTTCTGGAAGCTCATCATCACAAATATATTTATATCTTTCCAGTGTTCTGACATAAATTTTGGTGTACATCTTTCATTTGGTATCAAATTGCTCGCAACGAAGGCGCTGCATTTTAAAACTGTCCCAACATAATAGCACAATAAATAGAATTTTAACAAATATTTTAAAATGTTGACCAAAAACCTATTTATATTCTAAGTGTTCGGACATCAAATTTCCTTGTACATCTTTCATTTTGGTATCACATTATGCGCATTCTAAAGGCGCTAATTGAAACAATCCACCTCCCAAGGTCGATCGGATACAAAATTAATTTATATAAATATTTTTGTAGTGGATGCGAGTCCTGTCCAACAGCACTAGCCTCGGGAGAACAAAAATGAACATATGTATCCAAAGAC
>WNGS01169498.1:42455991-42503884 GCA_020271785.1 Procambarus virginalis
TAGATCTCTTTCTTTATTCCAGAGTTCTTTAAAGATTTCTCACATAATATATAGGTTGTGTGGGGGTCTATGCTTCTCCTATTCCACATTCCATAACATGACATTTATTAACATTAAATTCCATTTGCCAAGTGGTGCTGCCATATACTTATTTTATCCAGGTCTTCTTGAAGGGCATGACAATCATCTAAATTTCTTAACCTTCCTATTATCTTAGCATCATCAGCAAACACATGTTCATATAATTCTGTATACCAACTGGTAGATCATTTATGTAGAAATAAATATCACTGGTGCAAGAACTGAACCCTGTGGTACTCCACTTGTGGACATTTCTCCAGTCCGATACATTGCCTCTGATCACAGCCCTCATTTTTCTATCAGTCCAGAAAGTTTTTCATCCATGTTAGAAGCGTACGTGTCACTCCTCCAATATTTTCCAGTTTCCAGAACAACCTCTTATGTGGAAGCTCTGTCGAAAGCCTTTTTTAGGTCTAGATAGATGCAGTCAGCCCAACCATCTTCTTTCCTGTATAATCTCTTGTGCTCCGATCATAAAAACTGAGTAAATTCGATACACAGGATCTACCAGATCGAAAAACCATACCTGTCTGTCTGATATTATATCATTTCTCTCCAGGTTTTCTCCCATTTAGTTTTAATTATTTTTTCCAATATTTTGACTATTACACTTGTCAATGATACCGGCCTATAATTAAGGGGGTCTTCCCTGCTTCCCTCTTGTAAATTGGAACTATGTTAGCCTTTTTCCACACATCAGCTACTCCTGTAAACAGGGATGCCTGAAAGATCAGTTGAAGAGGGATGCTGAGCTCAGGTGACATTCTCTCAGACCCATGGTGAAACTCCATCTGGACCAACTGTGGTCATACTTTCTGTCAATTTACTAATTATTTCAACATGATAGTTCAGGATAATGTATAATTTTGCCAACTTGTGGTGTAGACTGCTTACATCAATGCTTTCCTCATTGAATCCACCAAAATCTAGTTCCGTTTTGTTTTTCAATCTTCCTGGTGACCGTCTTGAATTTTATCATCTGCACTGTTTTCATTCTGGCAACTGTTTCTCATCCAATTATTTCTCTTTCCCAGGCACATTCCTGTTATCTCACCTATTTTTCAAATACACTACACCTTTATATTTCTTGGGATACCAATCACATTCATCAATCTGTTCTACAATACCTAGGAATTAGATATATCCTGGAGCTCCTCCGTACTCTGGTGCATGCACTGCTGCAAGTCAAATGAGAGAGTGTAATTACCTAAATGTAGTTACAGGATGAGAGCTACGCTCGTGGTGTTCCGTCTACCCAGCACTCTTTGTCATATAACACATTGAAAATACTGATGGTTTTGGCCTCCACCACCTTCTCACTTAGCTTGTTCCAACCATCTACCACTCTGTTTAAGTGAATTTTCTTATATTTCTTCAGCATCTTTGTTTAATTAGTTTAAATCTATGACCTCTTGCTCTTGAAGTTCCAGGTCTCAGGAAATCTTCCCTGTCGATTTTATCAATTCCTGTTACTATTTTGTATGTAGTGATCATATCACCTCTTTTTCTACTGTCTTCTAGTTTTGGGATATTTAATGCCTCTATCCTCTCTTCGTAGCTCTTGCCCTTCAGTTCTGGGAGCCACTTAGTAGCCTGTCTTTGCACTTTTTCCAGTTTGTTGATGTGCTTCTTAAGATGTGGGCACCACACAACCACTGCATATTCTAGCTTTGGCCTGACAAAAGTCGTGAACAATACCCCTCTGTACTCACTGCACCCCTCTGTACTAACTGTACCCCTCTGTACTCACTGCACCCCTCTGTACTAACTGTACCCCTCTGTACTCACTGCACCCTCTGTACTAACTGTACCCCTCTGTACTCACTGCACCCCTCTGTACTAACTGTACCCCTCTGTACTCACTGCACCCCTCTGTACTAACTGTACCCCTCTGTACTCACTGCACCCCTCTGTACTAACTGTACCCCTCTGTACTCACTGCACCCCTCTGTACTAACTGTACCCCTCTGTACTCACTGCACCCCTCTGTACTAACTGTACCCCTCTGTACTCACTGCACCCCTCTGTACTAACTGTACCCCTCTGTACTAACTGTACCCCTCTGTACTCACTGTACCCCCTGTACTCACTGCACCCCTCTGTACTAACTGCACCCTTATAACCACTGCACCCTTATAACCACTGTACCCTTATAACCACTGCACCCATATAACCACTGTACCCTTATAACCACTGCACCCTTATAACCACTGTACCCTTATAACCACTGTACCCATATAACCACTGTACCCATATAACCACTGTACCCATATAACCACTGTACCCACATAACCACTACACCCACATAACCATTACACCCACATACCACTACACCCACATAACCACTACACCCACATAACCACTACACCCACATAACCATTACACCCACATAACCATTACACCCACATAACCACTACACCCACATAACCACTACACCCACATAACCACTACACCCACATAACCACTACACCCACATAACCACTACACCCACATAACCACTACACCCACATAACCACTGCACCCACATAACCATTACACTCGCTGTACTCATTTCATTCTTTGTATTCATTGCACTGTGTTTACTCATTACACCCACTATTTACTGCACTGCAGTAAAAATGTAATTACTACTTACTACTAATTTACTTAATTACTACTAAGTAAGTAATTGCCTACTACTTGTTCCAACTGTTATTATTGCACTCCCTGTACCTGTTGCATTCCCTGTGCTAATTACATCCTCTGTTCTGCATTTATTAAACTGCTTGCATCATAAGGAATGCAAGTCAGGGAAACTTTTATTTTTTTGACAACTCATGATTTTAACATTCAGTGTATATATTGTAGCCTTTTTGCACAATAATGCAGTACAGTATATTTATATACTGTTTCCAAGAGGCTGTTGTTTGAACTTGGTGTGATGATAGAAATGAGAATACAAATACATTTTGTGGAATACTTTAGATGAGATTGGCAGTAAAAAAAAATATTGGAGGTCAGTATGATACGATGAGAGATTAACTATGTAAGATGGAATTGAAAGATAATAAATGATGGTGCCTCACAAGGATTCATGAGAGGAAGGAATAGAAGTTGTGAGTTAACAGCTATCTTAAAAAAATACACTGAACAAATAAACTTGAGTGACACATTGGGTGTATATGGTATAAGAATTACAAGTTAGTCTGTGGTGTTATACTAATATAATGAGAAGAAGTGCTTGGTGGGATGTAGATGTGGTTTAAGTTGATGGTTAAGACAGGGGAGCCGGTCGGCCGAGCGGACAGAATGCTGGACTTGTGATCCTGTGGTCCCGGGTTCGATCCCGGGCGCCGGCGAGAAACAATGGGTAGAGTTTCTTTCACCCTATGCCCCTGTTACCTAGCAGTAAAATAGGTACCTGGGTGTCAGCTGTCACGGGCTGCTTCCTGGGGGTGGAGGCCTGGTCGAGGACCGGGCCGCGGGGACACTAAAGCCATGAAATCATCTCAAGATAACCTCAAGATGGTAAGAAAAAGAAGTGAAGTATGACAAGTGTAAGTGATATGTGAGAAGATCAGTTAATTTGAATAAACAATCAATCTTGAATTGAATGAAATTACCCTTTATAAATGGCATATCAGTTACTCCCTTGAACAACTTTGAGCCTTCCCGAGACAAATAATATTGAGAAAGTCAGTAGGAGCCATGAGGAGGATTTGAACCTATGCACTGGGTACTCCCATGCACGCTCCAGAACACTACACCACAACATGGTTGAAAGCATTGCAACCTGGGATTCAACTGAATCTTCTAGTGTTCCTGAGGCTTCCACTGAAGCTTAATCAATGTTTCACACAGTGTCACACAGCAGTGATATTGCAAATGGTCCTTTCTCACAGTACAAAAGCAGGGTGAAGTGTAGATACAGTACAGTGTATCTCAATCCACCACCAAGAGAGACAGCTTGCTATAACACCAAAAATGCAGGCAACCACTCAACTCCTTCAACCAGTCATTGAGACATAAAAACTTAACTATCAAATTACAAACTGTTCAAGTAAAGCCCTCACAGTTGCGACCCTGAATCATCACCCCATGGTGTAACTACATTGATCTGTGATTAAACCAGCACGGACTTAACCAAGCAGCAGTAGATAGAGGGAACCCTCAGTGAAGTGAGCTGCTGGCATCATGTTGATTACAGTTGACCTAAGGTGGGAATGTAACCAGTCTAGTAGGCACAGGGAGGCAGAAGTCCTATTAAAGTTTCAGCTGATACAAAGAATTAGTATTATGTAGTGCCGGCTACCACTTAACAAAAGCAAAGAGAAAAATGACATGTCTTCACCCCAGAACAGATTGCAGGAGTGAGATGCAGAAGTTACCATAAACTGCCTGAGAATGGTACATGAGAGTTCACTTGCCTCATCAAGGCCTCATCATCCATGAGGCTGGCGGTAAACACTGCTGTTCATTATCTATCATGATTTCAGTAAACTCTGTGAAGCACAATCCCCAGTTAACTACAAAATTTCACTGATATCTTTTATTCAGATTTTCACATATAATATTTTATTATCTTTATTCAGATTTTCACATACAATATTTCATTACAGGTATCTTTATTCAGATTTTCACATACAATATTTCATTATCTTCATCCCTCATATCACAATGATCTCTCAGACTTTGGATGGTGTCCTTTATCTGTCATATAGTAACACTAGCTTAGCATCTTCTTCTAATAATTATCTTTGCCTTTACTTCCTCCTGGTATTTGTATAATTAATTTGAATTTAATTTATTAATTTTTTATTTTAATCTATGATGGGATAACTTTTCCACCAGTCTGTGAACTATGTTTGTCCATCCTAAACAAATCCACATATCCCCCCACTCCAGCAAACAAGAGTTTGCCCAATCAGGTTAGTAAATCAACCTGCAAAGTGTGCGTTTCACCCTAAGAATCGCCAAAGTTCGTTGAATCAAGGTTCCACTGTATGTATTTGAGTGAAGCGTTTTGGTATTTATTATTCAGGCAGCTCTCTTTATAGAGATTATATATTCCTGTAACACCCCTCCTCCAAAGAGAGGGGGGGGTGTTACAACTCCTGCACAAATAAACCTAAAGGTACAGTACTGTACCTCCTAAATTTCATCTTTCCCATTCTTTTTTCTATAAAGCAATAGCAAAGGAGTGTTGTTATTTAATACTTTAGCTATTTTATATCCACAAATACATATGAATTACATTTAGAATGGAAAGATAGTCTAATTACATTAATAAAATAACATAATGTACAGGCCAAGATTCCAGTGGCACCCCCACATATGATCCCAATCTGAACACACTAATTCTCCCTCTGTGAGAGCTGGGCTGTTGTGGGAAGAAGTATCATTTGATGAATGAGTTTTAGATAATGCTACAGTAACCTTTCTTTGCTGTGCATTCCCTGCCTCCACACATACAAATGCCAGTAATATTCATTCTCTAGGTAAATGACATACCAGAGAGCATACTGAGCTATATGTTTGCTGATGATGAGTTACTAAGGAAAATAAAAGACTTATGACTGTCATGTCCTTCAAGAGCACCTGGACAAATTAAGTGAATGGAGCAACACATGGCATTTGAATTCACACAACCAACAAATTGTATGAAGAGATAATAAAGAACTTTGATAATAAAGAAAGACATCTAGGGGCAGTTCTGGATAGAAAACTGTCACAGAGGAACCACCTCAAGGGTAAGGGGGAGCCCATTCTCTGCTTCCAAACGTTAGAATCGCTTTTAAATACATGATGGGGAAGTACTCGGTACTAAAGAAATTGTTCACGATATGTGACTGAAATTTAAATAAGCAGCAGTTGTATGGTGCCTGTATCTCAGAGGAACACAAGTATACTAGAAAGGGTGCAATGACATGCTACTAAATAGCTTCCAGAACTGAAAAGCATGAACTACAAGCTGGATGTTATAAATATGCCAAAGTGTCACATGATGAAGATTACGTATAGGAAAGACGGGACACTGGGAGCATAGTGCTCGTCCCGTAACTACACTTAGGAAGGCAGACAGGTGTATATATACACACACAGGTGTATATATACATACACAATGGCATACTGGCCTCAGTATACATACTGAGGCCAGTATGCCATTGCCAACTATAGCCACTGTCTGCCAACATCTACTAGATAATACGAGGTAATTGTGAGGTTGTGTCCCCCAAGAAACATAAATAACTAGAGAGCAGAACTTGATAGTATAAAAAATTAATTCTTATAGAAATTTGGTATATTTAGATCAGTAGAAACAGCAATGATCAACCCCAAAAACATAAATGAGAGAAGAACTATTGAGTGCAATAATAACATGTTATATTATTCAAAAAACATAATATTAAACTCATATTAGTTATATGAATACTGTACTGTATATCTGTGTATACAGTACTTATAATCAATACATTCTATTATACAAATAATATTGACAGCCCAATGCTTCATTGCACTTGAGAAAATCATGGTTAAAACATTAAAAATGCAAGGAAATTATTATATATTCAATCCATGCAGTTACAACTTCATACAAAATATATGGGACTAGTCTGAACTCTGATAACTGGTTACGAGGTTGTTACACTTACAAGAACTGCTTAGTAGTTCGTATTGGTGCATGAAAATATAAATAGGCATATATAATGTGTATATACAGTGTAATAAAACAATAAAAAAATGTATGTTTCTTTATTCTGAGAATATAATGTTGTGTGTACAGTATATTAGTGATACAAATATATTTGAGCATTCCAATGTTCCACACATTTTATTATATAAATTTCTCAAATGACATGCAGTGGTATCTCTGTTTCCAAATTTAATCTGTTCCTAGAGACATTTCGAAAATTCAAAATTCAAAAACCGAAAAGAATTTTCCCATAAGAAATAATGTAAGTTGAATTAATCTGTTCCACATCCCCAAAAATATTAACTTAAAAATACATTTTATACATACAGTACTACTATAGTACCTTTACATACTGAAGTACAAAATATAAGTATATCTTACCTTTATTGAGGACTCTTGTTGGCGTATGGAAGACAGTGAGGAAGGGGGGAGGAGGAGAGGTGTTAGTGTTTGGAAGCAGACTCCCCTTCCATTATAACAGCAGTGATAATATTTCTGGGTACTCTCTCTCTTACATTTTGCAGGCATACCAATGGGATCTGGTTGTGACTCACTGCTTGTTTGTTTTACTACAAATCTGTCTATAGACACTAGTTTTCCCAATGTTTTAACACTTGTCTGTAGTGAGGCATGACATTGTCTCATTATGAATGATCTCTTGTTTTTCCTCTTTTGTTATCCCACACAACTGTTTTCTTGGGTTGAACTTTACTACTGACTTTCTTAGAACCCATGGCATGATATATAATAAGAACCTTTATGTTCAGAAACCATAAAAGCACAAATGAAATGAAATTCTTCACAAAGAATTCAAGCATGGTCGTCACTAGGCAGGAGACACTATTAAACTGAAACGCGCCACGTGCTTGGTTGGTCCATACGAACAAACTCATGCACTGAGGCAAACTTCGAGTACTGAGTTTTTTTTAAGAATTTTTTTTTTAAATTGAGCTCAAGAACCAAAAAAATTGAAAACAGGCTTTCGAAAACCGAGGTTCCACTGCACTAAATAATTAATTTTTCTTGTACGGGGGGGGGGGGGGGGGAGCTATGCACAGGGGTGCAGTGCAAGGATTGAAGTATAAAATGAGCCCATAAATGAATTGGACCTATGCATTTCATCAAGAATTCCAATCCATTAAATATTTCACCATTTATTTTGTGCAGTTTCTTTCTTGACTCCATGTTGATGTACAATGTATTATTGCACCATCAACTCCTTTTACAGGGTTGTGCCAATTTAGGAAAAATATTAAAAACTCATTCCAAACAATATTAAAGTAAAAACTATTAATACCCATTTCTGGGGGGAGCCCCTATGGTTCCCCGGAGCTATCCAGGTCGATATGCTAATGTCAGACTTTGGCATCAGTATGGAGTTCTTTGGGCCTTACCGGGGACTACGACCAGAACCTGGCCCCCTCAGAGAGGCAAGGGGAGCAGTGGCCTATAGAAGCCCCCTTGTGATTGGAAGCATTCTATGTCTGCCATCGACCGGGTCAGGCACCCAGAGAGGTAAGCATTCCAAAACAAATCTCTATTCTGGTGAAAATATTGCTACCAAAAGCCGAACAAGTGGATAGAACTCCCCAAACAAAAACGAGAAAACTAGTGTGACGTCCCCTCTTGCCACGACGCTGTCTGCACAGAACCAGTGGTACTGGGGTTCTGGGAACCCCAGGACCACCGTGCCGGCGATCCACACCCCAGTTCTTGAGGCTGATGCTATAGCCAGCAATTGTGTGCTCAGGCTCCAGACTTTTACGGCGCTGTGCCTTGCATGTGGTGGCTGTTCTCCAGGGGTGCGAGAGCCAGGAGTTATTCTTCAGTACTCAGGCTGCATGCGCCTAGGGTTCCCTTCCCTAGGTGCCCTGTAAGTACTGCCCTTGGAGCTTGGGGTTATCTTCCACAGGTTCCTTGGGACCTGCCTCTGTGGGTCCATTTAACTGCTCAGTTTTTCGGCTGCCCTTTGGGTATTTTGGGTGTTTTGTCTCCCTGGTTTACCTTAGGGTAGGAGGCAGTTTTGCACTGGTAAGGGACGCAGGGTGCTGTGCAGCTTGTTGTCACCAATCACAGCGGCCGCCTCTGTTCCTTGGGGGTACGTTGTCCTCTTGTGGGGTTTTGTTTTTCTTCTTGTTTTTGGCTTGGTAGAGGGTTCTGCCCTACTTGCCACTGGTGTTTGGCCTCATCCTGATACTTGGTAGTGCCCCCCTGCTAGGTCCCTGTGAGCATCCCCGCATACTGCATACAGTTGCACCCTGTCCCTGGGGTGCAGCTGTAGACAGTTTGTTGGTAGTTTTGGGCGCCGGTTAGCAGTACCCTGTCTGGGTTTACCTGAGCGCGAGTCCTCTTATAGTAAATGCTCAGGACCCTGGGAATCCCCTAGGGGACACGTGGGTCTGATGGGTGTGACCCCGGAGTCCCCCCTCCCCCCTCGCTTCATGCGAGTTTGAGGGCTGTTCGGTCCCCTTTTCTCAGGGCGACCCTCACGGTTTTTGCCTCCGTCATGCTGCCTGTTGGGTCGGTGACACTTTCGGCCCTGAGTCCTGTGAGTTTTGCTGCTTGCTGGTGACTCAATTTACCCAATCTGCGGATGATCATCTTCGGGTACAAGCTGCGCATGCATTGCATTCTAGGTTTATTCTGGACTTGTCCTGTCTGAACCCCTGGGTTTGTCCCTCCTTTCGGATGACTATGCTGTCTCAGGTTCGGCTCCTGTTGGAGCCGGGCGCTTGGACGGTGTCCCTGGACCTACGGGATGCTTATTGGCATGTCTCGATTCATCCGGGTTCAGGAACTGGCTCGGTTATGTTGTGGGGCGTCAAGGTTACCGCTTTTGTTGTCTCCCGTTTGGGTTGAACCTGGCACCTCGCGTGTTCACACACCTTACACGGGTCGTGGTGACCCGTCTGCATCTGTTAGATGTTCGGGTGTTGGCATACCTCGACGGCTGGCTGATTTGGGCTCCCAGCCGGTCCTCTTTTCTGCTAGCCAGGGATTTGGTTCTTTCTCAGCTTGCCAGGTTGAACTGGAGGAAGTCCCATCTGGTTCCCTTCCGGGTTCGAACATGGCTGGGCCTTGTGTGGGACTCTCAGCCCGCTTCCTTGTCTCTTCCTCCGGAGTCTCTCCTGCGGCTGCGGTTCCGCATGAGCCTGTTTCTGGGGGCTCCCGGGTCACCCGGCGGTTGCTCGAGGGTCTGTGCAGGAGCCTGAACTTCACAATGCTGGTCTACCCACCGGGTCGGGTTTTGCTTCGTTGGCTGTTCTGGTTCCTTCGGGTACGTCCCTTCCGCCTCTCACAATCGTTGGGTTCAGACCCTGGGGGCCTTGCGTCGGTTGCTGCGTCGTTGGCTTCCTCTTCGGGTTTTTCAGGGTTCAATGCCTTGGCGCCTACCCAAGCCCTCGCTCGATGTGTTCACGGACGCGTCGTCTCTCGGCTGGGGCTTTGTAACCAGTGCTCACCAGGCTGGCCAGGGACGGTGGGGTCCGTCTTTTCGTCAAGGCCACAGCACGGTGCGGGAATTTGCAGTGGTGTGGTTTGCTTTTTAGGGACATCGGGTCGCCCGCAGGTCGACGATCCGGCTCCATTCAGACTGCTACCCAGTGGTTCATTGTCTGAACCGAGGGGGTTCGATTCGGTCCTTGGCTCTTTGGCGCTGGTCGGTTCATTGGACTCGTCTGCTGGATTCTCGGGATTTGGCTCTCCTGGCAGTTCTCGCGCGGGGAGTGTCCAACGTCTTGGCCAACGGCCTGTCTCGCTGTCTCGTTTCGTTCCCCCTCTCCACGGAATGGACTGTCGACGCCGACTCCTTCCGTTGACTTTGCCAGATGCTTGGTCGCGGCTCCTTCCCCAGTATGTGGCATCCTTCCCCGACTGCGACATCATTGGGGTCGATGCCTTCCGGCAGGACTAGTCAAGGTGGGGGTTCTTTTACCTCTTTCTCCCGGTTTTGTTGTTGCTCCGCGTCCTGTCTCGCTTGTAGACTTACCAGGGGAGAGTTGTCCTCTTGGCCCCATGGTGGCCGGCCCAGCCGTGGTTTCAGGTGCTGCTTGTTCAGTGTCCAAACCCGGAGGTTTTCCTGCGGCTCCGCCCATTCTAGCAGATCGAACCGGTGCGTCTCGTGGCTGGTTCGATCTTCTCCACGAGTCTTCGCATATAATATTTTTGACTCGAGTTTATCATCATCTCTATGGTGATCAGGTGGCTTCCTTGTTAGTGTCCCACCTGTGGGCTTCGTCTCGGCGGCAGTATGAAGTTTCCTGGCGGTCCTTCCGGTTCTTTTTATGTCTTCTTCATTGTACTTTGCTTTCGGTTAGGGTGGTGTTGTCCTTTCTCTCTTGGTTGTTCCAGGACCGTCTCCTTATGTCTAACACTGTCGCCTCATATCGTGTGGTGCTGGCGGAGCCGCTTCAGCTTGCTTTCGGTATTGATATTACATCTCCGTTTCGCAAGCTGTCTCAGGCATTGTTTCACCTCTGGCCTGCTCATGCACCGCCTGACCCATCCTAGTCATTGAACAGAGTGCTCTCTTATCTATCTATCTTCTCATTTGTTGTGGCCCCTTTGGTTCAGGATTGTTTCTCCAAGGCTTTTTTTCTGTTGGCATTGGCCTCTAGGGGTCGGGTTGGTGAGCTTCATGCTCTCCTCCAGCGCAGGGGTTTCTGCTCTATCAGTCGAGGTGATAGGTTTGTTCGTCTGCAGCCTTCTCCTTCTTTTCTGGCAAAGAATGAGACTGCTGCTTTCTGGATAGGTCCCTGGGTTGTTGATGCTTGGTTGGTTAGGCCGGGGGTGCATCATGTTTTGTGTCCGGTTGCTGCTCTCTGCCGTTATTTGCACACCATGGCTTCTGTGTCCGTGGACGCACTTTGGGTTGATCCAATTTTCCTTCTTCCCTGTTCGTGGATGCGGGTCTCCCAGGTCGTCCGCATGGTTATTAAGACTAGCCAGCCTGTGGTCTATCCCCGTGCCCATGACATTCGCAAGTTTGTGGCTCTTGCCGCCATCTTTGGGAATATGTCTTGGGCTGACATTCAGGTGCAGGGATTTTGGCGGTCGAACAGGGTCCTGGCTGCTCGTTACCTTGTTAACGTCCTTGGGCCCAGTCGGGCCTGTGTCGCTTTGGGTCCTCGGATGCAGCCAGTTGTGTCGACTTCGGGTTGAGGAGTGAGCAGCAAATGCCTCCCGGGTAAGTCCCTCTTTTTTCCTCTGTGGGTAGTTAGCTCCGGGGAGCAGTAGGGGCTCCCTCCTGAAAACCAGCTTTGAATGTAATGAAATGCCATTTTCTCGGTGAGACCCGGAGACTCCCCGGCGTCCCTCCCTCCCTCTGGTTGGCGGTTTTTCGCATGTTTTGACATCCAGGCTCAGAACTGGGGTGTGGATCGCTGGCGTGGTGAGTCTGGGGCTCCTTAGCTGCGTAGACGGCGGCGCAGCAATAGGTGACGTCACACTAGTTTGCTCGTTTTTATTTGGGGAGTTCTATCCACTTAAATTTAAATTTAAATTTTGCCCTGAGAGGCGAGTTTATTGGGCAGTGCCACTCATCTTGTGAGTGGACATACTGCTTAGCAGCATGTACAACACTCCCCAATAGGAAGAAAACCCGCTGGGTTGTTCATCCTGTCACTTGTACCCTGACACAGCTGGGACTTGCTTAACTGTCTCAAGTGAACAGCTCCTCAAACAAGAAGATTAACATCTGTCAGCCCTTAAAAGCTTACGTTATCTTGCGGGTGCAAAATGGGGGAATCGTTTAAGAACAGTATCAATATTTAACAAATAGTATTTTCCTTGTTCGGCTTTTGGTAGCAATACTTTCACCAGAATAGGGGTTTGTTTTGGGACGCCTACCTTTCTGGGTGCCTGACCTGGTCGATTGCAGACATAGAATGCTTCAAACTACACAGGGGCTTCTATATGCCATTGCTCCCCTTGCCTCTCTGAGGAGGCCAGGGTCTGGCCGTGGTCCCCGGTAAGCTCGAAGAACTCCATACATATGACTGATGCTAAAGTCTGACATTAGCAGATCAGCCTGGATAGCTCCGGGGAGCCTCCGGGTATCAACCAGAAAATGGCATTTCATTACATTCAACGCTGGTTTTTTATTCCAATCTCCGGGAGTGAGTTTTACTTGCTGGAAATCATAATTTCAATCTGTCATAATATGGATATCTGCTATCAGAACCTAACTGTTCATAGACTTCACTATCTCCCTTTTATTCCATTGCCCAGCCTCTTGGCTTTAAAGGTAGCAAGCTCTAAGGTGGCCTTGACCAATTGAATGAAACTTCATAACTCAAAATTAAAATTAACCACATCATTTTGTTTTAACCATTTCCAATGGCTTCACAACACCACCAGCTGCTTTTTCCTAAGGTTGTTTCCATTTTGGAAAATCATTAAATTCTCATTCCAAGCAATATTAGAGGTACCCAAAAGTAACAAGGCCAATGATCTTTGCCACTTTTACTGTGAAGTTCTCGACTGCCACCAGGTGACAACACAGATTCCATAAGGCACCAGCCAGCAATTCCCTCAGTAACTTATTTAGTAACAGTATAAAGTGCACAATATCTCTAATGTTGGCCCACCCTCTAGGGTTGAGTTATGTAATGTTGAGCATCCCTGAAACATTTGTTTTGCTACAGGCCATTGCTTTGTTATTGTTTCCTTTCTTTTTCAGAATGTGTTTAACCCCACATTGCCTGTTTGCTAACTTTATCGCTTCAATTGTTTTGCTACAGGCCATTGCTTTGTTATTGTTTCCTTTCTTTTTCAGAATGTGTTTGACCCCACATTGCCTGTTAGCTAACTTTATCACTTCAATTGTAAGACAAGGTTGTACCCTTGGCAATTTACTTGCTTTTTCCTTGGCACACCAGATATTCCTGCTCAGGAAGGAGGGAGGAGGGAAGGTTTCCTCCTTGGTGAGCTGACTTCTTTTGAGACGCCCCGCTTTCGAGTATCGCACTGCAAGATCCGTTGAATGGAAGTGTTGCAGATTGTTGTACAGTGTGCTTATATTGCAATTGCACCTTGCCTTATGTGTTTTGTATTAGGACTGTGTGGTTTTTCTGAGAGGATGCTTGAGTTGTGTTTGCAATTGTTTTTGTTCATTGCTCCTACCTGTGGCAAATGTTCGTGGTTGGGGTTTGAGGTTGGCTCAGCAGAGACCTCTTTCACCTTGCAAGCCTGCCTGTCTTCATGACAATCCAGGTAGCTGGTCTTCCTTGGCCCTGTGTTTTTTTTACTTGTTTACTTTCTTGTTTAGTTCTAGCATCTGTCAGTTTCCATACTTGTGGTTGCTGCCAGTTTTCCTCCTGTTTACATAAGGCTGTCCTGCTCTGTAATGGTAAGCTGCTACTGGATTCTGCCATTGTTGGGACTGCACTAGGCCTGTGTTGGTGATTGTTGGCCTCTGTGTAATTACCTAAGTGTAATTACCTAAGTGTAGTTACAGGATGAGAGCTACGCTCGTGGTGTCCCGTCTTCCCAGCACTCTTTGTCATATAACGCTTTGAAACTACTGACGGTTTTGGCCTCCACCACCTTCTCACTTAACTTGTTCCAACCATGTGGCAATGGCTTTGGACCCATGTTATGTTTGTTGCCCAAGTGTTTTGTTTTTCTGGACCTTGGGTGGCCTTGGCACCTAAACTACTATTATTGGTAGTCTTGCACAAACTTTGTGCAAGTATTATATAGGTATTATATATTAATACTATTCTATATTATAATAATAATATATGTTATTAATAGTATATTAATAATATTCCATATATATTATTATACAGGTATTATGTTTTCTGAGTTTTTTTTCGGTTTTGGTGCATTTTTTTATCCCCAAACTTCAAGTGACTTTCAGAGCGAGCCAGATTCTGGTCGTGGATGCTGGTAAACAGGGATAGGTCTTGGATGCCTGATTCATCTCTAAAACTTTCTTTAACTAGCACTTAGCTCATGGAGAGACTGAGTGCCCTAAAAGATTAGAGCATTCCGTTACACACATCACTTGATTTTTCAAAGTTGTAGCACCATGACCCACTAATAGTGTTTATTGAACCAAGCCTATCAACTTACTAAACCAAAAACTTTTCAATATTTTCTGTGAGAATATCATGGAAAGCTGATCAAATTTATATTTAAGGAAATATAGTTTCATGACCATTTTGAGAATAACTGGTACCTTTATTGAGCCACATGATCACAAAACCTATAAGAAATGTATTTTGTCGCCAAGGCCAGTCCACCTGGCCAGTTTGAGGAAGCGGGTTCTAGATTCTGGTTCTCAAAAATTCATGAATAAATTCTTTCTGGCTAATAGAATTGTGGACTTTTGCAGGCCATTTGAGTGATATATGGTCAGTTGTGTGTGGCCTCGACAGCGGTCAGAGAGGGGAGGGAATGGATGTACAGTACATGGTAGGACTCGGTAGTGGTGGGGTAAAGGAGCTAGAGAAATGGGAGTTTTTTTTATTTTATTTTATTTTATAATATGGTTTGTGTCATGAGATGTAGCAACATAGATCTTTGACAGAACACTTTGCAAACTTTGTTTGGTAAATCATATGGGACCAGGCCCGATTCACTGCAGCCGGAAAGTCATTACAGCCAGAGATGCCTTCTAGAGGCATTTGTGTTCCAATTTTTGTTTAAGGCAAGGAAAATACATTAAGCTTGTTTCTCATAATTATTCATTCATTTATGAAAATTCTTAAAATGTTCCATAATCAAGATCCAAATTAAAGGAGTTAACAATCATACCCTAATATTTTCCACACATTATGGCCAAATTTCACTGAAGGAAATTTTTTGTTTGAACCTATCATACGATACACAACTACCAGGAGAATCTGAATGTAAAGAGATTTCACCGTCATTGCCAGTATTTCTTAGGAGCCAGCCCCCTCAAATGTTAATTTTTCTGTAGGGAAACCCATGAACCCCCATGTGGCTCCCTGAAGCTATCTTGCTCAGATTGCAACATACTAAAGCGTCACATACTAACAGAAGTTCATTCTTGCCTACCTGGGATCAGAGATAGGGAGCAGGTGTAATGTACAGTATATAATTTTGGGTGACAAGAGTTTGGTGGTTTATGATGTTTATTTAATATAGTTAGGTAACAGTAGTTGGACGACGTGTCATGATTGGGTGAGACGAGGATTCTAGTTATGTGCTGCTGGTGGAGTCAGATAGAATCTATTGCTGATGATGCACAGAGACAAGGATGGGACTATGTGCTGCTGGTGGAGTCAGGTAGAACGTACTGCTGATGATGCACAGAGATTAGGATGGTAGCTATGTGCTGCTGGTGGAGTCAAGTAGAGTGCACTGCTGATGATGCACAGAGACATAGAGCTTGTAAGAGGCCAGGATCTGAGAGCAGAGAGCTTGTGTGAGGCCTGGAGCTGAGAGCAGAGAGCTTGTGTGAGGCCTGGAGCTGACAGCAGAGAGCTTGTGTGAGGCCTTTGGCTGACAGCAGAGAGCTTGTGTGAAGCCTGGAGCTGACAGCAGAGAGCTTGTGTGAGGCCTGGAGCTGAGAGCAGAGAGCTTGTGTGAGGCCTGGAGCTGACAGCAGAGAGCTTGTGTGAGGCCTGGGGCTGACAGCAGAGAGCTTGTGTGAGGCCTGGGGCTGACAGCAGAGAGCTTGTGCTAGGCCTGGGGCTGAGAGCAAAGTGTTTGTGCCAGACCTGTAGCTGACAGCAGAAAGCTTGTGCATGGCCTGGAGCTGAGGGCAGAGAGCTTGAATGAGGCTGGGATTAGAGAGCTTGAAGGAGGCTGAGAGCAGGGAACTCGAATGAGAGAGGGATTAGAGAGCTCAGATGAGGAGTGAGAACATATAGCTCGAATAAAGCTTAGATTGGCTGCCTGCTCTGTAGTGAGGCTTGTAGTGTCTGATATGAGGGTTGGAACTAGACTTGTTGTATGTTGTGTGATATGCTTCTCCGTGTTGTTGTAGAAGATCCAAGGTATATTCTGAATGTCGCTGAATCACTGGTGGAGTTAGACCAATGATGCTACATTCCTGATTGGCTTATATCCACGCTTCACTTGGCCTTGTGTTGGACACAGTTTCCTTCCTTGTCTGGCAAGTTGATCATCATTTGGCCTGATGAGGAATCTCACTGACTACTTTTGGTTTTCCTAAGTGATTTGTGGGAACATTGGGGAATGTGTATTAATATAATTACAAATGTCAGTAATGGTCAGTGAACATGATTGCAAGTGTCATTAGTGATTATGGTGATAAGTAGCTGGCACATTAGAGGTAATGTGGTTTGCTACACAGGTGACAATCTGCCACCCCACCAGAAGAAGCATTCAGAACGTCAGCGAAGCTTTACAGATAACTGGAGGGTTCACAGTGAAATGAAGCCTTGAAACTTCCAAACAACTTCCATACAATTCACACAGAACAAGGGATTCGCTGAAACTAGCTTGAAACTTGTTAGTACCGATTTCGACCATCAGGTACTGTAGCTCAATCCCAGCCCTCAGTTGACTCTGCCTCATTTATGTTGCTGATGCCATTCCTAGTGGTCCAGCTTCTTGTACTACCAGTCAGTCAGATCGCAGGCAATCCCGCTCTGTTTCATGTTAAGTGCTAGCCATCCTTTGGAATGTGTAGTCCTGCTAGAGGTGATTTGCTTTGTTTATTGTTCCTTTCTTTAGTGTAGGTTTCACATACATGTTTTGGTTCTCATTTGTTATGTGGGCTTAGCTTTTTTGGCATTTCAGGCTACATGCACTTAGGGTTTTTCTTCCCTATATTTTCAGTAATGCTGCTCTTGCCTTCTCTGGTGTGTTCGGGAGTTTGCCTGGCTTCTGATCCCCCTACCCCACCCCACCCCCCTTTTATTTTGTCTCCAAGGTATCTTGAGAGTTTCAGAGCGAGTTAAGGGTTCCGCTCAGGGTGTAGCTCGGCATTCTCCGGGGGTATTCCCATTCATGTCTATGGCTGAAGCAGTTGAGCCTTTTGGTCCTACTGTGGTTTTGGGGTACTCGGTCTCACAACTGCCCCATGCCCTGAGACTTCTCCTTTGGATGATAACTTTCTGTCTTGGGTGTTGGACGAGACTTTGCTCTGCCCTGGAGCTTTCATGATAGGCTTCCAGGGTAAAATGGAAGCCTGAGGAGTGCCCTTGGCTACCTTTCAGCATTGTTCTTGGTCCATTCTTGGACCAAGAACAATGGTTCTTCTTGGTTCATTGTTCTTGGTCCTTTCTGCAGAGGGTCTTTTGTTGCAGAGGGGGGGGGAATAATTTTTTGTAACCCCCGTCTATGTACAGTATCAGTTGGATCACTTGGCTGGTCCCCCTTGGGTTCAGTTTCAGGTCTCATTAGGCACTGTGGATTCGTCCTTTACTTTGAAGTTTCCATTTTCTAGCACTGTGCCTTCTGTGGTCCGTGTGATTTGCTCTTTACAATGATGGATCCAGCCTCTTTCAAGTACCAGTATCTCTGCTTGTTGATTGCAGTATGAAGTCTCACGCTCATCCTGGGTAGTTAACAAGTTTCTCCTTTCCTTAGGGGTTTGGCAAGGGTTCTGTTGGACCCATATGTTTGATTGACAGGAGGTGAGCTTTGTCTTTCTGATGTTCCTGAATGGGGTTTCCTTTGCTCCACTTATCAAATGTCTGTTTGCCCTGGCACTTTCCAAGGATGTGGGCAGCTCCATGGTCAGCTGCATGTGCTGTCCAGGGCCCTTATTGCAGAGAACCACAGTGTGCCACAGGGGTTCACACCTGGCATCAGTCTTGTATGACTGAGTCCTCATATAGGGGCCCCCTTGAGTATCTCCAAGAGGATATGGCATCACTGGGGTCCACTCTGGGTTGGAGGCTATGCTGCCCATGTTTCTGGCCATGGCACTCTTGCCCAACATGCTAGC
The DNA here is from genome assembly GCA_020271785.1 of Procambarus virginalis. Classification (NCBI taxonomy): domain Eukaryota; kingdom Metazoa; phylum Arthropoda; class Malacostraca; order Decapoda; family Cambaridae; genus Procambarus; species Procambarus virginalis. The sequence goes on from WNGS01169498.1 coordinate 42,474,636, forward strand.
CCCTCTCCTTCTCGTGGAAGTTACAGCATTTTATTCAGCCCGCCTCCTGTGTCGACAGGCCATGTTGGTTCGTTCTTTAGATTCGGCATGGTCTTTTACCCTTTCAGCCACCTCCCCTGTTTCTTCCCTACTTTTTCTGGAGGAGGTTGTCTCTGCAGTGCTGTTTTCTTGCTTCCTTATTGATCAGTTGTTCTCTCCGGGTTTTGTTCCCTTTTGGAAGTATTCTAATCGCCTATTGTTGGGGGTAGGTCCTTAGGCAAGTCAGGTTTCCGGCACTTCCTGAGGAAGTGTCCTCCTCTGCTTGATGTTGCAATCACACATCATGGAAGGCTGGTTCTGCTCAGGGTTCTCGACAGCTCTTTGCAGTGGGGGGTGTCTGGCTCTTTTTGCCAGCTCCTAGTCTCACCATTTGTGGGCCTTTCAGGTTGTTTCCTGTGGCCGGGAGTGAAGTTGGTCGGTTCCTTCCCCATATTTGGGGTCAGGTCTGTTGGGCATGTCTCTAGGTCTCCTTCTTTGCATCCTTCCTGGCACTGTGTCAAGTCATTGCAGGTTGGTTGGCCTTGAACATACTCGAGATGACCGCGCCTTCAGTTGGTGTCCCAGTTGTTCCCAGTCCTGAGGCGAAACTCGTTGGAACTTTACTACGTCCTCAATCTCTTTGATCTGAACATCCCTATTCCATGTTTAACCTTCTGCAGGACCACCTTTGCAGAAGGTGGACTTCAGTTACATGCTTGAGCTTGGATGGTGTCCCTGGACCTCAAGGACACCTATTGGTACTTACCTATACATCCTAGATTCAGGGACTAGTTAGATTTTTTTGGGACATCAAGCATACAGCTGCAGGGTTTTCCCCTTTGTTTTGAATGCCCCCACTCCCTCCCTCCCTCCATGTATTTACCTGGCCGGTGCTAGTCATTGTGGCCTGGCTGCATCTGTTAAGGGTTTGTGTGTTGGCCTACCTCTACTGACGGGAGCCGGTCGGCCGAGCGGACAGCACGCTGGACTTGTGAACCTGTGGTCCTGGGTTCGATCCCAGGCGCCGGCGATAAACAATGGGCAGAGTTTCTTTCACCCTATGCCCCTGTTACCTAGCAGTAAAATAGGTACCTGGGTGTTAGTCAGCTGTCACTGGCTGCTTCCTGGGGGTGGAGGCCTGGTCGAGGACCGGGCCGCGGGGACACTAAAAAAAGCCCCGAAATCATCTCAAGATAATCTCAGTGACTGGCTAGTGTGGGACCCCAGTCAGTTCACTTGTCAGCTGGCTAGGAATCTGGTACCCTCCCAGTTCATCAGGTTCAGATTCCTAGTGAACTGGAGGAAGTCCAGTTGGTTCTGTTCCAGGTTCAGACTTGGCTGTGTCATTTAGGGCTATTGGTTGGCATCTCTTTCCCTGCCTCTGACGGCTTTGCACCACCTTCAACTTCTTTGCCATCTGGTGTTAGATGAGCTCCTAGTGAGTCTTTGGTTAGTTGAGCAGTTGTGGTGGCAGCTGAACTTTGCCTGCATTGTTTTTCCTTTGCACAGGGTTTGTATCTGGGCATTATCCAATTTCTCCATTTCTGCCTCTTTTCAGGACAGGGAGGCATCCCCCTTCCCCCTTCAAGGGCTTTTGCTTTGCCAGCTTTCTCTATGGGTTTCTTGGGGGTTTCATGACCAGCACTCACCAGGTCACCTATGGGCAGTGGTCTGGTCCATTCCTTTGGGCACAGCATGGTGCATGAGTTTGCAGTTATGTGATACGTCCTGAGGAGGATTCAGCTTCCTCTGAGCTTGGTGCTCTAGCTTCACTCTGATTGCTCCCCAGTGGTTCATTGACTGAGCTGAGGGGTTCCTTTCCCTGTGGAGTTGGGTGATTTGGGTAGCTTGGCTTCTGGCTTCTCTGGGTTTAGTTCTCCACGTGATTAGTGTGCAGGGTTTATTCAGTTTTCTCGCAGTTAGGAGTGGAGTGGGCCATTAATGACATGTTCTTCCGCTGGCTCTGCAAAACGTTTGGTTAGCCCAAGGTGGACCTCTTCACATCGGTGTGGAGCTGGCATCATCCCTCCTAAATTGCTCCATTCTCCCAATCATGAGGGTCTCAAATTTGATGCCATATGACTGGACTGGTTAAGATGCAGGTTCATTTACCTGTTTCCCCCGGTTCAGTTGTTGTTGGTGGCTCTATCATGGCTAGCCGGTCGGCCGAGCGGACAGCACACTGGACTTGTGATCCTGCGGTCCTGGGTTCGATCCCAGGCGCCGGCGAGAAACAATGGGCAGAGTTTCTTTCACCCTATGCCCCTGTTACCTAGCAGTAAAATAGGTACCTGGGTGTTAGTCAGCTGTCACGGGCTGCTTCCTGGGGGTGGAGGCCTGGTCGAGGACCGGGCGCGGGGACACTAAAAAAAAAGCCCCGAAATCATCTCAAGATAACCTCAAGATAGCCCAGCCTTGGTTTCTAATGCTGTTGGCTCGGTATCTGAACAAGGGGCATTTGTTCTGCAGCTCCACCTCTTTCAACAGATTGGCCTGACAATGTATTATACTGGTTTAAACTTCTCTGTTCTGCATCTGGTATTTTTTATGCATATCTATCACAATTTGTATGGTAAGCTGGTGGCTGGTTTGTTGGTGTCCCACCAGTGTCTTTCCTCACAGCGACAGTATAAGGTTGCCTGCCACTCAGTTTGCCACTACTGGTCTCATCGATGTCTTTCCTTGGTCTTTATCAGGTCTGTCGCATTCTTGTCTTGGTTGTTTCTTGATTGGTATCTCATGCCGAATACTGTTGCCTCTTGTCATTCGGCATTGGCAGTACCACTGTTGCTTGTGTTCAGTATCCTTAGCATCATTTCGTAAGTTGCCTTGTGCATTTTTTCACTTCTAGCTTGCTCACGCTTCTCCTGATCTGTCCTGATCTCTAGATTGGGTTTGGGTTTTTCTCTCCTCATTGTCAGTTTATGGTTTTCTCTCCTTTGGCTTGTGATGTTTTTCTTAAGGCAGTTCTTTGGTTGCTAATTTCCTCGAGCTGTATGGTTGGGGAGCTTCAGGCTTTTTTTCCAGAAGTAAGGGTTTTGATTTTTTGTTTGCAGCCGCCATCTTTTCTGGCAGAGAATAAATCGGCAGGTTTCCAGAAGGATCCCTTGGTGATTGATGCTTGGTTGGTTTGACTGGAGGGGGTGCATTATTTGTGATGTCCAGTGGCAGTCCTTTGCCACTACCTATATGCCACTGATTCTGCCTTGATGGACGCATTGTTTTCTTGGTTCTCTGCTCCAAGGCTTGCATTTCTTGGGCCATCTGCAGTATCATTGTCTGTCCAGCCTGTGGTCCATCCTCGGGTCCATGATGTTCACAAATATGCAGCTTTGGCCCCTGTCTTCTCTTAACATTTCTGGGCTGATATTCAGGCTTGGGGTTTTGGCATTCATACAGGGGTTTTGGTGGCCTAGTATTTAGTCAGTGTTTCTGGTTATGTGTTGGTTTTGTCTGCATCTCCCAGCCTGGTTTCTCTTTTCCATCCTAGTGTCTGCTACCTCTCATTCCTGGTAAGTCATGTTTTTGTTTTCAGGGAACCCCTTGGGGGTGGAGATACCCCCTGAAACCCAGCATTGAATTAAATGAAATGCCCCTTTCTGAAGGAGTCCCAGTAGCTCTCCAATTTACCCTTTTCTCTATGTTTGTAGCTTCATCATGGGTTGTTCATCAGTACCTGAACTAAGGTGGAGAGTCGTGAGTGCTGGGGCAAACCTCTCAGTGGCAAAAATCAGTACTAACAAGCTTTCGAGCTAGGTTGAATGAATCCCTTGTTCTGTGTGAATCATTTGCAGATTTTTTTGCCAGTTTCAAGACTTTATTTTCTATGAACCCTACAGTTGTCTGTAAAGGTTTGCAGACTTTTTGGAGGCTGATTATTACCCGCTTCCTGCACTTGAGTGACAGGGATCCAGATTCTGGTCACTCGTAGGCCAAACAGAACTTATGTGACTGATAAGTATTTTAGTATTTAGCACTCCCAACAAAATAGCTTCAGAGAGACACAAGGGTTCCCCAATAATGAAGCGTTTCATTACATTCAGTGCCGAGTTCATAGGTAGGGTCATGATCCCAAAATGATGTAAAAGCACCAGGCCCATCAACATTCTCATGCCCAAAACTTTCTTTAACTCATGTTATATAGAGATTTTTGGTAACAGATTTTATCTGATAATATTATTAGGATAATGATATGCAGTAATAATTCTTATTTTAGAAATGTTTTATTTGTTTAATGTAATTAGTTGGTGAACTCTTGCCACATGCATTATAAGCAATTCTGCATATCACCAGCTTCACCAATCACTTGTTCAGTAAAGCAGGTGAATAAATTAAACTTACAAACTGTATGTTGTAACTGGAGATTTTCTAAATTGAGATTGCATTGTACTGTATAGAATATTTTCTGGTGTTGATTATTTAGACAGGAAGCTAGACAAGGGAACATTGATTTTGTTAAACAATAATGTACAGTACTTATATCTGGTTAAGTTAATTAGTTATTTATTATATAGTTATTATATGTTAGTCATTATATCATGTCTATTTGCTTGTTTATTGTGTGCACTATTTTTACTATACTCATCTAGTTACCTAGTTCCTAGTTAACTGTGAGAAATTGCGATTGTTAAATAGCTAATTCGATTTGTAAGTAATAATTCAAGCATTAAAATTGGCAGTAATACTGTATATTTCATAAATGCAGGACACAATAAATTCAGAATTTTATTAAAATTCAGAACCTGCCTTTTTAATATGAACTTCATGGCACTGCAGGAACTGTTTAAGTCAGTACGGTACTTAATCAAACTGATTTTTTTACAGTGGAGTCTCACTCGAACGGAACCCGGTCCACCAGATGCAATGGAAGGATTCCGTTCCTGTCGTAAGATTGTTGCAATTGGTTGCAATGGAAAATAACAGAAGACTCGGTGGAGCGAGTCTACATATTCACTGGACCAGAATGCGATGCCGAAAAAAAAAATTAAGTAAAATACTGTTTCTGAACTATTCCACTTTGTTGCTCACTAAGGGAAGGTTCTTCTGACCTCTAGTTAGGATCTGATTGCTGTTAGGTTAGGTTGGCATTCCATATGAGCATTGTATGGATATTTTCAAACTATCCCTATTGGGTCATACTGATGCTCTCAAGACACTGGAGAATACTCAATCCAACCCAGAATGTAGACAGAAAAGTGTATTACGTAACTCAGAATCTTTCCATGCTAAATTTGGCATCAATAAAACTGCCAAGCTGTACCCAACTACTGAATGACTCACTAAGTCTATAGTCCTAACCCCTACCACATGGTTACACCAACACAAAACCCTCAAGCCCAACCTCCTTACATTCCATCCTGACAGGTCTCTGCTGGAGACTGTAGGAGCAGGCATAACAGTACTATTTTATATTCTCTGGTATGTGGCTTGTGCTCTCTTGGGAATGTAGTTTTGGGTGTGCAGCGTTTTATCTTGCCTTCTTGGCGTGAAGGCCAGACCATCTTTGCTTGTTATTGTTGTGTGAGGAATTCTATGCATCTGCTCTAGACCCAAGCTCATTTAATGTTGAGGCCGTATTAGATAGTTAGCGGTAGTGAAGGATTAACAGAGTAGTGGTAGATGACAGAAATCGGGGAATAGTAAACTCTACGTATTTGCTCACTACATCTGAATAAACTCTGTGGGATATGCTCACTACTTTGAATAAATTCTATAGGGTTTGCTCACTACAGTACTTCTAATTAAACTGTACAGGGGATTGCTTACTATATCTGAATAGACTCTACCCACTTAAAAAAACACAACTTGTTTTAACTTTATGGGTTTAGCACATATCTTCTCATTTAAGCCTACGAGATTTGCACTCCTTATTCAAGTTTACAACTATTTACCCACTCCCCCCCCCCCAAAAAAAAACTCAATAAAGACTGCTCCTTGTTTTTCATATCTCAATAAAGTCTATGCCATTTTTAACAACTTTTTCAAATCTCAATAAAGTCTACAGGATTTGCATGCCATAGAAAATCTTGCACACAGTTCTAGTCCTCATTTCCTACCTAGGCAAGAAAGAAGCATCTCTCCTGCCACTACTCTTCACAGATGCCATCTTGTTGAATCAGCGCTGATACACAACCTACCCAACATGAACTTTAGTCCTGGCTTTGTTGCTGTTAACTCTTCCCTTTCACAGTACATACTCAAATGTTCTAACCTTTCTAACACATGTGACCGAACATAAGCCTACCCATCCTTTTTCTTTCTTCTCTTATTCTTATGTTCCCATTCTTATATCCATTATTATTCCCTGCCTACACCCCTTTATTACACCCATCCCATCCATATCTTTTGCATTGCTCTTATGTTCCTCTAGGAATTCCCTCCACTTCACCTCTTTCTTGCCTTACTTAATGCTTGTGCCTCCCTCGCGCCCATCATAATCGACTTGATAATGGTCTAGAATGGACCGAAACATCGTCGTCACCTCATCTTCTGGTGTATGGTTTAGTCTCATATGCACGTTATATATTTCTATCAACATTTATATGCACCATAACAAACTAATAAGCAGTTTTGATGGGTATGGTGATGATATCAAAAACACAGCATGGAGTCATATGGTAAGAGCAGACAACTACAGCAGTCATAATGCAAGACAGTGCCTCCAATATTCAACATATTTCCCTATGACCAGCTACAAAACTGCTGTTATTGCCACATTCTTATCACAAAAATCCGAATATGAATACATTTCCACAAGGTTGTATTGTGAAGGAACATGAGGCCATTTCATGATGCGTAGATGTAGAAAACAATGGTTGGGTACTGTTTGTCTATCTCATGCTGTTAATATCATAACTAACATTGTGTTCACTGATATCTGAAAGTTGTACATAGTCTTGTACAACAAGACTTGTGGGGGGAGCCGGTCGGCCGAGCGGACAGCATGCTGTACTTGTGATCCTGTGGTCACGGGGTCGATCCCGGGCGCCGGCGAGAAACAATGGGCAGAGTTTCTTTCACCCTATGCCCCTGTTACCTAGCAGCAAAATAGGTACCTGGGTGTTAGTCAGCTGTCACTGGATGCTTCCTAGGGGTGGAGGCCTGGTCAAGGACCGGGCCACGGGGACACTAAAAGCCCTGAAATCATCTCAAGATAATTTCAAGATAACCTCTTCATCACAGTCAGGATCATCTATGACACAGTCAATGCAAAATTATTAGTTACCTATATTATTCTATAGAAAGAATAGTAACAGAGTAACAGTCAACCATATAAAATCGAGTCCAAGTGCAGTTAAAAGCTCTGTACCTCAGGGTACAGTCCTTGCACCACTGTTTTTCCTTATTCTCATATCAGATATAGACAAAAATATTAGTCACGGCTTCGTATTATCCTTTGCAGATGACACAAAAATCAGGATGAAAATTACCTCTGCTGAAGACATTGAAAAACTTCAAGCAGATATTAATAAAGTTTTCAACTGGGCAACAGAAAATAACATGTTTAACAGTGATAAATTCCAGGTACTCAGGTACGGTAAAAATGAGGACCTTAAACATAATACAGGGCACAAACCCACAATCAAATGTACTCATAGTAGAAAAGCAGTATGTAAAGGATTTGGGAATAACAATGTCTGATGACCTAAAATTTAGGGAGCATAACCAAGCAAATATTGCCTCAGTCAGAAAAATGATTAGATGGTTTACGAGAACTTTCAAATCTAGGGCTCCCATCACAATGGTTGTACTATACAAATCACTTGTACTGTCCCATCTTGAGTACTGCTGAGTAATCACTTTCCCCTTCAGAGCAGAAGAGATTGCTGAAATAGAGGGAATACAGAGAACATACATGGCATACATAAACGCAATTAAGCACCTAAATTATTGGGATCGTCTCAAAGCTCTCCAAATCTACTCACTAGAAAGGAGAAATCATATACATGTGGAAGATGCTGGAGGACCAGCTCCCAAATCTACACAGTAAAATAACAATATACTGGAGTGAACAATATGGAAGAAAATGCAAAATAGAACCAGTGAAGAGCAGGGGTGCCATAGGCACAATCAGAGAACATTGTATAAACATCAGAGGTCCACGGTTGTTCAACATCCACGGTTTCTTATATCCCCAGCGAGTATAAGAAATATTGCCGGAACAACTGTTGACATCTTTAAGAGAAAACTACAGTAGATTATTTTCTCCAAGGAGTGCCGGACCAACCGGGCCATCATAGATACGTGGGCCTGCGGGCTACTCCAAGCAATAGCCTGGTGAACCAAACTCTCACAAGTCGAGCTTGGCCTCGTACCAAGCATGGGGGAGTAGAAGAACTCCCAGAACCCCATCAAACAGGTATTCATCATTACTAAGTAGTGCTGTGGCCCTAGCTGCACAGCAGTGCTGTGACCCTAGCTGCACAGCAGTGCTGTGAGCTGCTCCTGCATGTGCCAGCCTTGGTCGCTCTCTCGGTATTGAGGCTCTTACCACCAGTACTGTATTGATGCTGACAATTTTTTTTCAAGATGGCATATGTTTACTGGAATCCCGAGGCACAGGATATGAGTCTTGTGTAGTCGTGGGAATTTTGAATCGTTCCCTATACTTAAAAGTGCCATATGGCATTCTGCACACCCCTGATCGGGTGCCTTAAGGCACTCTGCGCATTGGTTAATCAGTTTATTTTTAAAATTAAATGTGCTTAATTCCCCCTCTTGGCTTCGAGACTGGCTGTACAGATCTGTTACCCCTGTTTATCTGAACTTTGATTAGGTTGTGATCTGAGCAACATGTATTTGTAACTATTATGTTCCTTACCAGATCATCAGTTTTTGTAGAAATAAGGTCTAGGGTGTTTTTTTCCTAGTTGGTGCAACTTTTTGTGGGTTTAAGGCACACATCTGCAAGAGGTCACTGTGTGTGACTTCATTGATGTGACTTCCTAGGGTTCTCTCTGGTATAACTGTATTTGCCACATTTTAACATTTTAAGTGCCTGAGTTGAAATCACCAAACAAGATGATGTTTAGGCCAGGGTTTGTGAGATTTTCCAAGCAGTATTCTATTTTCATATATTTCTCTTTAACTCTTAGACAGCAGCTATAGAGAAATGGTCATAATCGCGCTATGTAAAAAAATAAAAATCTAACAAATGATTTTTCATTATAGAATTATTAACTTGAATGCAGAATGTAAGAAAAATCACAAAAATAGGTTAATATTTATAGTTTCACTGAGTGGAGGCGCTCTGCAAGGCTGCATTTGGACCCATACGTACATATCAACTCACCTCATTCTGTTGCATATAGTCCTGGGGACTACTGTATATGCAACAGACTAAACAAATCACAGTCGCATATAGTCCTGGGGACCATTCAGGCTTGTTCGCATTTGTGTTCCTCACGTGTTGCCCCAAAGAATGAGGTGATTTGATAAAATGCTATGCCCAAGATTACCATCCGAGTGCCGGCGGGGAAGTGGTTCAAATAGCTTCTGCTATCACTTCCTTATGTCCGGCCGTGATGGTCAAGCGGATTAAGGCATCCTGTAGATGCCAGTTGCGTTGCTCCTGGCAGTATGGGTTCGAGTCACTTCTGGGGTGTGAGTTTTCAGTTGCATATAGTCCTGGGGACCATTCAGGCTTGTTTGCATATATATATATATATATATATATATATATATATATATAATATATATATATATATATATATATATATATATATATATATTATATATATATATATATATATATATATATATATATATATATATATATATATATATATATTATATATATTTTTTTTTTTTTTTTTAAATTTGTGAGGGTACCACCTCTGGTGCCAATGTGGGGACCCATAGCCTCGGAGAAGAAAATAAAACGTATTCAGAGGAGACCTTGTGGTTTCTCACTGAACACTAATATTTTCTTCTCCTACCACCCCCATTCTTTTGTATGTACACATATATATTTGCTTTATTTGAACTGTGTTACAAAAAAGGAGTTACATATAGGTTACAAAGATGGTTATCATAAGTTGTCGAGTTCCTCCAGCGCCTCAGATGGCGGGCAGGAACCCTGGATGCAGTGCGCATTTCCCCTCTGTATCGCCACGCTGAGGCGCTGGAAAAGAAAGCTGGCAGCTCTAGGGTCCCTTGTTGTTTCAATGAGCCTAGAACCCAGTTCCTTCAAAAAACTGGTAGCACTTTTACCCCAGGCGCCGAGTGTCTCAGAAGCAATGGGGACAAAATTGTAGTGGTGATCAAGTTCTCTATACTTACGGGATTTGGCTGCTTCCCTGTGGGTGGCAGCGCCACCTGGTTGTGCAACACTGAGGTCAATGTAGGTGTTAGCCAGGGTTGATACGCACGTGTAGTCCCATACCAACTGCTTGCCATTCTTCCAGGGGTTCACTGTGATACCATCCGGGCGACCAATAAGAGCATCAGAGTTACGGGGCGTTAGGTAACGAGGCTCTCTCTCAGCTGGGCATCCAGCTGTGGTGAGGCTCCTCTTGATGATGTCGTTAACTTCACTGTGCCTCGAGTGCCATCCTCCCGTGCTTTGGCAGAGTAGGCCATGGTGGCCGTACCTGTCAGCCACCACCTCGCCGCAAATACACCTATATCTGGTGTGGATTGGGGCAGCAAGGCGGAGGGCCACAGCAATTCGGAGGGCGTGTGGTGTGAGACGCGTGCCAGTTGCCGACATTGGGGTTGCTAACAGGAAATCCCCTGCATGAGGGGCTGCTACTGCTGTGAGGCGAGCAATGTCGTGCTGTGTTGATGCAGCACCCAGGCACTCTGCAGCAACTTTGTCTACAATGGGGCCATCCCAGCTGGATTGCCTGTGGGCTTTTGGGGATGGTGGTTGAGGTGATGGGCCTGCACGAGAGGCCCACTCTGTGGCACAGCGTGTAAAATTGGGATCATGTACACCTGCCAGCTGATGTAAGTGGGCAGGTAGAATTTCCTTCACAAGGTCGTCGGATGCTGATAAGGAGGACAGGAAGGCTGGAACAGCGATTTGCGTTGCTGTTCGAACTCCGAGGCCCCCAAGTCTTACGGGAAGAGAGGCTTGTTTCCACTGCAGGTCATCAAGAGAGAGGTTAAGGGCTTTTTCTAGCATTGATTTCAGTAACCGGTCATACTCACTTAGTTTTTGGCTACTGTAAGATGGTGAACACCTCAGAAAGTAGGTTAACCTGGGGAGGGACAGACATCTGGTGATGAGGTAGAGTGCATCATGAGCATCAATATCCTCAATCCTCCCATCCATCCTCTTAAGGTCGGCGATTTTCTTATCAAGGACCTCATCGATGGCTTTCAACCCCAGGGGAGCTCCTAGGAGTGTGCTGTCTTCAGGTTTAGTTTTATGGATGTTTGGCAGAAGACCCTCTATTCTCTCTACGATGCCCTGGTTGGAACATATTATTTCACATTTAGAAGGGTTCAGGGTGAGGCCTAAAACTGCACCTTGCTCCTGGATTTTTCTGATGTCCTCCAGGAGGGAGTCTTGGGAACCAGCTAGGGTACCATCATCCAAGAACCAGATGTTAAGCTCGCTGGACAGGACCTCTGTGACTTGTTTGATGACTAAGCAGAAAAGGAGAGGAGCAAGGGGGTCACCCTGTTGGACGCCTTCCCGCGAGTCAATTTCATGTTCGCCAAAAAGTAGCTTAAGATCCATACTGTAGCATGAATGTACGAAAGGGTAGAGGGAAGGGAAATGACTATGAACCGCACGGAGTACAGCATCCCTCCGCACCAAATTGAAGGCATTTTTGAAATCTAGCTTGATAAGGGCCTTTTCGTCTGTGATGTTGGCGATGAAGGCTCGAGCTGCATGGGCTGCCGCCTCACACCCTTGTGGAATGCCAAACCCAAGCTGTTTTGGCTTCAGCATGTTTGCCGCTGCATCACTAACTGTTCTTGCGGCTGCCTTTGCGACGAGACGCCGGAGAGAATTGCCCACAGCTATTGGCCTGATCCCTCCATCCTTTTTCTTTAGAGCACAGAGGGATGCTCCAAAAAAATAGGTCTTATGGACGGTGGTATGTTGCCAGCTAGACATGTGTTGGTGAATCTGGTTAGTTCCACCAAGAGGTTCTTTGCAATGTCACCCAGTGCAGGGTTGAGCATTTGCTTGAGGTGGTTGGGTTTTAGTCCTGTGAACCCACCTGCTGATCCTGTTGGGAAGGACATGGCTGCTTTATGGACCACAGATTCAGCCACCCAGAGAGGTTCTGCTCCGGTAGCCCCCACTTGTACAATGTCGTCCTCACTCGGAGCCCTGGCAGGGTGTTTCTCCCTTAGGGCTTGAGCTGTTGCGGCATCTCTATCGGCAATTGAGTCCTCACTGGTGATGACTCTTATTGCGCCAATAGTGTTTCCTTCTTCTATTTTTTTGGTGACTGATGTTCTGATTTTTGATGTCTCGGATATGGCACTGTTGCTCTTCCTGCCGTGGGTGTTTCTCGCGCGAGTGGAAAGGCGCACCTGGTTGTCCTCCCTGGGAAAATCATTTATAGCTTTGATGACTGAGGCAGCTAAGGTTTTGTCTCTCCTTGCAGGGGTGGCTAGACATATATTGCCAAACAGTAGGAGGTTGTGCCATGCTTGGGTCGTTCCAGGAGAGTCGTTGACCTTTCTCAGGAGGGCAGATAATTTGGCTGCTGCATGGGGGCGGGCTGCTTTAGGGATGTGTTGCAAGGTTCTGGCTGATGTTGCTTTGATAGCCTCTAATAAATTTTCTGTGGGAATGAAGGTCTGGGAGGTGTTTTGCCTGACGGGCGGTGTGGGCTGTTGATTGGTGTTCTCCCTGGGAGGGCGCCCAGAACCCAAACACCTGGCTCTGTTGTGGTAATGATTGCGCACATTACCGTCACTCGACCGGATAAAGCATACCCTGTCACACGTCTGACATCTGCCTTGTCTGCCCCTGCTTGATGGCTCATCTTGGCTTGGAGAAGCCTGGCTGGCTGTTGAGAGCTGCGACATGGGCGGGCGCTGGGCGGGAGGGGGAGGGTGGACGGCGGGTGGAGACTGGAGGGTGGGCGGCGGTTGGAGGCTGGGGGGATGATCAGCTGGCCGTGGCACGTACTACTCAGATGAGTGGTAATACATATACCACCTCTATACAAAGTGTGGGTATACACCCACTACACAATGTGTGGGTATACAATGGGTGGGTGGGTGGCGTAGACACACATGGGAGCCTCCCGGCATCTATGGGCGGGTATATATATATATATATATATATATATATATATATATATATATATATATATATATATATATATATATATATATATATATATATATATATATATATATATATGTTTTTTCCTGAATGCTCTGTGTTCCCTTCTCTGAGGCTGTGGGTCCCTATAANAATTTTTTCTTATGAAATGATAAAGCTACCCATTCATTATGTATGAGGTCAATTTTTTTTATAGGAGTTAAAATTAACGTAGATATATGACCGAACGTAACCAACCTTCCTAACCTAACCTAACCTATCTTTATGGGTTAGGTTAGGTTTGGTAGCCGAAAAGTTAGGTTAGGTTAGGTAGTCGAAAAGAAATCAATTCATGAAAACTTGGCTTATTAGGCAAATCGGGCCTTGCATAGTAGCTGAGAACTGCATTCTGGCTACTATTTACGACATTATATATATATATATATATATATATATATATATATATATATATATATATATATATATATATATATATCACTTAGAACTCTGCATGACCCAGCCAGGATTCGAACTCATGATGTTAGGATGACTCCCCCTTCCCTACTCTTTCCACCTTTTTTTCCTCTTTCCCACTCTTCACCCCAACTAACCCTTGACCTTAACCCCTTGGCTCTTACCCTCATTCTCCTGTCTTTTGGGAGACCTCCTTCCCTGGTTTCTTCCCTTGTCTTTCCACCACTTCCCCTTCTTCACCCCATCTACCTTTTGATCTCTCCCTTTCTCCCCATCCCTTTTCTCTTCCCTGTCTCCCCATTGACTCCCCCCCCCCTTTCATTCCCAAACCCCTTGGTCCCTACCCTCAACCTCCCGCCCTCTCCTTCTCTCAGAAAATTTATTATTAAGAAGCACTGTTGGGTCTCAGGGAATATAATACAGTATTGCTTATCACTAAAAACTCCATGGAAATCACACCATATATTTCATGCTTGTCTCCATGAAAATTGCATGAGTGTGTCTATAATTTCTAGTATTTCTGGAAAAAACAATTAACTTATATCTACCACATTCCACCTATATCCATCCCATTCCCCCAATCATTCCCCCTGAAAATTATATATCAGCCCATCTTCCTAAAATGTAAACTCATATAGTAATGATGTGGTCGACAGTACAAATAAGTCATGATGGACCACCAGAAAGTATATTTTTATTACTGTATTGAATCTCGATAAACTGGAATAGTTTTTATATTTATGTTGCTAATAAGGCCTAACATAAACAGCCTAGGCTTAATACATGCTATCTGAAGCCAAATACAGTACATGTCTGTGCTATATAGGCCTAGGAATATTTAAGTGTGATTTTTAGCGGTCTCCTAGACTATAAAAATACTACAAAAAGTGCTTACTGAGGCTCATTTAGTCCATATTTGTACTTTTGACCACATAATTTAAAAAGTACAATAATTTCAGGATATACATACATTCAATATATAATTTTGCTTTTAAAATACTGTACAGTATACTGTACTAGGTTAGGAGATTTAGGTCATGTGTGTTTTGCCCTAATGAAAGTGGCATATAACTTATTACTTAGTGGAATACAATAGAAATGATTAAAGTGAGATTCAATGGTTGACTTCATAATATAATTTCCAAATCATTGAATGTAATTTAATTAAGAGGTAGTGTGATATATTAGTATAAGTTCTAGTTTGTATGATTAGCAATAGGAGTGGTTAAAAGTGAAACAGCAGAGTTAGTATGGGCTAGTATGAAATGATAAGATGGTAGTACTGTGTTTGGGCTGGCACTAGTAGTCCTGTGATTGACTCGGGTAAGAATATGCAAGATCGAAATACTTATACAAGTCTTGTGCTCTATTGGGAAGTGTCAGTATTGAAAATTTTTCTATATACAGTATATCTCTGATGCCTTGTTCCACCCGGGAACTCCCCTTCAAGGGGGTGGCCACTAACAGAAAAGCCTCCAGACAGCCCCTATATACACATGATCTTCTGGCCGGTTGTGTACCCCTTATGCCATCATAAGAACGACCTCGTAAGTAATCCTTCAGTTTCCATGAACGTTTTCATCATTTTTGTGAATGAATCTTATAATCATTATACATGCTGAAAATTGTGTTTAGATTGATGTTGTTTGTTAGTAGTGGGAAGATTAGCTTCACAAGTGCAGTACTTTTTTGCTTTGCACTGGGATGCATTATAAGACAAGGTTATGAAAAGTGAATCTGTATGCAGCTAACCCAAGTGTACATAATAAAATGGGGTAAGTTTCCAGACACCTTCAGACCAACTTTCGCAGATCCAGCCATTGCATGAAACCTGCATAATAAACAGTCAACTTCTGAGACTATGCATACAAAAATTTGAGCATTTACAGGGGAAAATTTAGTGGTGCAATAAAATAACTAATAAAGTCTGTAAAGTCTGTACAGGGTAATGTTTGTTTGGCATTATTGTAAATATTGAATTAACACACCCTAACTTAATTTTAACTGTTTTAAGTTACTCCTTTATTTACTTTATGCGCAAGAAAAGAGGAAGAGGGTAAATTTAGTATGTTTGTTATAATAATGTTAGAGGGAATGTGATATTATTGATTATACACTATTAATAAGGTAGAGGGCAAGGACAAAAGAATGGTTCAATCTGTGGTTCAATGGCCGGCTGGTTCAATAATGCACATTACTGGAAAAGTTATAAATAAACCCTAATTGTGTTAAGCATTAAGATTGCCAGAGCTTTTAAATACAGTATAACCACTTCTGAATTACATTTCTACTTATCGTACCAGTAAGATAGTGTTAGTTTTTGTATAAACACACTTACCTAGCTAAGCTGAACATCATTCACAAACATTGGCAAGTAAGAGCTTATCATCTCATCAGTCAACTTCCTCCGGTTGGTCATTCACAAATACCAGATACAACAGGAAGCAGAACACTGCTTCTTGCTTCCCTCCTCCTAAAATTCCTTCTCTCACTGTGGGTGTTTCTTGACATTATAGATCTTCATTTCCCAGTCAAGTAATTTCCTTGTTGCCCCCCCTGGTTACAAAGTTTGTCCTCTCCAAATGTTTATCAGCCTTCTCCGTGATTTTCTACAGTGTATGGAATGCTTGTCAGTTATGCCGGTCTATAGTTAAGGGACTCCAGTCTGCCCAATTTAATATTTGTACTTGCTGGGAGTTCCCAGCTCACAACTGATGTTGCATTGATGACCACAGCTAGTGTATTTTATAGAATACTCTGAATAAGATCTCTTATTAGCCATGGTGATATTAGGCCTGGTCCTCCTGCCTTTCATACATCTTATCCATTAAGTGTTTTTTATACCCTCTGCAGCAATCACAATGTTGCCACTCATAATTTTTTCTTAAATCTCTCACTTTCCAAGCCTGGTAATCACTTTCCTTCGGTCATAAAATCTGAAATCTCTTATAGAATTCTTCATAAACTTTACTCGGTGATATCTTTCTCATTTGCCCTTATAAGATGGAGCTATATCTGCTTCGAATTTATGGAGCTTTAGGTGGGAGTTTTTACACCAGGGTGACTTACTCCGGAATAGGCCTCATAATGACATATGCTCTGTACTGAAAACCTTTTTTCTGGAGGGAGCCCCTTCGGCTCCCCGGAGCTATCCAGGCTCATATGTGTATTATTAGACTTTGGCATCAGTCAGTGTGAATGGAGTTTTAGGCCTACCAGGGACCACGAGCCAGAACCTGGGCCCCTCAGAGATGCTCGAGGAGCAATGACCTATAGAAGTGCATATGTCTTTGGAGCATTCTATGTATGCCATTGACTGGGCTGGGCACCCAGAAAGGTAAGTGCCTCAAAACAAAACCCCTATTCTGGTTAAAAAGGCTACAGAAAGCTAACGAGTGGACAGAACTCCCAAATTGAAAAATGAGCAAATGAGCATGACGTCACACTTTCTGCGCCGCTTGTCAGCGCAGCTCCCCCATCCCTGGGAGTGGGAAGGGGGAGTCCCAGACCCATCACGCCGGCTATCCACCTGTCAAGTTCTTGGCTGATGTGATTATGGCTCGGTCGTGTGGCTTCAGCTCCTGATTCTCTTTGCTGTGCTGTGCCTTATGCCCAGTACTACTCTTATGGTGATGTGCAAGCTGGGAGTAATATTCACAAGTACTTGACTGCCTATGCTTAGGGTTCCCTTTCCTGAGTGTCCTGTAAGTACCACTCTTGGGGCTTGGGGTTATCTTCCACAAATCACTTTGGGGTCTACCTTTGTTGGTCTCTAGCTGCTTGATGATTGACCACCCTGGGAGTGCTGGGAGGTTTCCCCCTCCCTTGTTTACCTTGGGGTAAGTGGTAGTTTTGCTCTGGTAGAGGTGTGGGGTAATGCGCAGCTAGTTTTCACCTATTACAGCAGCCGGCTTTGTTCCTCCTGGGTACGTTGTCCTCTTGCGGGGTTTTTCTTTTCGTTTTTGTTTCTGCCTGGTGGGAAGGGGTCTGCTCTTGTTCCCCCTACCACCAGTTATAGTAGGGGTCTTGACCTGTGTTCGGTGGTACCCCCTGCTTGGCTCCCATGAGTGGACACATCCCGGGGATTCAGTTTTAGAAGTTTGTTTGGTAAACTTGGGTGCCGGTTAGCAGTACTTTACCTGGTCTTACCCTTAGTGACCACAGCCTAAGGGCCCTGGGAAACCTCACAGGGGCACAAGAGAACCGATCGATGCAACCCCTGGGTCCCCTCTTAATTAGTGTGAGTTTGAGAGTTGCTCTGTCCCCATGTCTCAGGGCAACGCTCATTGTTTTTGCCTCTCATGCTGCCTGTTGGGTTGGTGACTCTTTCGACCCAGAGTCCTGCGAGCATTGTTGCTTGTTTGTGACTCAATTCACCCAATCTACTGATGACATTATTCGGGTGCAAGCAGCTCAGGCATTGCATGATAGGTATAGGTTGCTGCAACATGCTAGGTTGGTTGCTACCCCGGATGCCCTGAGGCTGTCCCGTTTTGCTAATAGGGACCCGGACTTGGGCGTGTTCATCGCTTCGGCCTTGGTTCAGTCCGCACCCCCTTGTTCTTCCCCTGCTGTGGTTCATTCTGGTCTCCCCCCACCCCAGCCTTGCTTCCGGCTCCAAAGCGTCTGAGGGCTTCAGGGTCGGGGCGGGGTTTAGAGGATTCTGAGACTCGGGCAGTTTCGGGGGTTGCCCCATCCGGGGGTGGCGACGGAGGCATTCGAGTCGGTTCCTCCAGCCGTGGCAACGGAGGCATTCGAGTTTGTTCCTCCAGCCGTGGCGACGGGGTCTGACCAGTGGGCCCCCTTCCTTCCTGCTTTTCGGCTGTCCCAGCTTTTTCTTGTGAGGCTGAGGTTCTGGGGTTAGGGTGGGGGCTGACTTGGGGGCCTTAGGTCCCGCTGAACCCGGGACCTAAGGGACCCGGGTTGGAAGGAACATCCCTTCCAACCCTCTTGAGTGGGGCTTTTTGTTACAAGGAGTGGGGTTTTCCTTTATCCTCTCTGCGTATGAGTTGGATTTGGGTTCAGCCCTTCCCCAGGTTTGGTTCCTTATCCCTTCGAGTCCTTCAGTTCTGTCCTTCCAGAGGTTTTCAGCTTCTCGCGTCTCACCTACTGAGGTGCGGGTGGCCATTGCAGCCTGCGTCCTGTGCGACCCGGACTTTGTCTCTATAATAGATCCGTTATCCTTCAGTTTGGGTCTTCGTCTCCATACTGTGTTCGTTATGAGGTTCCGGCATCGTCCTGGCTTGCAGACTGCCTTTTGCTATCATTGGAAGTTTGAAGTACAGTACTTTCTGTCATACCCGCATGCTTGAGTGGCGCGTGGCATTGACGGTGGTCCAGGTTTACCTTGGGGGGGGGGGCGACTTCAAGCACCTCAATGCATGTTTGTTCGCCCCTGCCCCTCTGCGGGATGTTAGAGGGGTTCAGCTTCACATGCAGGTTCCCTCCCTGTCAGCTGCACTGGTGGCAGAGGACTTGCGCGCTCGAGGCTTGCTGGCTTCAGTCTTGCATTTCTTTTCCCTCCTGAAGCTGTCTTCGGAGTGGCTTGCGGAGGATGTAGAGGCATTTGGGGCTGATCCTGGGTCTGATGCCTTGGTCTCGGCATCTCGTGCATCGGATGCGCAGCTGAAGCTGTTTGCGCCGATCCTGTTGGATGCGGTACCGCAGTTTTTCACTGAGCGTCTCGCATTTTGGCAGGTTGTGTTCACCTCCTCTTTGGAATCTGCTTGGGCCCCTGGCTCTTTGAGTTTCTTCGCCTTTTTGTCCTTTGCTGTTTGCAGAGTCTGCAATTGGGCAGTTTCTGCAGGCGGCCTCGGTTAGTTGTCGTCCGATGTCACACGTGTTGGTGCTTTGGGGGTTTGGGGGGGGGTCATCCCGGAAAGGTCGAACCAGGGCCTGGGGTTCCACTCATCGTGGTAGGCCACAGGTGCCAGTTTTGGAGGTGGCGCCGCCTTCAGAACAGTCTGCATCTGGTCGGCGTGGTGTTTGCTTTGTTTGCAGGTCAAGTTCTTGTAAGGGGAGTCGACTTTTTTGTGGTTCGCCCCATTGACGGGGCTATGGGGGAAGGCTTGCTATGTTCACTCATGCCTGATCTTCCAATTTGTAAGCTTTTCAGGTCTTTTCCGATGGCCTGCGGTGGTGCTGGGTGGCCCCTTCTCCTTTGGGGGGTTCGGGGCTGATGGGGCAGGCCTTGTCTTTCGGGCTCTGTCGGGTCATCTTGGAGTGAGTGCGCTTGGGCGTGGTCGAAACGACGACGTCTCTCAGATGGGTTCCTGCTTGTTCCCATATGCGGACCTGCGGTTCATTCTGGACTTGTCCTGTCTGAACTCTTGGGTTTCTTGTCCCTCCTTTCGGATGACTACTCTGTCCCAGGTTTGGCTTCAGTTGGAGCCAATGTCCCTGAACCTCAAGAACGCATATTGGCACGTCCCGATTCATCCCGGGTTCAGGGACTGGCTCAGTTTTGTTGTGGGGCATCTCGATTGCCGATTTCATTGTCTCCCATTACGGTTGAACCTGGCTCCTCGCATGTTTACATGCCTTACCCGGGTCGTAGTGGCCCGTCTATGTCTTTTAGGCGTTCGGGTGTTGGCTTACCTCGACGACTGACTGGTATGGGCTCCCAGTCGGATCGCGTGTCTGCTCGCCAGGGATTTGGTTCTTTCCCAGCTTGCCGGGTTCGGGTTCCTGGTGAACTAGAAGAAGCCCCATCTGGTCCCCTTCCAGGTTCGGACTTGGCTGGGTCTTGTGTGGGACTCTCGAACCGCTTCCTTGTCTCTCCTTCAGCTGTGGTCCTGCATGTGCTTGTTTCTGTGGGGGCTCTTGAGTCACCTGGCAGTTGCTCAAAGGTTTGTGCAGGAGCCTGAACTTTGTGATGAGGGTCTACCTGCTGGGTCGGGTTTTATTTTGTTGGCTGTTCTGGTTCCTTTGGGGACATCCCTTCCGCCTCTCTCGTGATCGCTGGTTTCGACCCCCGGGGGCCTTGCGTCAGCGTCTGCGTCACTGGCTTCTTCTTCGGGTTTTTCAGGGTTCAGTGCCTTGGCGCCTACCCAAGCCCTCGCCCCTTGTGTCCACCGATGCGTTGTCTCTGGGCTGGGTCTTTGTGACCAGTGCTCACCAGGCCGGCCAGGGACAGTGGGGTCCGTCCTTCCGTTGGGCCCACAGTATGGTGCAGGAGTTTGCGACGGTGTGGTATTCACTTTGGAGGGTTTGGGTCGCCCGTGGATCGATGCTCTGACTCCACTTGGACTGCTCCCTGGTGGTTCATTGCCTGAACCCAGGGGGTTCAATGCACAATGTTCGATTTGGCTCTTTGGGGCTAGTTACTCCAGGTGACTCGTCTGCTGAGTTCTCTGGGTTTGGCTCTCCTGCCTGTTCACGTCCAGGGGGTGTCCAACATTCTGGCAGACGGTCTGTCCCGGTTCATTTCCCTGTCCATGTCAATGCCACATGGACAGGGACAGTCAATGCCAACTCATTCAGTTGACTCTGCCAGATGTTTGGGTGGACCTCTTCGCGTCTGCATGGTCGAGGCATCTTCTGGTATATGTGTCGCTCTTCCCCAACTGCGAGGCCATTAGGATCGATGCCTTCAGGCAGGACTGGTTGAGGTGGGGGTTCCTGTACCTCTTCCTCCCCGGTTCCGCTGTTGCTCCAGGTCCTGCTTGGAGACTTACCATGGGAGCGTAGTCCTCTTGGCCCTATGGTGGCCGGCCCAGCCTTGGTTTCAGGCGCTGCTTGCTCGGTGTCCGGACCCGGAGGTTTCCCCGTAGCTCTGTTTCTTTCAGCAGATCGGTCCGGTCCGTTACCAGACTGGTTCGAGCTTCTCCTCGAGTCTTCGTGTGTAGTCCTTTTTACTCGAATCTATCGCCATCTGTATGGTGATCAGGTGGCTTCTTTAATGGTGTCCCACCTGCAGGCTTTGTCTTGGTGGTAGTGTGAAGTTTCCTGGCGGTCCTTCCGATTTTTTTGTCTCTTTGTTGGTTTACGGCACTTTCTGCTAAGATTGTTTTGTCCTTTCTATCATGGTTGTTTCAGGACTGTCATCTGATGCTGAATACTGTCGCCTCGTATCATGCGGCACTGGCAGAGCCGCTGCAGCTTGCATTCGGTATTGATGTTACTTCTACTCCGTTTCGCAAGTTGTCTCATGTGTTGTTTCACATCTGGCCTGCTCATGCGCCGTTTCAGCCATCCTAGTCCTTGGATTGGGTCCTCCCTTATGTCTTCTCCTCGGTTTGTTGTGGCCCCTTTGGTTCAGGATGGTTTTTCCAAAGCTCTTTTCTTGTTGGCATTAGCCTCTAAGGGTCAGGTCAGGGAGCTTCATGCTCTCCTCTGGCGCAGGGGTTTCTGCTCTTTTTGTCAAGGTGATAGGTTTGTTCAATTGCAGCAGTCTCCTTCGTTTCTGGCGAAGAATGAGACTGCTGCATTCTGGAGTGGTCCTTGGGTTGTTGATGCTTGGCTGGTCAGGCTGGAAGGTGCATCATGTCTTGTGTCCGGTTGCAGATCTCCGCCGTTATGTGTGCGCCACGGCCTCTTTG
The DNA here is from genome assembly GCA_020271785.1 of Procambarus virginalis. NCBI lineage: Eukaryota > Metazoa > Arthropoda > Malacostraca > Decapoda > Cambaridae > Procambarus > Procambarus virginalis. Next base: position 42,496,908 of record WNGS01169498.1, read on the forward strand.
GCCAAGGACGCTTTTTGGTTGATCCAGTTTCCCTTCTTCCCTGTTCCTGGGTTCGGGTCTTTCAGGTCATCCACAGGATTATTCGGTCTAGCCAGCCTGCGGTCTATCCCCGTGCCCATGACGTTTGTGAGTTTTCTGCGCTTGCTGCCTGTTTTGGTAACATTTCTTGGGCTGACTTTTGGGCACCGGGTTTTTTGGCGGTCGAACAGGGTCCTGGCTGCACGCTACCTCATAAATGTTTCTGGGCATAGTCGGGCCTGTGTCGCTTTGGGTTGGTGGTTGCAGCCTATTGTCTCAACTTCGAGTTGAGGAGCGAGTGCCGACTGCCTTCCAGGTAAGTCCCTCTTCTTTTCGTCTTTTGTGATGTAGCTCCAGGAGCCAAAGAGGCTCCACCCAGAAACCCAGGGTTGAATGTAATGAAATGCCATTTTCTGGGTGAGACCCGGATGCTCCCTGGCAACCCTCCTTCCCCCAGTTTTTTTTTCTCGTGTTTTTGACATCCAGCCTTGAACTGATGGGTGGATAGCCGGCTTGATGGGTCTAGGGAGGGGAAGGGGGAGCTGCGCAGGCAAGCGGCGCAGAAAGTGTGACATCATGCTCATTTGCTCGTTTTTCAATTGGGCAGTTCTGTCCACTCGTTAGCTTTCTGTAGTTGTTTTAACCAGAATAGGGGTTTGTTTTGAGGCGCTTACCTTTCTGGGTGCCTGACCCAGTTGATGGCAGACATAGAATGCTCCAAACACATGTGCACTTCTATAGGCCTTTGCTCCTCGCGCCTCTCTGGGGGGACCAGGTTCTGGCTCGTGGTTCCCTGTAGGCCTAGAAGTCCATTCACGCTAAATGATGCCAAAGTCTAATAATATAGTATACTTATCAGCCTGAATAGCTCCGGGGAGCCTCCGGGTCTCACCCAGAAAATGTCGTTTCATTTCATTCATCGCTTTTGTTTTAAGTTCCTAAATGCTGTTCTAATGACTAATAGTTTTGCATGAACAGTACTGATAATACCCTGTGCAAGTCATCCTCTTGCCTAATATATCACATTTGTTATGAAGATGTATATATGAAAATAAAGCACTGTAATGTTAAAATTCTCATGCATTGGCTTTAATAGGTTGGGTGAGTTGCTTGAGTGTGAATGTTTCTAGTTTGGCAAAACAGTTGCATTTTTATGAAGTAACAAATCAAAAGAGAATGGGTGGGTTTGTATGTGCCTCTGTTGTTAGGCTATGAGGTATGTCAATTAGGTCCTCTTTCTTAACTATTACAGGAAGATGTTAATCCCTTTTGTTTTGTATTGCTTAATGGGTCTTCTTTCTCCTCAGTTCTAATTATTTTTCATTTATCTAGGTTGAAGTTTACTAGTTATTTCTCCTACTATTCCTGAAACTTGCCCCAGGTTGTTTTGCATATTTTTAGAATCATCATTGTGTTCTGACTCTTCTCATAAATTGTTTGTGGTCTGCAAACCTAAGTATAGATCATTCTCTTCATTTAGGTTATTGTCAAAACAGGAACATATACGGCATATATAGATGCGATAAAGCATCTAAATTATTGGGACCGTCTCAAAGATCTCCAAATGTACTCACTAGAAAAGAGACGAGAGAGATATATAATTATATACATGTGGAAAATACTGGAGGGCCAGGTCCCAAATCTACGCAGTAAAATAACAACATACTGGAGTGAACGGTATGGAAGAAAATGCAGAATAGAACCAGTGAAGAGCAGGGGTTCTATAGGCACAATCAGAGAACACTGTATAAACATCAGAGGTCCACATTTGTAAAACTAGATAGCGTAGTTTTCTTCAAGATATGCTGGACCAACCTGGCTATGGTGGATATGTAGGCCTGCGGGCAGCTCCAAGCTGCCCTGTGAGCTTGCTTGGCCTGTTGGACCAAGCTCTCACAAGTCAAGCCTGGCCTCAGGCCAGGCTTAGGGAGTAGAAGAAGTCCCAAAATCCCATCAAGCAAGTATCAAGCAGGAATATAATAGGCTCTGAGATTGACCATTGTGGTCCATTCCACTTGCAACATCTCTTCACTCTTAGGATTGTCTTGACATCTTCTTTTGATAATTACTTCACTCTTAAGACCTCTTCCCTTGCAGTAACCCTCGTTTCCTAATAAAGCTCTACTCCTAATTTAGTGACCACCTATTTATCCCTGCTTTGTTTTCAAGTTTGTCAAGGTCTTGTGTAGAACTGTATCAAAGGCCATTGATAATTCAGGAAGGTACAATCTGCCCATCTTCTCTTTTGTCCTCTATTGCTGTTACCTTGTCAAAAGCTCCAGTTGATTATATAAACAGGACTTTCCTTCTCTAAAGCCATGATGGTGTTTGAAGGTTTTGAAGCCATACTGGTGTTTTAAAGCAAGGTTTACTCATTTTCTTTAGATGGTTCAGTTATTTTCTCCAGTACTTGGCAGGGAATATGGGCTAAATTAAAAGCTCTAGTTTGTTGTGAAACCCTTTATTCGCCCATTTTGCATTGAGTAACCACACAACTTACTTAACCAACATATTTCTCCATGTCTCATCCTGTTTCCACATGACATAATCTGTGGACCTGCTTGCCCCCCTAATTGTTTTCTTCATTCTTGGTGTCGTTTCATTATGGGCTGTCACTCCTCCCCTCTGTTTTTCTTCAATTGAAAAAGTATCTGTTAGTTCCTGGAGAGAAATTGCATTATCATTGCTCTTGGAGTTAGCTAATTCTGCTGGTGTCTGCTGGTGTTCTAATTCTTGGTGTGTGCTAATTCTATTATGTCTAGGGTTGTTTCCTTATTTTTTCTCAATTCCGTCTACTCTGTTGGAAATTGTGCCAGCTAATGTAACATATTTCATTAGATTTTGTGGAGGGAGAGAGCTAGAGAAAGGGTAAGAATGATGATGAGGAGGGGGGGGAGGGTTGTCATACCAACTGTTGCTGGTACTAATAACCACATGATGCTGAAGTTCAACATTATTACATATTACAATGTCACACTGTCTCTGCTACTAGTAATAATACACTCATTGTTCTTGCTTTCACAGTATAATGAAGCAACCATCTGGACAACTGACAATTGTGCCATATTACTTAACCCCTTCCCCTTGGTGCCTTATAACCTAACCCCTTCCCCTTGGTGCCTTATAACCTAACCCCTTCCCCTTGGTGCCTTATAACCTAACCCCTTCCCCTTGGTGCCTTATAACCTAACCCCTTCCCCTTGGTGCCTTATAACCTAACCCCTTCCCCTTGGTGCCTTATAACCTAACCCCTTCCCTTTGGTGTCTTATTTCCTACCCCTTCTCTTTGGTGTCTTATTACCTACCCCTTCCCCTTGGTGCCTTATTACCTACCCCTTCCCTGTGGTGCCTTTTTACCTATCCCTTCCCCTTGGTGCCTTATCACCTCCTCTCAATGCCTTCTTATCTAACCTTCCTTGGTGCCTTCTCACCTACCCTCTCTTGGTGCCTTCTCACCTACCCTCTCTTGGTGCCTTATCACCTTCCCTCTTCAGTGCATAATCACCTATCTTTCCTCGGTACCTTCTCACCTACCCTCCCTCATACCTAGATCATACTGAATGGGTTCTGGGAATTCTTCTACTTCCTAAGGCTTGACTTGTGATAATTTGGTCCAATAGACTGCTGCTTGGAGTGGTCTTAAAGAGCCCATACCCCCTACAACCAGTTGGTTTGAATGGGGAACAGATTTACTAAGAATTCACTAAGTTCACTAAGAAAAGTCAAAGCACTAGAAAAAATAGTTAAAACCAAATGGGTAGAACACCTGGAGAGTAATAACATAATAATGGACAGTTTGGTTTTTAAACAGGAAGATCCTGTTTAGCAAATCTACTTAATTTTTATGATTGAGAAACAGATTTTACAAGAGATGGTTGGGTTGACTGTGTCTATCTGGACCTAAAAAAGGCTTTTGACAGAATCCCACACAAGAGGTTGTTTTTAAAACTGGAACATGTTGGAGGGGTGACAAAGACTTCTAACATGGGTGAATAATTTTCTGACAGACAGATGAGGGTGGTAATCAGAGGCAATGTATCTAACTGGAGGAGCATTACTAGTGGAGTACCACAGGGTTAAGTTCTTGCACCAGTAATGTTTGTCATTACATAAACGATCTACCAGTAGGAATGCAGAATTATATGAGCATGTTTGTGGATAATTCTAAGATACTGGGGAAGATGAGACAATTGTCATACCCTTCAAATGGATCTAGATAAAATAAGTACATGGAATGACGTGGCAAAAGAAATTCAATGTGAATAAATGTCATGTTATGCAATGTGAAATCAGAGAAAATAGACCACACACAATTTATAAAATTATGTGGTAAGGAACTTAAGAACTCTTATAAATAAAGAGATTTAATTGTGGTTTTGGATAGTAGACTTTCAGCAGAGGAACACATAAAGACCATTGTGCGAGAAGTGTATGTGGCACTTTCCAACTTCAGAATCACTTTAATTACATGGATGGTGAAATACCAAAGAAACTGTTCATGACTTTTGTCAGACCAAAATTGGAATATGTAGCAGTTGTATGGTGCCTATCTCTCAAGAAGAGCATCAGTAAATTGGAAAAGGTGCAAAGACATGCTACAAAATGGCTTCCGGAACTGAAAAAGAAGTTACAAGGAGAGGCTAGAGGCATTAAATATTCCAAAGCTAGAAGCTATGCTTCACCACGAACATAGTTCTCATCCTGTAGCTACACTTAGGTTAATCATAAAATTAAGTGTCCACTGCAGTGCCATCAGTGGTTTCACTAAGAAAGAAATTGAAAAGGAGGCTTCCTTGACAGGTTAATGACGATTGAGGATTTGGTAAGGATTTATGAAGAAAAATTTCATACATTTGAAGATCTTAAGATCTTAAAAGAAGATCTTAAAATGAAGATCTTAAAAATAAATGATATTCTAGAATGAAATATTTCATGGCAGCAGGAGGATTTTACCAATTTGACTACCAAAGGAAAAAGAACAGAGGTACAACTTAAGGAACTAGTGAAAGAAAAGGAGGATTTAAAAAATGAAGAAAGGGTGAATTTGGAGTTAACAGGAAATTAGATACATACAGAAAAGAACTTAGAGCAACTCTACTAGTTAGCCAAAAGGGGAATATGCTTAGAGAAAGATATGCTAAGAGAAACTTCATGGATAGCTTAACTAGAAGAGATTACTAAAGGATTGGAAAAGTGTGATGAGGAAATGAAAGAAACATACAGTATGCACAATTTGTAAAAAGAGAGAGAAACGATCAAAAAAGTATGTTTAGAAGTCAAACACAGAAATGAGCAACAAGAAACCGACATTAGAAAGCATTTTGAAAATAACTGGTTACCAGCAGTAAATTAGTACAAACCAATGTAGATCTTTCTACAGCGTTAAGGTGGAGTGTACATAATCATTTCTGGGTGTTTGGAAAACGAAATACCATCTAAGATAGAGCAGCAGAAGAGGAAAAAATCATTGAGAAAATAGTAGGATTAGAAGGCCTGTAGAATTGCAAATGAATTGTAAGAGAATAGATATAAAAACAAAAGTGTATTTATACTAGATTTGCTTATCTCCAAGCATTCCTGAACGTAAACATTGTAGGCTTGGTGAGTCCCACTCAGTTATGCTTAAAAGATGTACAATCATTTTACATTTTCTCAGTTATTTGTTGCATTATAACTATAAATCTGGTGTCAAAATGTGTGCAAATGAATTCTGTAGTGTACAGGAGCAAAAACAAAAGTGTATTTATAATAAATTGTACAAGACAGCAATGAATAATAACAATAAAAAATATATGTTTATGAATAGCTAAATGCATCATTGAAATGTTTACCGTCTGAGTATGGATGACACATTTTTCTGTATGTGAAGTTCCACTTCACATCATCGGAACAAGAAAGTGTTAAGATGAGATTAGACCTTCAAAGGAACACAGAGAGAAGCTAAAACTATACTCTAATGATGCAAAATGTGTAAATGAGGAGAGGAATGGAGAATATATTATTTTCTATATGGTGACAGGGATCAGGAAGCCTGTGAAATGGTACTTAAAAATAAATAAACAAACTCATTAGATGAAGGGGTAAAGGAAAAAGAAGAGGGAACATTTTCCTGAAAAACATATATGCTAAAATAAATTGAGAGAGAAAAAATACTAGAGCTAAATGATATAATTCAGCATAAGATGCCAGATATTGTTGCATTAACAGAGATAAAACTTGAAGAATTTTTTTAAAATTAGGTCTTATTCCCAAGGGGCTACTCAGTTTGGAGACGACAGAAAATTAGAAAAGGTGGAGATGTTGCCGTGTTGGTGAAAGAACACGTAAAGAGAACTAATAATCAACAACCCACGTTAAGTTAACGTAATGGCGCTGGAGACCTGTAATCAGGGCAATAAACTGATTCTCGGGATGATGATCTTAAATCTTTAAAAGTCTCCCAGCAAGCAACACATGGACAAACAAGAGGGCCTCATAATGATCATAAGATACATTATACAGTAGTAACAGCAGATGAAGATAAGTCATGATTATTGGCTCTAAGAAACTTAGAGATTTCAATTTCAAATAAATAGACTGGTATGTCTGTGAAGCAAAAATGGAGGACATTTTGACTGGCAGATTAGTAAACCTCATCCTGAAGTCATTCATATATCATCACATTAAGCAGGTAATAATAATGAGTGTAGGATTCAGGAGATGTTCCATTAGTGCCAGATTTGATATTCACCAGGAAACAAGATCCGGATTTTATATTCACCAGGCAACAAGATCTGATCTGTTTCTTCAAACATCCTGTTTAAATTTAAATCACCTACAGGTGATTTGTTTGCGATAGTCGTGTCAGCTTAAGCATTCCTGTTATTATTTTCCTTTTGTAGTGTTGTCTGTGTTTTTCTTTCAAGGATCGTCCTCTTTTTTACAAGGTCTACTTTAAACACATTCCTTTGCAGAAGGTT
>WNGS01169498.1:42510066-42522566 GCA_020271785.1 Procambarus virginalis
GGCACCTGCCACAAATATATTATTACCTAATTATTTCAATGTCTCTGATTGATTTCTTCTTAGTTTTTTGCAGTAATATTATTCCATACAGTGAATTGTGGTATATTTATATTATAAAATGTGTGAACCATTGCTGTACTCAAAATTATGGTGTGCATATAAGTGATTCAATTATTTTGTTATCATAAAACAAACAAATAGTTTTCCTGTTGTTACACTATATACACAGGTATATATAAGTATCTGCACGTTTTGTTCACCATAATGAACTACTAAGTTGGTCTTGTGAGTCAAAAAGCAACGAGGAATGACCGCCAACACCAGCGAGCCACTCACTGCCACTCCCTCACTGAACACCACCTCACTCACCCTCATTCACCTCCCACAATCTGTTTTTGCATTTATTCACTATACACAGACGTTATATATGCGTATTTACATGTTTTGTTCACCATAATTGTACATCTAAGCTTGTATGGTGAGTAAAGGCACAAAGACGTAGCTACTCACACAGTCGGCTGATCGGCGGCCGCCCTCAAGGCCAGACGCACAAATATTTCTCCTCCAACAATATTGGTTGTGGTGTTATTACGCTATATACACACATTATATATAAGTATCTACCTGTTTTATTCACCATACTTGTACAAATAACTGGTATGGTGCCCAAAGACCATAGTAGCCATCAGTAAACAACATGCCAAGTCGTGCAGACGACCACCCCTCACCAAAATGGCGGCTCCCAACCTACTCCTCTCGCTGTTATCTCACACTATACACACGTTATATCTAAGTATCTACATTTGTGTTCACCATAGTGAACCACTAAGCTGTATGATGAGTGCAGTCAATAAATCGTGGCCACACACAGTCAGAAGACGACGCCACAACCCTCCCTTTACAGCCTTACTCCTCCCTCCATCGAGCTCAGCGCTAAATATCACCACAATTATGCTGTTATCAGAATCCTGGTCAGTTTTATCAACCAGGGGGCTTCAGTAATACTATCACTGCTAAATAATATAAGTATCATTTATATTTTGGCATTTGTAGGCGATGCAGTGGTCACAAGCTGAAGAGCGGTGCTGTGAGCTCGTGCTGCGTGTGCCAGCCTTGGTGGCTTGCTCAATACTGACCTCTAACACCCAAGAATGTTGGCTTGGATTTTTTTCTAGGTGGCATCTGGCAACTTTCGGTCGTGGCTGTACTATAGCTGCCCCTAACCCAGGCGGGGCGTTTAAATTATACGCTAGACACGAAATCAAATATAATGATGTGCGCGGTTTCGCTTTTGTCACTGATATCATTTATATATGATATGCGCGGTTTGAGGGTTAACTGGCCAATACTGGCAAACCTTTTACTTTGCCTGGCCAATAACTCATAATGCATCCTTATATGAATATACTAGTCTGGGCGAGGACGCACACTGCATCCTAAATTAAAATAGTTGTAAAAAATCCATTAATTTTTTTCATTTCATTATGGGACTTGTTTTAAAAAGTGCACTAATATCTTCCCATATTCTGTGATGGCCCATGTGGTATCATGGCACCACCACCCAAGCGGTAGGCCTATTATTGTATTCACGCTTGTGACCGCTGCGGCCTCCCCTGTGGACAAAAATGTGTGCCCATTCTGGTTATTTTTCCTAATATATATTTGTCAGTGCCTCTATAAACACTACATTTATTCCAAGATGTATAGTGATCAAGAAGAGAGCCAGCCCATGATGAAAGCAAAGAAAGAAACATGACTGAGGGAAAAGCGTCTGACAGCTTGGGCAGAGTAGACCTTGTCTGGCGAAGGCTCAGCCAACGCCCCTTTTTTGCCACACTTTCCTACCCTATTGTGGCTAAAATATGCCACCTACGATTTTTTTGTTATTTTTTCCGTGATCAGGGAACAAAAATGAACACTTCTATAAGACGAAAGAATTTTTTGGATTTTTTTTTTTGTTGCGCCTGTGGGTGTGAATTCCATTTGGGCCCCTAGCGGTTTGAGGGTTAAAGGTTTGAAGTAGTTTCAAGCGAGTCATTTGGATTTCAAGCAATCATTTTCCGATTCATTTGGCTGTTTCAGTGCTTTGTTTTCTGTGAAGTTTGCAGCTGTTTGTACTGCTTGCATACTTTCTGGATGTTTTCTTGTTGAGGGTGATCATAACAATTTCCTGCCCCTAGTGCCTCTGTGAGGGGGGAGGGGGGGGTTGGCAGGTTATCACTCTGATGCCTAGTAGGCCATACAGGACTCCTTTGGCTTATGTGACTGTAATAGAAAGCCATTTTCAGCAAGATAACTTCAGGAAACCACTGACAAACTATCAGAAAGAAATGTTTCATTACATTCAACGCTGGTTTTTTGAGAGATGTTGGCATTGAAATCTTTATTAAAATCAAAGTGGAAATTATAATGCAAAGAGCTATTATTAAAACCAAAATTAATACGGCTAAAACTATGCAAATGCATATGTTGTGATATATGCATAAAAACAATAAATGGCATGGAATGTAGATACAGCACCCACATTTTAGAATACAGGTATGTAAGTATACTTTCAAGAAATAGGCAAAGAGATGAAGTAATCAAATAAACAAGCAGTGGGAAGTTGGTAGGATTGTAATGACACTTCTTAATGAATGGAAGAAGAGAAAGACTAATGTAAAAATACATAGGCATATAAAATCACTTACAGAAGGTAACTCGATAATACTCCTCAAAATTAAGATCTAAATTAAAGTATGCTTCTTGTATGTAATTACAATTACTCTACTAATTAAACTAAAAAAATCTCATCATTTAAAACCAAGAAATATTTAATATTTAACTGTTACAAACCCTTTAAATCACCTTTAAGCTGAAATAAAATACTGTATACCATAATAATGCTTACTGGATAAATTCAATTGAAATTGTACACAATCAATGACTAACTTAGCACCTTGATACTTAATGAGATGCTTGACCATGTTGATGTTATTTTGGTGGTATCAGCAAGCCAGGATCATTTTGTTATGAAATCTCAGTTTATGCCTAATTAACCACTTAACTGCACCTGCCGAGTATTATCAGTCGGCGGGAAACTGCGCCAACCGAGAAAAAACTTTTAGATTTTTCTGTACCCATTCTAAATGTGTGCGAGGTTGGTTGTGTATGGAATGGACTCTTAGGACCTCCAATGAGAGGTAGCCATCTTGCAAAAAATTCCCAAAATGCCCTAGGGCTGCTGGCTGGGTTAGTACTGAATGAGCAACCATGGGGGGCGCACGCGCCTCTGGCTCCCAATCACCTGTCCGATGCGGTGTTGAAAGATAATGCTCTGTCGGTGAAATTCAAACCTTATTGTTTGAAGAACATAAGGGTCATAATATTCGTGAAGCTAGGTGCAATAAGGACCTAACACAAAGGTTGGATGCAAGTGATACAGCATCTATGAAGACGATACAGCGAGCGTATCCAGTTGTAGCTCTGAGCGTTACCCTTGCAATCCTATACTATCTCCAATTTATTTAGATGATACATAGATGAATCGTTTCTGCGTTCAGTGAAAATGCATCTGATTCAAGTAGCATAGATGAACAGTGTTAGCGGCTTCCATGGTGGTGTTTTCCATAGATATTTTCAAGAATACCTGAATCTCTTCCTGACTGACGGACTTCGTTGATTATTACTCACTTCCGAAGTACTGAGTGTGTAATACAGTGTGTTACTGTGTAAATAGTGTGTGAAACTGTACATAGTGTAATTTTAGTGAATTTTTAACAATTAATATTGAGACAAAAACATTTATTGTGGATACATTACTGACACATGTATCACAGTTCCATGGAACATTATGAATGTTCTGCTGTATACATATTGTAAAGGACACAAATATGCATCATATACAATAAAGAAAATAAATAAAACCTCATTGGAAATACATAGAACAAACACTGTAATTGAAAATATATTTGTGGCAACACCCGGTGCTTGAATGGCCCGCGCGACCATGTCTGGGCGATTCATGCACGGGCAACCAGGCCCCGATGACATCACAGCGCACTTTGTCCACGTCCCCACAGCCAAAGTAAGTAGAATTTGGTATTTATTTTTGCATAGACATGTTCAGGGAAGGGAATTTATCATTTTACGAAGAAAAAATAATTTTTTGGGGACACTTTATTCATGCGCACAGGAGGAATTTCATAATAAGCCGGCGCAGCATGGTAGTTAAGAGATGAGTAGGGTATTTTTAAAGTTGAACGTCAGGAGGTCACATATAAAAGATGGTATATGTTAAAAGCTAAGAACTTTAATATCATTTTTGCAATTACAAGTATGTATAATTTTAATAATAAATGTATATTGACAAAGTTGCCAAATCAGCAGTTGAGATGACAGTAAGTGAAAGGACTGAACTGCGTTATGTAAATTAATACACAGTATAGATAAATTTCAAACAAAAGCATGACAAAATAAAATAGGTCGGGTTTTAATTTAAATAGTATAAGCACTGTACACCTGCCAAAACTCTCAGATTCAAATAAATTTACTGAAAAGATCATCAGTAGGTTTATGACTACAGCACTATAAATTGTATTAAAGAAACATAACAACTACTGAACTTTGTTAATGTTTCAGAACTGAATACTGCCTTTGTATCAAATAAATCCTAGAGAAATAATAGGTGATGTAAAAATGTGAGTAGACATTCCTAAAATACAAACCACAGTTTGTCATTTAGCTGGTATCTTAGCTGGAACTTAGCTTTGGAACTTATCTGGTAATGCCTTGATAGAAAACATAAAATATATGAAATAAACTGTAGTAATCTTTCTAGTGGACAAATGGATTTTCTTAGGTTCAGCTGTAAAATTCCAGTTTAACAGCAGAACAAAACTGAAAACTCAAGATGGATGCTGAGTACAAAGCAGTCAGATTTTTGTTCATAGGAGAAAGGAAACATTTAAATGAGTCAAAAGTAATAATGCCAAATTACCTAGCGTTTAATAGGCTATACCTATATTTTTGGGGCAGTTATCCACATTGCAAAAGAAAAATCCATTAGAAAGGATAGACTTTTATATGAATCAATTTAAATTTGGTTAAACAAATTCTCTTTGCCTTTATGAATGCTTCTCACCAACACTTAAGGTGTGCTTAGAATCGAATTTAACTGCAGCTGAACACATGCAGTTATGTATACTCACCTGATCATACTTGTGTGGGCTAAATTTTGGTTCTGGTCATTCTCAACTTTTGGTCAACTACTGTACAGGTTCTTGAACTTATTAAACACTATCATATTTTCTTTTGAAACGTTTGGATTGCATGTGCTATCTTTTGCTATAACCCCTCTGGTTTAAATGTACTTTATTGATTTAGGGGTCTTAACCCTCCTCCTGCTTACATGATCTCTACTGATATAGAGTTTTCTAGTCCCTTTGTATTACATGTATTACATTGATTTATAACTCAATATTCACTTTGTGTTACATGTAATATACTGATTCAGGGCTCTCTGAGCACCTATGGATTACACGTTCTTATTGACTTAGGGTTCTGATCCCATTTGGATTACATGTTCTTAATGATTTACTACTCTGATCCCTTTGAATTACATTTTCTTAACACTTTCGCGTTCCCGGGAGTAGGCTGACCTTGACCCCCAGATTGAGCCCTGGCGTGTGGGCCAACTGCGCGTCAGCACTGTAATGTATATAATCTTTTAGGGTTGCTGAGTTTAATTTTCGCGGTATGTATTTAAATTTGGTATCAATGTGTTCGCCATAGAATGCTCTAGAAGAATATATACCTACATTTTCACCAAACCTGACATGAGAACCACACCAAATAAGAAACTATGGCGGTCGTTAGCCGTGAGCGTCAAACAGCGCTGAAATGTTTATGAACTTTTCATGTTTGTCAATCCCAGAATTGTGCTACATCGTTAATTTTGGTACCACAGTGACCGCAATAAAATTCCCTTCACGGACATATGCATATAAATGTAGAATCATGATCGCGGCCCACCAGCAAGGGTGTGGGAAGTGGGTGAAGTATTACCTCTACCCGACGGCAGATCGGCGAAACACCTTTTGAAAAGTCTTATTATTTTCACTGTCCTGAGCTCAATTTTCGATGTACATACTTAATTTTTGTACCAATATGTTCGCAATAGAATGTTCTAGAAGAACATATGTATAAAATGTCACACAAGGATGCGTGTGACAGACCAAATAAAAAACTTTGTCGATTACACTCGTCATGTCAACATTTTACAATAGTTTTACCACGAAGATACAAGCGAACTCCGTTCTCAATAATAGGCTATGTGACTATTAGAAAAAACGAAAATTTAATGGTAAACATGCTTAAATTATCCCCAAGTCGATCGGATACGAATTGGATTTTATAGAAATATTTGTTTTCCAATGCCGCTTGAGGTGCATTCAAGAGATAAATATGTAAGTGCTCAATATCCTGCTCAAGTGACATGGGTACTAAATTGTGCGCAATTTAAAGGCGCTCATTTTTAAACCACTACCAGATTGATCTGATAAAATTTAAATTTTTAACAAATATTTTAATGAGTGACGCAGTGCGCGTCGTCGGCAAGGCAACGGGAGAATAATGAGTGACGCCTCTGGAGGCAGTGGAGCGTGAAAGTGTTAATAGTTTAGCATTCTGATCCCTTTGGATTATATGTTCTTAATAGTTTAGCACTCTGATCCCTTTGGATTACATGTTATCGATTTAGTACTCTGTGACTTCTTTGGAGCAACTATTATGCTACGTTTATTGATTGTAGTGTTGTGCTAATGATTTTTGCTTAAATTTACACAGTAAAAAAAGTTTTGATATAATTCCACAGTTTTAATAAAAATTCTGTACATGTTTGGTATTAAAGCTCACAGATCCAGTGTTTTGACTTGCAGCACTGTGATACTATATTGAAAGAAATCAATTTAGTAATTTTAATGGAAATTATGTAATACTTCTTCTTGGGGTTATCTTGAGATGATTTCGGGGCTTAGCGTCCCCGCAGTCCGGTCCTCGACCAGACCTCCTTTTTGTTACCCCTCCCCCCCAGGAAGCAGCCCGTAGCAGCTGTCTAACTCCCAGGTACCTATTTACTGCTTGGTAACAGGAGCATCAGGGTGAAAGAAACATTTTTGCCCATTTGTCTCCGCCTCCACCGGGGATCAAACCCGGAACCTCAGGACTACGAATCCGAAGCGCTGTCCACTCAGCTGTCAGGTGCCCTGGAGCTTGGAGCTAAATACAGTGTGTTTATGTGCATCTTATAATTTTCGTGCCAGGAATGTTTTACTGACTTAGATGAAAATGAAACTATCGCTTTACAATAACACAAGTAGACACTTATTATGTTTTACTGGATTATGGACATCATGAAAGGGTAGTGTAGTGAGGAGTCAGTTGGTTTTGACTTATTTATTGTTTGATTTAGTGTTGCATCTTATACTCACCTAGTTGTACTCACCTAGTTGTGCTTGCGGGGGTTGAGCTCTGGCTCTTTGGTCCCGCCTCTCAACCGTCAATCAACAGGTGTACAGTTTCCTGAGCCTAATGGGCTCTATCATATCTACATTTGAAACTGTGTATGGAGTCAGCCTCCACCACATCGCTTCCTAATGCATTCCATTTGTCAACCACTCTGACACTAAAAAAGTTCTTTCTAATATCTAACATATATATACTGTACATGAGTACGTACACTTTAAGGCTGCATCCACAAATTTAAGACCGGATATGGCAAAGAAATTGATTGTCTGGAAAGTTAAAATAAATGGCCAAGTACAATATGGCTAGTAGAGGAGTTAGAGCTAGATCTGTTAGATAAGCACCACTGCAGCATCTGTGACGCTTATATCACTTCGTATTCTGAGAGATGCTGTCCTGGGGATTCTGCACCTCTCTGTTAGACTAGTCAAAATATGTATAGTGTTTTGCTTTTCATCATAACAGAGTACCTTCCCATTATGGGCAACATCAGCCAATGGTCAAGTGTTCATGTCTTGACTACAAAATAGAAGTGAAAGAATATTGGAAGAGATATAAGTAGGCTTATTAATGAACAATAAATAGCATGATACAATGATTTTTCAGTGAAATTCAAGCTTGAATGGGATAAGCTGGGTGTAGGACTTCTGTATGCTCTGTGTGATGACAGAAATGAGAATTAGAAATGAAATATTTTGGGGTTCTTAAAGAAACTGATAGGATACCAAGGTGATGCACAAATCAGTAAATGTTATGGACAGTGTGAATGGTAAAATCAGTGGTCCTGAGAATGATATCGTGAGCTCATGGTGTGGCTGGAATAACCGATAATAGTTAAAGACTGAAGAATAAATGCTAATGAAATAAAAAATTAATTTTGTACAGATACATTACATATTTTGAGGATAAGAATATCCAAAATTACAGATACTTGTTATTGTATAAAGGTTAAAAAAATGGCTAGGTGGCTATGTACTTGTAGAAAGGTGCATGTTAAAATACTTATGATACAGTAATGTGATGAGGAATACCTGGAAGAGTGTGATCATGTGATAGTTCTGTGCATGATAACATTGAATGATTGATTGTATATCACTTAAGATACAAGAATTGAAAGAATGTCAAAAACATTAGAGATACTATAGTTGGTTAATAAGTTTAATAGTGATTTTGAGGAAAGAGACTTTGAACAGATGAATCTTGGTCCCCATTATACTTTTGACATAATCTGCTGCCTGAAAAACATCTAGCCATCTAAATGGCTAGAGCTGGAAGTATAGCTATTTAGATGACCTCCAGGAGGCAAAACCCCACCAACTGGAAATGATCTCCAGGAAACGATGTTTGGGCAAGCTGATGATACAGTAACATGAAAATTTAAGTACTGTACAGTACTTGATTTTTTCTTTTATAAGAATAAATCAGATAGAAGTAGAATATCCTGCTAATAAGAGTTACATCCTCTATTTATATGTGATATCTACAGACAGTTACCAGTAAGCATGCATGCTTTCTTTTTGAGGAAAATTAATTTCTGACTTCTTCTGCAGTAGTGAAGTTTCCTTTGCATTTGGGAGAACTGTGTTTGTTTTCATCATTATTATTTGAATTACTGTATGTTGTGCCAACATTATATTTATTTTTGTGTTTGTATGCAAATAATAGAGCAAGTTTATTTAGATAGCAAGATAACTTGAGAACAGATAATTTTGGATGTGACATTGCTCAGTTAGACATGACCTAGCTCAGCTGTAACACTTTCCATTGTGACAGTTTTCCCAGCTAGAATGAAACACTTCCATTGCATCAGGATTCTGTAAAGCCAGGGGTACTACAATAATTTTACTTTCAAATTACTTTTATTTGTATTATATTTAAAAAATTTGTTCAACTCTTGGACTGGTCAGTACAATGATGGCCTCACTTCTTGTATGATCAGTGCTGAGTCCCCAGTGGTTCAAGTTGTTGAACATTGTTCTTTCACTCCATTCACATATCTCTTCCAAGTATTATGTAGTAATGCTGACTTAGTGCTTACTCCTGTTATTCCTTTACCTTTTCATAATTTTATGCTTTGGAGTTCTAAAAGTTCTAGTTCTACTGTATACAGTATTTTTTTGTTTTGATAGAATTCAACATTCAAGGCCAAGATTTGTCTCACAATTTTCAGTGCAATAAGGGGTAGTTAATGTCTTGAGTGTTATTTAATTAATGTTTAGTTAGAAATTCTAAACAAGTGTGTTGTGTTGCACAGGCAAGTACAAGAATGAGAGTAAAAGTTTGGTGGGACAAAGAAGTATTAATAGTTTTTGATGACAAGAAAAATAAGCAGATTTTGGGGATGGAAACAGCAAGTTAAAGAGGCAAGAAAATTAAAGTATGATTAGAGTCAAAGATATGTGGCATGTTTGATAAAAGCCTTGGTTAGGAAAAAAATGTGGCTAGAGGATTGTATGATGAAGTGGTATTGCCTCCCCCTAATTTGCTATAGAAGCAAGATGCTGCTGATGTCTGAGCATGAATAAGGAGTAAATGACAAAAAAAATGCAGTGATGAGCATACTTGACTTACTAGAAAGAATGCCTTGATTCAAATCCTATGCATGTTGAATGGTTAGGCACCACTCCATCGTTGCTTGCATCTGTACACCCTGCAGTAATGGGGGACTTGGATGTAAAGTGGTTGGTGGATTGTGTTGCAGGGAAAGCAAGCATGTAAGATAAGTCTAATAAATGATCTATGATAGGAAGAGCTCTTAGCCTGCCAATAAAAGTCAGAAGACTTTTGCTCAGTACCCTCTGTGTAAAATATATTGGAGTGGTGTTGTGTCAAATTAAGAAGTGTATTGAGGTGGTTTGATCATAATGAATAGTGGATAACAAGATCATTGTGGAGTGTACTTGGGTAAATTTGAGGATGGCAAAAGATGAGGAAAACTTAGATGCAGATCTGAGTATACAGTACAAGGAAGTGGGTAAAGAGCATGAAAGTGACCAAAACGTGGTGGGGGAATAAGTAGGTAGAATCCATATGTTTAAGAGAAAAGCACCATGTACTTTGATATGTGAAGCAGGTGTGTACTTTTTTTGGGGGGGTGGGAGGTTGTTGCTGGAGTATAACAGTGCTGGTTTTTCGTAATGCTTGTTAACCCTTTCTCTGGAACTTCTGTTTTTGCCAAATCTGCTCTTTCCTGTACAGTGGTACTAACTGGCTTGCTTCAGTACTCCTGCTTATGTTCTTGAGCCAAAATATTGTTCAAGTAGCTCTCTACCTGGCAGCCATAAGTGTTCATAAGACATATAATATTTATAAATACAACTTTATAATTATTGTTTCAATATAATTTTTTTGGGTGAATGGGAAGTCGTTCTGGAGTTATGTAAGATAAAAAATGATCCAAGTAACTCGATACCAGGCTAATAAATATTTCCAATGCATTAAATATTATCATAAATGTAAGATACAAATAAATTCACCAGGACATTTTATAAATTTGAGTTGCAAATTTCTAAAATTAAATTAATAATGCCCTTTTATTCCCTACATTGATTTGTGTTGTTCTCATTGATTTGTAATGTTTTCTAATTTATCTATTATTTTTGTATTTATAGTAAGAAAAATAATGCTCTTTTCCATATTAACCAATAATCATAATAGCACTCATAATGGTGACTATGTCTTGAACATGGACAAATTATTCCTGACATTTAGACCTATTGCACGATGTCACAATTTACTGTAACTACCAGATGGTAGCTGCTGCCAAACACAAACTCCTGCTCTGGAAGGCAGATATCTGGACTAACATTAAATGTGGAAACAATTGTTTTGATGCATTTGGTAAAACTCCCTGACTGCAATATCCCAATATTTGTTTGTTTGCTTATCTCGGTGAAAGTGCTAATATGGAAAGAATACAGTAGTACATTTTTTTTTTTTTTTTTTTTTAGTGAAAGGGTTATGTGGAAGATTTTGTGAACGAGTTTTTTATTATTATTTTTCTTTCCCTATATTGATATTTTTTCTTTGGGCTATTGCTTCCCCACCCCCCATGAAATGACACATAGAACATTTATATTGATGAATACTGTTAACTCCTCTTCCTGTGACACACATTCGCCTGTATTGACTCTCCCTGCTCCTCTCTCCTCCCTCCTCATCTTCTCTCCTCATCTTCCCTCCTCTTCCTCATTCTCCTCCCTCCCTCCTCCTCCTCTCCTCCCTCCTCCTCCCTCCTCCCCCTCCTCCCCCTCTCCTCCTCCCTCCTCTCTCCTCCTCCCTCCTCTCTCCTCCTCCCTCCTCTCTCCTCCTCCCTCCTCTCTCCTCCTCCTACTCTCTCCTCCCTCATCTTCCTCCCTCCTTCTCTCTCCTTGTGGATTCTCACTGAACACTTTACTATTTTCTTTTCCTACCACCCTTTCTCCTTCCACCCCTATCTTTCCCTACCACATCCTACCACCCATATATATATATATATAGATATATATATATATATATATATATATATATATATATATATATATATATAAAATGGAAGGGAGTACCACCTCTGGCTGGAAGAAGGGGGACCCATAGCCTCGGAGGAAATCACACATAACGCATTGGAGGGATTATATATATTATATATATATATATATATATATATATATATATATATATATATATATATATATATATATATATAATATATATATATATATATATATATATATATGTATATGATGTATATGTATATATATATATATATATATATATATATATATATATATATATATATATATATATATATATATATAATTACACTAAGAACCGCACCAATGATCGTCTGATCATTGGTGCGGTGGTCACGGTACGTTTAGAGTTGATCCTGGACGGCATGGGTTCGAATCCTGGCCGGGTCAAAGAGTTCTTAGTGATATATGCCTTGCGCGTTCATGCAGCTTTCTCACATATATATATATATATATATATATATATATATATATATATATATATAT
>WNGS01169498.1:42528615-42546514 GCA_020271785.1 Procambarus virginalis
TTATGCGTATTGCTACTGTGATTGAAACCAAGAAATGCTACTGATAAATTTCCTTTAATAGGATTTTGGAATATCTAAATTGTTTATGATCTTAACATTTTCATTCTCTGCTATGTTTGTCTGTGTATGTACATCATCTGTACATATGTGTGTATGTACACCCAACTGTTTATCTGTTCATCCATACATATGCCCATCAGTATGTATGGACAGATGCAGGGTCCATGCTATTTTAACATATTTTAAGTTATTTCTTATATTTTATACCTTGAGTTTATTGTGTGTGTTTTGTACATAATTTTTTATATTATTAATACAGTATTATTATTTTATTAGGTACAGTATTTCCATCAGGAGGGATGCCTTAAGGGGGTTTACCTTGTATTTTTTATGGTGCTTGGTTTCGGATGATATTTTGATAATGCTTGTATGGATTGACACAGTGTGGAGCATTTTATTACAATTGAGAACTTTATTTTGAAATTTAAGGAATTTGCATGATATGAGAACAATAAGTTTGCCGAGTCAGACCAAAATTTTTGTACAGTTGTTCAAGTGGCAGGTGTGCTAATAGCCACATTTTAAACTATAGTCTCAATATCGACAAGCGAGCTGCCTACAATTGTCTTATTATACTTAATTTAAACATCTAAAAATAGTAACATAATTAATATAAATCTGGTATGCTTTAGGGATTGCAATCTTATATATACTGGTACAGTGGCACCTTCCAAATTAGGATCTCTCCAAATTCTAAATTTATTGGAAAATGTCAAGATTCTGTAGGGAGTTGCTGTGAAATCTGAATTACAGTACAGTATTATGTAATTTCCTACAGTTAATATATTTTTTCTCAAATTTATTTTCTTGTGCTTTTTTTTTACATTATGAATAACATTCAGAAATGTTTTCTCAAAAATGGTTATGAAACTATATGTTATAAAATATTCATTGCAATGGTTCATTTACATCATTTTGACATCATGGTTTGGAAAAATAAGGTTTAAAGGGATGGATCCTAAGAAATGTTTGCAATTGAGGGTGATGGTCTCTGTTGCACAGTGGGAGCAAGAGATTTTGTCTGGATTGATCCCTGGCTAGGGAGGATTGACTGAACACCAATCCATAACTGTTCACCCCTGTTTACCCAGCAGTAATGGGGAACCTGGTTGTAAACCGATTTGCACATCATGTTCCAGGTAAAATTAGTAGGGTAAGGCTTAGTGTGAGCTATGGGAAGGGGAAGATCTGAGCCTGCAACAGGAGTCTGCAGTTGTTTACCAACTTGTGTAGAAAAAATATCTCTTTACAGTGATTTTCTCTGGCATTGTCCATCATATGAGTGAGTAAAATTAAAATTTTGCTCAACAAGTGACATTACTCATAGAGTGGGAAAAATTTGGGTATGAGTGGCATCTTTGACATGGCTTCGATTTGCATTTTGTTTAATTTTCGTAGATGAATACATCATTAGGAGAAAGTTAGTGTTTTCAGAATGACATGTAGCATATTTAAAACAAAGTTCTTTTGTTTGTTTTAGTTTTGAATTGGTGCAGTTTGTGTTCCCCCTGGTATGAACATGGCTAACCATGAGCTTTTGAGGCCGGGGCATGGGAAATCAGCCAGATGTGGTGAAATATGTTTACACACAGGTTCTCCTGGCAGTTATTCATTGTATAATGGGTTGAAATAAAAGTTTGACTCAATGAAATTTATCCATAATATGTGGAAAAATTAGGATATGAATGGCAAGTCTGGCTTCAATTTAATTTTTTATAGATTTTCATATGTGAACGCAATATTAGGTGAAATAGTTGGTTCTTCGGTATATTTAAAACAAAATTGGGGTTCATTTTAATTTGTAGCTTTACATAAAAAAAATTGAAAATTTGATAAGTCAACCTATTGACTCAATTATTGTGTCTCATATTGCATGTTATGGTCCCCAATGTACAAAGTACTGTACAGTACTATGGAAAATAGCAGCTCATAAATATCCGTGTTTTCTATGCTCCGGTAAGAAAGTTAAGTGGGTGGCTTGGCTTCTTGCCTTTGTGGTTAGATTAGCACTTTGTTATGTTGTGGCAAATGAAGAGTGGTTGAATTAATAGGGAACAAAAAATAAACATGTTTGAAAATTTGGTTTTCATACAAATCCAGATTGAGTCAACAATGATAATGATTCAGATTTTGGAGGACCCACTATACTGTATAAATTTTGAGAAATAATTAGATGCTGGAGATATATTTTATAGTTCATATTTAATTTTATATACATGTAGTAGCCTTTAATATATTTTTATGACAAAAAATTAAATAAGCTGGTTTAATAAGATTTTAGTGTTTTCAATGAAAGTCATACTCATGGCATGAATTTATGGCGTCTAGGATTAATTAAGATGCTTAATTTTGGAGGTGCCTTATGTTTGCACACTGAAGCTATCTTGTTAAGATGGCTTCCCACTACTGATTCACATTAACCATTTCGTACTGGGGACATTGAGGCACAGAGAGCAGGGGACTGTTATGATCACCCCTTCCAAGCAAACATCCAGAAAGTGAGTGAAGGAATATATACAACTGCAGGGTTCACCAAAAATTAAAGAAATGACTGCAAATGATTCACTCAAATCCAAATAATTAACCTCAAACTAGTTCAAACCCCATAATTGTGAAAGGCTGCCAACAGGTGGCACCCTGGAATCAGCAGACTCTCATGCCAGCAATAAGTCAGTCCTGTTGCTGATGTCTGCAATCAGACCTTCCCGATTCGTCGGCTGTAGCAAGTTGCTCTCCTCTTCAAAAAAAATGTAGACCATTCTTTGGACTGTCCAGTGGGGTCCATTTGCTTATGTGTTATTCTAGCCATTAGTAGTTACTTCACATGTATGTATTTACAAACTTCAGTTGTTGTGTAGACTTGGTCTTTTTATTCACTTCAAGCTGCATGTGTTTAGGGGTAGCCCTACCTAAGTGCTTGTTAAGTGTTGCCCCTTGCTTTCACAGTGCAAGAACAACACTGGTGTATTTGGAAGCTCACCGTTGAGAGGCCAGGATGCTGTATAAAGAGCCTAGCTCTGGGTAGTGCATAAGTCTTCGACTCCTGTGTGGGGCCCTGTGGTTGGGAGCATTCAGGGTGTTTCATTTTGAGATGCAATAGGATTAATTCATTTGTTTATTCAAGATGCTGCTGGCACCCTTCATAGTCAAGTTTATCCTGTTGTCAGTTCTTTTGGTGAGCATCCCTAGTACCTGGGTGTCCTGCTTGGTTAAATCCCTTCAGGTTTTGGTAATTCCCCTATGGATTTGTGGTGCAGCTTGTAATGGATCAACCTGTTGAGCCTGCATTCACTCTTTGTGAGTTTGAAGGGTGTTTGATGGCTTTGCTACATGACTATTTTTTCTGGCAGTGCCATGCTACCTGTTAAGTCGGTGACACGTTTGACCTCGAGTCCTGTTACATTTGCACTCATTGAGACACTTATTATCTGAATCCGCCTCAAGTCAGGAAGCTTATCAGACAGCTGCCACTTTGTAGGCTCCTTTTTCCCCAAATTCATAGTTCATAGCTTGGTGCTTGATTGGATGTCGCAGAGTTGGCCCCTATGGTGTTTAGTGGCCAGGAATTGGAGGGGGGTTGGTGAGTTAAATCTGCTTTAAGTTTACCCCCCCTCCTCCTCCTCCTCCTCCTTACCCCACTGGTGTAATTCATTCAGCATCTGGTCTTCTCCTATCCCCTACCCACTGTACCCATACTGGTTTGGGCTCTAAAGCATCTGTGGGTTTGGATTCCACCTAGGGTTTAGTTTTTGATGTAGCTTAGCCATCTCTAGGGACTGCCCTATCCACTTTGATGGTGGAGACAGTTGAGATGTCCTTTCTTACTGGGGATTTGGAGCCTTCTATTTCATAGGGAAAGTCTGCTTTGCTCTGATCCTACTCTGTGGGTCAATGCCCTTCTGCCCAAGGTATCAAACACAAAATATGGCTCTGCTTTGGGGTCATCATGGCTGACCTCCTGGGCTTCGGGGAAGCCTGAGGACGGTTACTGGATGCCTTTGAGCTCTTCCTGGACCTTGATTCCATTTGCAAAGGGTGTTTTGCTCTAGGAGGAGGACTTCTCCTATCCTCCTTTCTATATACAGTGTATCCTCACTTTAACAAACCTGCTCCAACAAATTCCTAGATGGTCCTAACAAATTGAATTCGGGACTAAATGTTCAGTCAACCATACAAATGTTCGATTAAGTGAGGATTGTTCGTCCAAGCGGTCATCAAGACCGAGCGCCGGGAGGTGTCTGTCATTAACACTTTTGCGTTCCCGGTGCATGCATACATTTTCAATCTTGTTGTTCATTTTGTTATCAAATTGTTCTCAATCTTCATGTGGTGTGTCAGGAGGCATGTGGTGTCAGTGGGGGAAGTTTTCAGGGAAGGCATGTGGTGTCAGTGGTAGAAGTTGTCAGGAAAGGCAATTGGTCAGTTGCAGAAGCTGTCAGGGGAGGCAGGTGGTGTCAGTGGTGGAAGTTGCTGTCATGGGATGCAGATGGTGTCAGTGGTGGAAGTTGTTGTCAGGGAAAACAGGTGGTGGAAGTTATCAGGGTAGACAGGTAGTTTAATAGTAGTGAATGTCACTGAAGGCAGGTATTGTCAGGGGGAGGCAGGTAGTGTCAGTGGTCGAAGTTGTCAGGAAGGGAAGGGATTGCTAATGGTGTCAGGAGAGGCAGGTTCTGTTAGTGGCGAGTGTCGGGGAAGGCGGGTGGTGTGAGACGTGTCCACTACAAGGCTGGTCTGGCCTGAGTGATCAGTTAATTGGTCCTGGCCTGAGGTTCTTAGGCATTGCTTTTTGTGCTGCTTAGGAATTACTTGTCCAGTTTTTTCCAAGGGTTGGGTGTGTGACAAACATCTCCAAAGGATACCTGATCAACCAGGCTGTGACTCATATGTCAGGCTGCGAGCAGCCGCGTCCAACAGCCTGGTTGACCAATCCAGCAATGAGGAGGCCTGGTCGACGACTGGGCCGCGGGGTCGCTGAGCCCCGGAATCACCTCAAGGTAACCTCAAGGTAACCTCAAGGTAAGGTGTGGCAGTTCCTTGTCCAGCGCATCTGGGCAGTTGTTGACTGATTCTCTGTTGAGCTCTGTGGTGGCCTGGATATTTTGGAGTCTGTCCTTGGTGTGGTTGCTTTGTTTCCTGAGGTTCCAGCTTCAGTGCTGCTGCTCAAGTTGCTCATCCCACTCTGTCAGGAAGTGATGGTGAAGCTGTCAGAAGGCCACCCAAGACGGGCCTTTTACTTGACTTGTCGTGGATGATGGTGGGCTTTGCTGTTCCAGTCCTTAGATTCAGCTTAGTCCTTAACCCTTTGTCTGCTTTTCCCTTTTTTGTCTCTCCTGTTACTGAAGAGGCTGTTTCTTGTCATTCCAGCCACTGCTGCTGCCTTTTTAGGCCCTTTGGCTAGAGTTCTTTTACGGAAGGTTCTTTTCCCTTTGCTCAGAAGTTGTTCTCCAGGGTTGAGGCCTCATCTTCTGTTGGTCAGGGTAGTCCTCTGGTGGAGTCAGATTCCCAGGTCCCCCTTGAGCTTCCTTCAGCTGATGCCTCTTCTGCTTGATGTCACAATTACATATCACAGAACGGTGGCTCTACTTGGGGGTCATAGTGGCAATCCTTTTGAAGTTTGCCTCTTTGATGGTGCTAGGGTAGGGGAGAGGACATCTGACTTGTTTTGCCAGTTCCAGGTCCCATGATTCATGAGCTTAACCAGCTTAAGCTGGTTCACATGCCATTAATCTAGCTTAACCTAGAGAGGCAGACCTTCAGTACATACTCGACCTCTTGGGATTGAACAGTTATACCTTCCATTCACCTGGACTCTAGGAGACTTGAACCGTGGACCCCACATGTGAGGCCGAAGCTCTATCGACTGAGCTATTGAGTAGTCTTAATAAGGAATTTTAGTGTTATGCCTTGTCTGACCTGCATGGCCGCTTTAGCTCTGATTCACCTGGTTTTGCAGGTTGATTTCTGTAGTGTCCCTGGTCCTCAAGGATATGTCCTGGCATGTTCCTATTCACTCAAGATTCTGAGACTAGTTAAGGATTCTTGTGGGGCATCAGGCTTACCACTTCAAGGTTTTGCCCAATGCATCAAAGATCTGGCTTCTCGGATCTTTCTCAGGTTAGTGCGGGTAGTTGTGACCCAACTACTGTACTTCTTTTTGGGGCTTTGTTTCTTGCTTATCTTGGTGACTAGTTGGTTTGGGTTTCAAGCTAGTCTATGTGTCAACAATCTGGTTCTTTCCCAGCTTTCCAGGTTTGGCTTCTTGCCGAGTCCCAGTTGGTTCTGTTTGAAGTGCGTACTTGGTTGGGCCTGTTTTTGGATTCCTGGTCACACACTTTCCCTGCCTTGTTCCACTCTACTCTGTCTACAGCAGCATCGCTCTCTTGTGTTGGACTTGCCCTAGGTGACTTGTTGGTTAGTTGAGTGGTTGTGCAAGAACCTAAACTTTTTCTGTGTGGTATTTCCCCCTTAGCAGGGTTTGGCTTCAGATGCTGTACTGGTTCCTCCAGTCCTGCCCGTTTCCCCACTGCTGGGACTGATGGGTTCATGCCCCAATCTGTCTTTCTTCGCCTGCTTCCTCTGCACTTTTCGGCGTTCAGTTCCTTGGTGTCTTCCTCCCCTGTCATTTGATGTGCTCATGGATGCCTCACTACTGGCGATAGGGTTTTGAGACTAGCATGCACCATGCCTCCCAAGACTGTTGGTCAGGTCCACTCCGTCGGGTACACAACATGATACATGAGTTTGTGGCAGTGTGGCAGGTCCTTCAGAGGGTTCGTCTTCTGGAATTCATTCTCCAGCTCTATTCCAACTGCTTCCGAATGATTCATTCAATGAGCTGCAGATGGTTGCTTCAGTCCTTTCCTCTTTTGGAGTTGGGCTCTTCATGTGGCTCAGCTGCTGATTTTTTTGGATTTAGTTTTTCATGCTTTTCACTTGTAGGGTGTTTCTAACATTCTTTCAGATGGTTTATCTCAGCTGTCTGTCATTTTCACAAAATAGACCGTTAGTGACTCCTCCTTTCACTGGCTCTGCAAGATGTTCGGTCACAGATTAATGTACTCACTTAGTTGCTGTGCTTGCAGGGGTTTAGCTCTGGCTCTTTGGTTTTACCTCTCAACTGTCAATCAACTAGTTGAATAATGTATGAACTGCAGCCTGGTTGATCAAGTATCCTTTGGAGGATACCTTTCTTAAGGCTCAGTTTTTGTTGGCTTTTGTCTTTGGTTATTGGGTTGGGGAGCTTCACGCTCTTTCCCCAGAGGAGTTGGTTTTATTGTTTTGGCCCTAGTGGGCAGTTTCTTCATTTCCAGCCTTTTATTCTGGTGAAGAATAAGACAGTTGGCTTCTGGTGGGGTCCCTTGGTGATTGATGCTTTTGTTTGTCTGGCCAGGAGTGTGTCATTTATTTGTTATCTGGTAGTGGCAATTTGTCACCACCTGCTCTGCTTCAGTGAGCAGAAATCTAGCCAGTCATCAGTTATAACCATGAGGCCATGAAGTTCGCAGTTTGGCTGCTGTGCTCTCATATATGTTGTGGGCTGATATTCGGGCTCAAGTGTTTTTAAGGTCTAACAGGGATCTGGCGGCTCACTCTCTGGTCAATGTTCCTGAATAACTTACAAAAATAGAAAACTGCTTAGAAAATCTGACAAACCCTACTACAAACATCATCATGTCATCTTGGTTGGCGAATTTAGCTTACGGCACCTAAAATGAAAAAATGGGCAAATACAGTTATGCCAGATAGAATCCCAGGAAGCAGTTTTAAGTATGTACTATTTGTAACTACCTAAGTGTAATTACCAAAGTGTAGTTACAGGATGAGAGCTACACATGTGGTGTCCCATCTTCCCAGCACTCTGTCATATAATGCTTTGAAACTACTGACGGTTTTGGCCTCCACCACCCTCTCACCTAACTTGTTCCAACCGTCTACCACTCTGTTTACAGAAGTGAAGTTTCCTATATTTCTCCAGCAGCTTTGTTTCGTTAGTTTAAATCTATGACCTCTTGTTCTTGAAGTTCCGGGTCTCAGGAATTCTTCCCTATCAATTTTATCAAGTTCTGTTACTATTTTGTATGTAGTGATCATATCCTCTCTTCTACTAGTTTTTGCATATTTAATGCCTCTAACCTTTCCTCATAGCTCTTATCCTTCAATTCTGGGAGGCACTTAGTAGCATGTCTTTGCACCTTTTCCAGTTTGTTGATGTGCTTCTTAAGA
Organism: Procambarus virginalis; assembly: GCA_020271785.1. Taxonomy (NCBI): domain Eukaryota; kingdom Metazoa; phylum Arthropoda; class Malacostraca; order Decapoda; family Cambaridae; genus Procambarus; species Procambarus virginalis. The sequence goes on from WNGS01169498.1 coordinate 42,536,899, forward strand.
TATGGGCACCACACAACCGCTGCATATTCTAGCTTTGGTCTAACAAAAGTCGTGAACAATTTCTTTAGTATATTGCCATCCATGTATTTAAAAGCAATTCTGAAGGTTAGAAAGTGTGGCATAGGCTCCTCACAAAATGTTCTTTATATGGTCCTCAGGTGATAGTTTTCTATCTAGAACCACCCCTAGATCTCTTTCTTTATCAGAATTCTTTAATGATTTCTCACATAATATATAGGTTGTGTGGGGTCTATGTTCTCCTATTCCACATTCCATAACATGGCATTTATTACATTAAATTCCATTTGCCAAGTGTTGCTCCATATACTTATTTTCTCCAGGTCATCTTGAAGGGCATGACAATCATCTAAGTTTCTTATCCATCCTATTATCTTAGCATCATCAGCAAACATGTTCATATAGTTCTGTATACCAACTGGTAGATCATTTATGTAGACAATAAACATCACTGGTGCAAGAACTGAACCCTGTTGTACTCCATTTGTAACATTTCTCCATTCCGATACATTGCCTCTGATTACTGCCCTCATTTTTCTATCAGTCAGAAAATTTTTCATCCATGTTAGAAGCTTACCTGTCGCCCCTCCAATATTTTCCAGTTTCCAGAACAACCTCTTATGTGGAACTCTGTCGAAAGCCTTCTTTAGGTCCAGATAGATGCAGTCAACCCAACCATCTCTTTCCTGTAATATCTCTGTGGGTCAATCATAGAAACTGAGTAAATTCGATACACAGGATCTTCCAGATCGAAAACCATACTGTCTGTCTGATATTATATCATTTCTCTCCAGATGTTCTACCCAATTTAGTTTTGATTAGTTTTTCCAATACTTTCACTATTACACGTGTGTGTGTCTGTGTGTACACATGTGTGTATGCTACATGCGCACATGTGTAATTACCTAAGTGTAGTTACAGGATGAGAGCTACGCTCGTGGTGTCCCGTCTTCCCAGCACGCATTGTCATATAACGCTTTGAAACTACTGACGGTCTTGGCCTCCACCACCTTCTCCCCTTACTTGTTCCAACCGTCTACCACTCTATTTGCGAAAGTGAATTTTCTTATATTTCTTCGGCATCTGTGTTTAGCTAGTTTAAATCTATGACCTCTTGTTCTTAAAGTTCCAGGTCTCAGGAAATCTTCCCTATCAATTTTATCAATTCCTGTTACTATTTTGTATGTAGTGATCATATCACCTCTTTTTCTTCTGTCTTCTAGTTTTGGCATATTTAATGCCTCTAACCTCTCCTCGTAGCTCTTGCCCTTCAGTTCTGGGAGCCACTTAGTGGCATGTCTTTGCACCTTTTCCAGTTTGTTGATGTGCTTCTTAAGATATGGCCACCACACAACCGCTGCATATTCTAGCTTTGGCCTAACAAAAGTCGTGAACAATTTCTTAAGTAAATCGCCATCCATGTATTTAATAGCAATTCTGAAGTTAGAAAGCATGGCATAGGCTCCTCGCACAATATTCTTTATGTGGTCCTCAGGTGATAGTTTTCTATCTAGAACCACCCCTAGATCTCTTTCTTTGCAATCTCAATGTGTGTAATACACATTGTGTGTGTGTGTTTATATATATACAGTATATATATATGTGTGTGTGTATATATATATATATATATATATATATATATATATATATATATATATATATATATATATATATATATATATATATATATATGTCGTACCTAGTAGCCAGAACGCACTTGTCAGCCTACTATGCAAGGCCCGATTTGCCTAATAGGCCAAGTTTTCATGAATTAATTGTTTTTCGACTACCTAACCTACCTAACCTAACCTAACTTTTTCGGCTACCTAACCTAACCTGACCTGACCTATAAAATAGGTTAGGTTAGGTTAGGTAGGGTTGGTTAGGTTCGGTCATATATCTACGTAAATTTTAACTCCAATATAAAAAATTGACCTCATACATAATGAAATGGGTAGCTTTATCATTTCATAAGAAAAAAATTACAGAAAATATATTAATTCAGGAAAACTTGCCTTATTAGGCAAATTGGGCCTTGCATAGTAGGCCAAAAAGTGAGTTCTGGCTACTAGGTACGACATATATATATATATATATATATATATATATATATATATATATATATATATATATATATATATATATATATATATATATATATATATATATACACATACATACATATACACATACACAGTGGGGCCTCGATTTACGATGGTAATCCGTTCCCAGAGACGTATCTAGACAAAGTTGAAATATCGTAAGTCGAAGTGTTTTTTCCCATAAGAAATAAAGGGAATTGAATTAATCCGTTCCCCACCCTCCAAAATATTAACTTACAAATACATTTTTTTTCTCTAGCTACAATACAGTACGTATGTTTATCTTACCTTCATGGAGGACTCTTGATGGCGTACAGAAGATGGGGGTGTGGGGGGAGGAGGAGAGGTGTTACTGTTTGCCAGGGGAGTCCCCTTCCATTATAACATCAGGCAGTGATTACTTTTTTGAGATACACTCTCTGGCATGTTTTGCCTGCATGCCACTAGGTTTCGGGCTCACTGCTTGCTTGTTTTACTAAGAATCTGTCTAAAGACACTTGTTTTTCCCTACATTTTAACACTTATCGGTAGTAAGACATCACATTGTCATTTAAAGGTCAATGCAATGGCCTGCTACAGCTTTATCTGGGTGAGTCTTTTCAACAAAACTTTGCAGTTCTTCCCATACTTCATACATTTTCTTAATGAGGAAGGGACGTCATCTACTGCCTCTACTCACAACAATTTTCTTAGGTTGAACCTTACCACTGACTTTCTTGGGACCCATGGCATGATATATAATAATCAGTTTTATGTTCCAAAAGCAAAAAATCACCACAAAAACGGAATTTCTTATAGGCGTGATCGTCACTAAGTGGGCAGCTTTAGTAAACTTAGGAAGGTTGGCCCACATGACCAGGAACCACGTACTCGGTCGACCCAAATGTGTTCTAACAAATATCGTTAGTCAACGACACTATCGTAAGTCGAGTCGCATTTTTCGATCAAATTTACATCGTAACTCGAAATTATCATAAGTTGGGGCAATCGTAAGTCGAGGTGCCACTGTATGTAGTTTTTCTTTGGGATGGTGGCTCTGTTCCCTTCGCTGTTGACGGGGCGTTGGGGGAGCAGCTTGCTCTGTTAGCTCTCGCTTGGTCCCTCAGTTAGTAGGCGTTTTTGGTTGTCTTCCGGCCTCTGGTGGCTGCGGACGGCTTCTGCCCCTTTGGGGGGATCGGGGCTGGCGGGGGGTGGGTTTCTTCCCCTGCACTTCGTCATGTCGTCTTGGTGGGTGCGTTTGGACGTGGTCGATCCTCCCCATCCTACCGACTAAGGGCTCACCATAGCCCATGCTACTTGAAACTTTGTTCTAGGTAGCGAATGTTTTAACAACAACAACACCCCATCCTTCCGGGATTCCCCTCTGCGCTATGCAGACACGGGCCTTGCAGATCTGCTGTTCTTATGGACTTGTTCAGTCTGCGCCCTGGGTTCTTTGCCCTCTTCGGAGGACTGTTGTCTCCGATCCGGCTTCTGTTGGGGCCGGGTGCCTGGATGGTGGCCCTGGACCTCCGGGTCACTTCTTGGCACGTTCCTCTCCAGGGTTCCGGGACTGGCACAGTTGGTGGTGGGGCTTCAGGCTTGCCACTTTTGTTGCCTTCCCCACTTTGTAATTGGAACTTGGTGTATTTATGCATCTTTATCAGATCTTGGTGCCCTGTCTGCGTCTGCTCGGGATTCGGTGTCTGGCCTACCTCGACGACTGGCTGGTGTGGGCTCCCAGTCTTGGGTCCTCTTGTCTGCTCGCCAGGGGTGTGGTTCTTTATAGATTGCCGGGTTTAGTTTCTTGGTGATCTGGAGGCCGTTCCATCTGTTTCTGTCCCGGGTTTGGACCTGGCTGGGTCTTGTTTCGGGTTCTTGGGCCACTCCTTGTCTTTCCTTCCAGAAGCGTTGCTGCGGCTGTAGTCCTGCCTTCGGCTGTTTATGAGGGGGTCCCGGGTCACCCGGCGGTTGCTCGAGGGGTTGTGCGGGAGTCTGAGCTTCGACGTGTTGGTCTGCCCGCAGGGTCGAGTTTGGCTTCAGCATCTGTTTGCTTCCTTCGGGGACTCCCCTTCCGCCTCTCTTGCAATCATTGGGTTCGTCCTCCGGGGATCTTGTGTTGGTGCTGCATCACCAGCTTCCTCTTTGGGGTTTTTGGGGTTCCGTGCCTTGGCACCTCCCCGAGCCTTTGCTTGATGTGTTCACTGACGGGTCATCTCTCGGCTGGGGCTTTGTGACCAGTGCTCACCAGGTTGGCCAGGAATGGTGGTATCTGTCTGTCTGTCTGGCTCACAGCACAGTTCGGGAGTTCGTGGCTGTCTGGTTTGCGCTTCGGAGGGTTCGGGTCACTTGATGCTCTACCATCCAGCTCTATTCGGACTGTTCTCCGGAGGTTCATTGCCGGAACCATGGGGTTTCTCTTAGGTCTTTGACCTTTGGGGTTGATCCCTTCGAGTGGCTTGTTTGCTGGATTCTAGGGGTTTGGTTTGTTATGCGGTTCATGTCCGGGGTGTGTCCTTCGTCCTGGCGGACAGCCTGTCTCGGTTCATTCCTCTGTTCATGGATTGGCCGGTCGTCACCAACTCGTTTCGTCAGTTCTGCCGGACGTATGGACTCCTGGCCATGGACATCTTCGCATCGGCGTGTTCTCTGCATTTCCTATTCTATGTGGCGCCCTTACCCGCCTACGAGGCGTTCATGGTGGATGCCTTTCGGCAGGACTGGTCGAGGTGGGGGGTACCTGTTCATCTTCTCCCAGTCCAGCTGTTGCTTCTTGTTCTGGCTCAGTTGGAGTCTATTCCCAAGGAGCATAGTCCTCGTGGTCCCTTGGTGGCCGGCCCAGCTTTATTTTCAGACGGTGCTTGATAAGTGTCTGAACCCGGGGCGTTTTTCCCAGTGCTCCGCCTCTTTCGGCTGGTCGGACCAGTCCTGTACTCACCTAATTGTGCTTGCGGGGGTTGAGCTTTGGCTCTTTGGTCCCGCCTCTCAACTGTCAATCAACAGGTAACAGTCCTGTACGTGACTGGTTCTGCCTTCTCCTCAGCTCTTCATGTCTGGTATTTTGACGCGGGTGTATCACCATCTCTATGGTGATCAGGTGGCTTCGTTGATGGTCTCCCACCTGCGTGCTTCGTCTCGGCAACAGTATGACGTTCCTGGTGTTTCTATTTGCCATTTTCTTGTTCTTCGTAGGTTGTCTTCTATTTCGCATCCAGTTGTCTTGTCCTTTCTTGGGTTTTCAAGACTGTTATTTGATGCTTCTTACTGTCGCCTCATATCGTGCGGCGCTGGTGGAGCCGCTCCGGCTTGCGTTCAGGGTAGACGTCACATCCACCCCGTTCCATACGCTTTCTCGTGATTTGTTTCACCTCCGTCCTGCTCATGTGTCACCTGAGCCATCCTGGTCCTTGATTAGGGTGCCCTTTTACCTTCTCAGTTTGTGGTAGTCCCTTCAGTTCAAGATTGTTTTTCATAGGCCATATTTTGTTGGCATGAGCCTCTGCAGGTCGGGTCAGGGAGCTTCCGGCTCTCTTCCGGTGCAGGGGTTTCTGCTCTTTTGGTACTGGTGGTAGGTTTGTACATTTGCAGCCTTTCTCCGTCCTTCTGGCAACGATCGAGATGGCTGTTTTCTGGAGGGGTCCTTGAGTTATTGATGCTTGGTTGGTTCGGCCGGGGGTGCATCATGTGTTGTTCGGTTGCGGCTCTTTGCCCTTACCTGCGTACTGTGACTGGAGATGAACTTTGGGTTGGTGCGGTTCCCCCTCGTTCCCTGTTTCAGGGCTCTGGTCTCCCAGGTCGTCCGCAGAGTTTTTAAATCTACCAGCCTGAGGTCTATCCTTGCGCCCATGCTGTTCAGATGTTTGCAGCTTTCGCTGCCGTGTTTGTGACGTGTAGGAGCTCATTTCGGGTGCGAGGATTTGGGGGTCGCACAGGTTCCTGGCCGCCCGTTCTTTGTGCGCATGTCTGCTCCTGTGCATTCTTGTGTTGCCTTGTGTCGCAGGTGTCAGCCTGTTGTCTCGGCCTCTCGTTGCAGAGTTTGTGGCGGCCGCCTCCCGGGTCAACCCTTTCTTTTTCTTCTCTTTGGGTATAAAGCTCCAGAGAGCCATAGGGGCTCCTCATAGAAATCCAGCGTTGAATGTAATGAAACGCCATTTTCTGGGTGAGCCCCGGAGGCTCCCTGGCAACCCTCCCTCCCACCATTCTGCGGTTTTTTCCTGTTAGTTGAAGCTTAGCTTCCGAACTGATGCTAGGCAGCCGGTGCAGTGAAGTCCGAGGCCCCCCCTTCCGCTCTCGGGGTGGGGAGGGCTGCGCGGACATTCGGCGCGGCAGTAAAGTGTGATGTTTGCTTGTTTCCTTGGGATTGTAGGGAGTTTCTACCTCTCTGTTCAGTTTCCTGTTTTAGTTTCATACCATATGGGGTTTGTTTTGTTATGCCTACCTTTCTGGGTGTCTAACCCGGTCAATGGCAGATAAGGAAAACCCCAACCGCAAGGGGGTTTCCAGGGCCATTACTCCCTGAAACCTCTCTGAAGGGGCCAGGTTTTGACGCTGGTCCCTGGCAGGTCTGAACTCCTTAGCTAATGTCCCGGTCTAATACAACATACATTAGCCCTATAAGCTCCAGGGAGCCTCCGGGGCTCACCCAGAAATTGGTGTTTCATTACATTCAACGCTGGTATTTTCTTCTATGGTTCAATCAAGCCCACAAGCATTTGAATTGTTGTCTTCCCAATTCCTGCATACACTTCAAAATCATAGATGTAACCAGTATGTGATTCAGCTTGCATGTACAGCTTTACTCAATACTTATTAGGTTTATTTGGATTATAAACCTTGAAAGATAGATGACCCCTCCATGATATTGTGCCTTCTTCCAAACACAGATTTTTCTGAGAAATGTATACTGTTTTACATTGATGTGTTTAGATATTCCATTATTCTAACTTTTATTAGTCTGTCTTGATTGTCTTTGGGAATGGCATTACTGTTATGAGTATGAAAATACTTTGTAAGCGTTACATATCGTAACGAAAGTACATACTACAATTTAGCTGTGTGCCGGTACAGTACATAGTCATTTCTGGCATCTTCACAATGCTTATCAACATTCATTCTCAAATATCTGGCAAGCTCTTTTACACTCACTTCATCCCACTCATTGTTTGTGTTGTTAGAAGCATTTTACATGCTTTGTGATGCATACAAGTTGGTTTCATATACCACATATTTCAGCCAATCTCACGTAATAAATAACTGTAAAAATCCCAGAGGAGTGCTTGGTACTGGTACAGTCAAGCCTGGTGTTCCAGTAAATATGTTTACAAATGGTGCAATGTTGTCCGTAGACCAGGCTTCATCAGAACTGGTGCGTGGGGTACATGCGGTACAAGTTCTAATAGCAGGTACTGCACCAGTGGCAGTATTATCATCGTCACTCCCCTCACTTTCAGTTTCATCTTGACCTGCTGTTTCAGTTTCAGTCACATCACCATCTACATCACTGTCACTTTCTTGACACATTCAAGATCAAGATCAGAAAATTCGTCAACTAAAGCCTGGAATTTTGTTGGTGAGAGTTTCACTGTTCTGTACGTTTGGCAACCACTACAATGGTACCTCCATTTACAAATTTAATCCGTTCCCAGAGACGGGGCATAACTCAAAACCAATTTTCCCATAAGAAATAATGTAAATTGAATTAATCCATTTCACACTCCCAAAAATATTAACTTCAAAATACATTTCATACATAATACAGGTAGGGGGTCCTGACGGCTAAGTGGACAGTGTTTGGGACTCATAATCCTAGGGACCAGGGATAGATCCCGGCAATGACGGAAACAAATGGGCAGAGTTTTTTTCACCTAATGCACCTGTTCACCTAGCAGTAAATAGGTACCTGGGAATTAGACAGGTACCTATTTACTTACGGGCTGCTTCCTGTGTGTGTGTGGTGGGGGGGGGAATCCGTTGATTGACAGTTGAGAGGCAGGCCGAAAGAGCCACAGTTACAGCTTATCTTTATTGATGACTCTTGTTGATGTATGGAAGATGGTGAGGAGGGGGGCGGAGGAGGAGAGGTGTTACTGTTTAGATGGAGAGTCCCCTTCCATTATAACATCAGGCAGTGATGTTTTCTCTGGGGTACTCTCTCCTACATTTTGCAGGCATACTACTAGAACCTGGTTGTGGCTCACTGCTCACTTGTCTTACTAAGAATCTGTCTAAAGGCACTTTTGTTCCCTACATTTTAACACTTGTCTGTAGTGAAACATCACGTTGTCATTTTTAAAGGTCAATGCAGTGGCCTGCTACAGCTTTATCTGGGTGAGTTTTTTACCAAAACTTTACAGTTCTTCCCATTCTTCACACATTTTCTTAATGAGAAGGGACATTCTCTACTGCCTCTACTCACAATTATTTTCTTAGGTTGAACCTGTCCACTGACTTTCTTGGGACCCATGGCATGATATATAATAATTACTTTTATGTTCAAAAAACAAAAAACACAAGAACAGTGAAATTGTTTATAAGCACGTTCAGGCTCTGGTAAACTGAGGCGGGGTTTCTCCGTGTCACCAGGAACTACGTGCTTCGTCGACCCATACGTGTATCAACAAAGTTGCAAGTCGAGGCAAAGGTCATAAGTCGAGTTGAATTTTCTGATGAAATTAGGGTCGTAACTTGAAAAATTTGTAAGTAGGGGCATTCATAAGTCGAGGTTTTACTGTACAGTACTTAGCTTTTCCCTCAGTCATGTTTCTTTCTTTGCTTTCATCATGGGCTGGCTCTCTTCTTGATCACTATACATCTTGGAATAAATGTAGTGTTTATAGAGGCACTGACAAATATATATTAGGAAAAATAACCAGAATGGGCACACATTTTTGTCCGAGGGGAGGCCGCAGCGGTCACAAGCGTGAATACAATAATAGGCCTACCGCTTGGGTGGTGGTGCCATGATACCACATGGGCCATCACAGAATATGGGAAGATATTAGTGCACTTTTTAAAACAAGTCCCATAATGAAATGAAAAAAATTAATGGATTTTTTACAAATATTTTAATTTAGGATGCAGTGTGCGTCCTCGCCCAGACTGAGTATATTCATATAAGGATGCATTATGAGTTATTGGCCAGGCAAAGTAAAAGGTTTGCCAGTATTGGCCAGTTAACCCTCAAACCGCGCATATCATATATAAATGATATCAGTGACAAAAGCGAAACCGCGCACATCATTTATATTTGATTTCGTGTCTAGCGCTATAATTTAAACGCCCCGCCTGGGTTAGGGGCAGCTATAGTACAGCCACGACCGAAAGTTGCCAGATGCCACCTAGAAAAAAATCCAAGCCAACATTCTTGGGTGTTAGAGGTCAGTATTGAGCAAGCCACCAAGGCTGGCACACGCAGCACGAGCTCACAGCACCGCTCTTCAGCTTGTGACCACGCATCGCCTACAAATGCCAAAATATAAATGATACTTATATTATTTAGCAGTGATAGTATTACTGAA
>WNGS01169498.1:42547977-42558428 GCA_020271785.1 Procambarus virginalis
ACACCCGTTGATTGACGGTGGAGAGGCGGGACCAAAGAGCCAGCTCAACCCCCGCAAACACACTAGGTATGTGAGTACAGCGGCACCCCAGACCACCCCCAAGCAACGGGGCAACGGATTGGATAAAGAAAGAGCGAGAGGCAAAGCCCCCCACGAGATAGAAATGGATGCAGAACATGTGTGCACACCGCCCGGAACCAAAACAAACTCCCACGGCGCATGCGCAGGACGCGAAAGAATAGTGGTCCAACACGGCGAGAAGTAGCCCAACAAGCGAGAAGTAGCCCAACAGGACAAGAAGTAGCCCAACGGGGCGAGAGTAAGCCCCCAACGGGGCGAGAAAGAGCCCACACGGGAGAGAAGTAGCACAACTGGCGACAGGAGCCCAACCAGCTACAAGGCGCCCAACAAGGCGAGAAGTAGCCCCACCGGCGACAAGCAGCCCAACATGCGACAGTAGCCAAACTGCTACAAGGAGCCCAAACGGCTACAATGAGCGCAACGGCGACAAGGAATCCAAAACCGCTACAAGGAACCCAAACGGCTACAAGGAGCCCAAACGGCTACAAGGAGCCCGAACGGCTACAAGGAGCCCGAACGGCTACAAGGAGCCCGAACGGCTACAAGGAGCCCAAACGGCTACAAGGAGCCCAAACGGCTACAAGGAGCCCAAACGGCTACAAGGAGCCCAAACGGCTACAAGGAGCCCAAACTGCTACGAACTCCGGGACATGCAGGAGGTAAGCTGCAAAGGCCAACCGCACCGCAGACGAAGAGATGCGGTTAGCCGAAAACTCCGGAAGACAGAACCGAAGAAACCACAGGGATACGGAACCGAACCCAGGGAGGAGCAGAACCCAAGCCCAAATCGTACGCAGAGGGGGGGAAAGAAAAGCCCCACTCCTCGCAACACTAAGCCCCACTCAGAAGGACGGAATCCAGGCAGGGCGCAATGGAGCACAAAGCCCCCCAAGGCCTCTCCTCCCCAACCCCAGGAGCCTCTACACCAGGCCCCGGGGCCGAGTCGACCTCCAGAGCCCCGGCCCCACAAGAAAAAGCCGGGGCAGCCGAGAGAGCCGGAAGAAAAGGGGGCCCACTGGTCAGACCCCGGAGCATCGGCCGGAGGAACAGACTCGAATGCCTCCGCAGCTAGGAGTAGATCTGTATATTAAAGAGGAGCTGGCATGCACAGAGCTCCTGAACTCGTCCAATGAGGTGGTAGAGGAACTTGGAATCAAGGTAGAAAATATGAATCTACTTATTATTTTAATATACAAACCTCCAGATGCAACAGTTGAGGAATTCACTGAACAGATCCACAAAATAGAGAATATCCTTGATAACCTAGCAAACCCAGTATCAGACATCATCTTCCTTGGAGACTTCAATCTACCCAGTTTAAAATGGAGAATAGTAAATAATAACATTATAGCAAGAAGTCAACCTGGAAATAACCAACCACAGGTCAGAGAACTACTGAGATTCTGTGACAAATTCTTGCTCGGTCAGCAGATTACAGAACCAACTAGGAACGAAAACACACTGGACCATTCACGAACAATTCACAAACAATGAGGAGCTAATCAGAGACATTCACGAACAATGAGGAGCTAATCAGAGACATTCCCGAACAATGAGGAGCTAATCAGAGACATTCACGAACAATGAGGAGCTAATCAGAGACATTCACGAACAATGAGGAGCTAATCAGAGACATTACTGTCTCAGACACTACGTACTCGGACCACAAGCTCATTGAAGTGCAAACTAACATTAATAACGGTGGTAGGCCCAAGAGAAACAAGCGAGAAGCGCTATTCAATAAATTCAATTTTAATAATAAGAGGATAGACTGGGAGAAAATAAACAGGGAACTTACAAACATTCAATGGGAAAATGTTCTAAGAAATAAAAATCCTACACAAGGAATAGAAAAACTGACTTCTGAAGCATATGAAGTCTGTCTGAAACATGTTCCTTTGAGGAAAGCCAGAAAGAGGTCCAATGTAGACAGAGAACGCATACGACATTACAAAAGGAGGAAGAAATTAATGGAGATGCTTAAGCAGACACGACTCTCCATACAGAGAAGAAATAATTTAAACAGGGAAACTGAAGAAATTGAACAGAGACTGAAGCATTCCTATCAGACTGAAGAAAGGCAACTAGAACAGAAAGCAATTCAAGAAATAAAGAAAAACACAAAATATTTCTTCACATATGCTAAATCAAAAGATTTAGCAGTCTCCGTGGTGTAGTGGTAAGACACTCGCCTGGCGTTCCGCGAGCGCTATGTCATGGGTTCGTATCCTGGCCGGGGAGGATTTACTGGGCGCAATTCCTTAACTGTAGCCTCTGTTTAACGCAACAGTAAAATGTGTACTTAGATGAAAAAACGATTCTTCGCGGCAGGGGATCGTATTCCAGGGACCTGCCCGAAACGCTACGCATACTAGTGGCTGTACAAGAATGTAACAACTCTTGTATATATCTCAAAAAAAAAAAAAAAAAAAAAAAAAAAAAAAAAAAACCACTGCCAGTATTGGACCTATTCGTATTAGTGAAGGTTCATACACTGAGGATGACAAAGAAATTAGTGAAATCCTAAAAAAGCAGTATGAGGACATGTTTAGCACTCCGATACTCAGCATGAAAGTGGAAGATTCGGACAATTCTTTATGAATGATACTCAAACATCTGTAAATATAACTGATATCAACACGAGCGTGGCAGATTTCTAATATTCTCAAACCTATATTGTTTGCTGACAATACTACTCTTATCTATTCAGACCTCAACCCACATACACTAAATACTGTAATGTTGTGAATAATGAATTAAAAAAAAGTCCACTTATGGATGTCAACTAACAAACTAACATTAAACATCGAAAAGACTTACTACATCTTATTTGGAAGCAAATCATCAAATGCAATTCAGCTACAGATAGACAACATTAACATCAGTAATAAAAATGATGGCAAGTTTCTTGGCCTATTCCTAGACAAGAGACTCAACTTCAGCACCCACATTCAACACATAACTAAGAAAGTCTAAGACAGTTGGTATACTCTCCAAAATCAGAAATTATGTTCCTAACTCTGCTCTCCTCTCTCTCTATTATGCACTAATCTACCCCTATCTTAATTATGGTATCTGTGCATGGGGGTCTACCACTGCAAACCACCTTAAGCCTATTATCACCCAGCAAAAATCTGCTATCAGAATAATAACTAACTCTGCTTTCAGACAACACTCAGCTCCCTTGTTTAAATCCCTAAACTTGCTAAATATTAACTCCCTCCACACATTCTCTTGTGTCAACTACATTTACAAAACCCTGTTCTTAAATGCAAACCATGCTCGGAAACTCTCTCTGGACAGATGTAATAGGACCCATTATCACCACACCAGAAATAAATATCTCTTTGATATCCCCAGGGTCAAACTTAATCTGTGTAAACACTCTATGCAAATTAAGGGACCTAGTCTATGGAACTCACTCCCTAGTGAATTGAAAAACTGTAAAACTTTTGCCTTATTTAAAAACAAAACCAAAAAGTACTTAATTTCATCTTCTTAGTTTCCTACACTGAGCTTTATTTTTTGCTCTGTACCTAGTGTTACCCAATCTCCTAATTCTTATGTATTTAACCCAAACAACCTTATCATTGTGTTCATTGCTGTCTTCCTTTATGTGCTAGCCATTTGCTGTATTCTGCCTACCAATTTTTGTCAACTACCATTCAAGCTTTCATTGCAATCAATCTTAGCTACCTAAGTGCTTTATTATACTGTACCTACAATTTTCTCTCATTTTTTTTTCTTGCCATGTAACTGTTATCATTTCTTTTTTATAATTTTTGCTAGTATTTACCTACTTAAAATTTTCTTAGATTAAGGACCTGCCCGAAATGCTGCGCGTACTAGTGGCTTTACAAGATTGTAATTACCATATTATATATTCTCACATTCAAATGTACCTTCTTGTATATGAATAAATAAATAAATAAATAAAAAAGAGAAATTGACAATATGCCCATGCACTCAGCCCCGGGTCCAGACTCATGGAATTCAATATTTATAAAGAAATGCAAAGTGCCAGTAGCACAGGCACTCAGTATAGTGTGGAGGAAGAGCTTGGACACAGGGAAGATACCAGATCTTCTGATACTGGAGAGAAATTATATAATATCAGACAGACAGTATGGTTTTCGATCTGGAAGATCCTGTGTATCAAATTTACTCAGTTTCCATGATCGAGCAACAGAGATATTACAGGAAAGAGATGGTTGGGTTGACTGCATCTATCTGGACCTAAAAAAGGCTTTCGACAGAGTTCCACATAAGAGGTTGTTCTGGAAACTGGAAAATATTGGAGGGGTGACAGGTAAGCTTCTAACATGGATGAAAAATTTTCTGACTAATAGAAAAATGAGGGCAGTGATCAGAGGCAATGTATCGGACTGGAGAAATGTCACAAGTGGAGTACCACAGGGTTCAGTTCTTGCACCAGTGATGTTTATTGTCTACATAAATGATCTACCAGATGGTATACAGAATTATATGAACATGTTTGCTGATGATGCTAAGATAATAGGAAGGATAAGAAACTTAGATGATTGTCATGCCCTTCAAGAAGACCTGGACAAAATAAGTACATGGAGCGCCACTTGGCAAATGGAATTTAATGTTAATAAATGCCATGTTATGGAATGTGGAATAGAACATAGACCCCACACAACCTATATATTATGTGAGAAATCTTTAAAGAATTCTGATAAAGAGAGAGATCTAGGGGTGGTTCTAGATAGAAAACTATCACCTGAGGACCACATAAAGAATATTGTGCAAGGAGCCTATGCCATGCTTTTTAACTTCAGAATTGCTTTTAAATACATGGATGGCGATATACTAAAGAAATTGTTCACGACTTTTGTTAGGCCAAAGCTAGAATATGCAGCGGTTGTTTGGTGCCCATATCTTAAGAAGCACATCAACAAACTGGAAAAGGTGCAAAGACATGCTACTAAGTGGCTCCCAGAACTGAAGGGCAAGAGCTACGAGGAGCGGTTAGAAGCATTAAATATGCCAAAACTAGAAGACAGAAGAAAAAGAGGTGATATGATCACTACATACAAAATAGTAACAGGAATTGATAAAATCGACAGGAAGATTTCCTGAGACCTGGAACTTCAAGAATAAGAGGTCATAGATTTAAACTAGCTAAACACAGATGCCGAAGAAATATAAGAAAATTCACCTTCGCAAATAGAGTGGTAGATGGTTGGAACAAGTTAGGTGAGAAGGTGGTGGAGGCCAAGACCGTCAGTAGTTTCAAAGCGTTATATGACAAAGAGTGCTGGGAAGACGGGACACCACGAGCGTAGCTCTCATCCTGTAACTACACTTAGGTAATTACACACACACACACCACACACACACACACACTAGTAAGAACACACTATTAGTAAGAACAAGGCAGTTGGTCCAGATGGAGTTTCACCATGGGTTCTGAGAGAGTGTGCACCTGAGCTCAGCATTCCACTTCAGCTGATTTTTCAGGCATCCCTGTTTACAGGAGTTGTAGCTGATGTGTGGAAAAAGGCTAACATAGTTCCAATCTACAAAAGTGGAAGCAGGGAAGACCCCCTTAATTATAGACCTGTATCATTGACAAGTGTAATAGTCAAAATATTGGAAAAAATAATTAAAACTAAATGGGTAGAACACCTGGAGAGAAATGATATAATATCAGACCGACAGTATGGTTTTCGATCTGGAAGATCCTGTGTAACGAACTTACTCAGTTTTTATGATCGAGCAACAGAGATTTTACAGGAAAGAGATGGTTGGGTTGACTGCATCTATCTGGACCTAAAAAAGGCTTTCGACAGAGTTCCCCATAAGAGGTTGTTCTGGAAACTGGAACATATTGGAGGGGTGACGGGTAAGCTACTAACATGGATGAAAAATTTCCTGACAGAAAAATGAGGGCCGTAATCAGAGGCAAGGTATCGGATTGGAGGAATGTCACGAGTGGAGTACCACAGGGTTCAGTTCTTGCACCGGTAATGTTCATTGTCTACATAAACGATCTACCAGAGGGATTACAGAATTACATGAACATGTTTGCTGATGATGCTAAGTTAATAGGGAAGATAAGAAACCTAGATGATTGTCATGCCCTTCAAGAAGACCTGGACAAAATAAGTATTTGGAGCAACACTTGGCAAATGGAATTTAATGTGAATAAATGCCATGTTATGGAATGTGGAATTGGTGAACATAGACCCCATACAACCTATAAATTATGTGAGAAATCTTTAAAGAATTCTGATAAAGAAAGGGATCTAGGGGTGGTTTTAGATAGAAAACTGTCACCTGAGGACCACATCAAGAACATTGTGCGAGGAGCCTATGCTACACTTTCTAACCTAAGAATTGCTTTTAAATACATGGATGGAGAAATACTAAAGAAATTGTTCACGACTTTTATTAGACCAAAGCTGGAATATGCAGCGGTTGTATGGTGCCCTTATCTTAAGAAGCACATCAACAAACTGGAAAAGGTGCAACGACATGCCACTAAGTGGCTCCCAGAAATGAAGGACAAGAGCTATGAGGAGAGGTTAGAGGCATTAAATATGCAAAAACTAGAAGATAGAAGAAAAAAGGCGATATGATCACTACGTACAAAATAGTAACAGGAATTGATAAAATCGACAGGGAAGATTTCCGAGACCTGGAACTTCAAGAACAAGAGGTCATAGATTTAAACTAGCTAAACACAGATGCCGAAGAAACGTAAGAAAATTCACCTTCGCAAATAGAGTGGTAGACGGTTGGAACAAGTTAAGTGAGAAGGTGGTGGAGGCCAAAACCGTCAGTAGTTTCAAAGCGTTATATGACAAAGAGTGCTGGGAAGACGGGACACCACGAGCGTAGCTCTCATCCTGTAACTACACTTAGGTAATTACACTTAGGTAATTACACACATACACACACACACACACATGGATGGGGATATACTAAAGAAATTGTTCATGACTTTTGTTAGGCCAAAGCTAGAATATGCAGCTGTTGTTTGGTGCCCATATCTTAAGAAGCACATCAACAAACTGGAAAAGGTGCAAAGACATGTTACTAAGTGGCTCCCAGAACTGAAGGGTAAGAGCTACGAGGAAAGGTTAGAAGCATTAAATATGCCAAAACTAGAAGACAGAAGAAAAAGAGGTGATATGATCACTACATACAAAATAGTAACAGGAATTGATAAAATCGACAGGAAAGATTTCCTGAGACCTGGAACTTCAAGAACAAGAGGTCATAGATATAAACTGGCTAAACACAGATGCCGAAGAAATATAAGAAAATTCACTTTCGCAAACAGAGTGGTAGACGGTTGGAACAAGTTGGGGGAGAAGGTGGTGGAGGCCAAGACCGTCAGTAGTTTCAAAGCGTTATATGACAAAGAGTGCTGGGAAGACGGGACACCACGAGCGTAGCTCTCATCCTGTAACTACACTTAGGTAATTACACTTAGGTAATTACACACACACACACACACACACACACACACACACACACACACACACACACACACACACACACACACACACACACACGAGACTGGAAAATTCACTTTTGTAAACAGAGTGGTAGACGGTTGGAACAAGTTAAGTGAGAAGGTGGTGGAGGCCAAGACCGTCAGTAGTTTCAAAGCGTTATATGACAAAGAGGCTGGGAAGACGGGACACCACGAGCGTAGCTCTCATCCTGTAACTACACTTAGGTAATTACACTTAGGTAATTACACACACACACACACACACACACACACACACACACTAGATAGAAAATGATAGATAAATAGAAAACTAGATGGTTCTAGATAGAAAACTATCACCTGAGGACCACATAAAGAATATTGTGCGAGGAGCCTGTGCCACGCTTTCCAACTTCAGAATTGTGTTTAAATACATGGATGGCGATATACTAAAGAAATTGTTCACGACTTTTGTTAGGCCAAAGCTAGAATATGCAGTGTTTGTGTGGTTCCCATATCTTAAGAAGCACATCAACAAACTGGAAAAGGTGCAAAGATATACTACTAAGTGGCTCCCAGAACTGAAGGGCAAGAGCTACGAGGAGAGGTTAGAGGCATTAAATATGCTAAAACTAGAAGACAGAAGAAAAAGAGGTGATATGATCACTATGTACAAAATAGTAACAGGAATAGATAAAATCGATACAGAAGACTTCCTGAGACCTGGAACTTAAAGAACAAGAGGTCATAGATTTAAACTAACTAAACAAAGATGCCGAAGAAATATAAGAAAATTCACTTTCCCAAACAGAGTGGTAGACCGTTGGAACAAGTTAGGTGAGAAGGTGGTGGCAGCCAAGACCGTCAGGAGTTTCAAAGCGTTATCTGACAAAGAGTGCTGGGTAGATGGGTCACCACGAGCGTAGCTCTCATCCTGTAACTACACTTAGGTAATTACACTTATATAATTACACACAAAAGTTGTGAATCATAAGTACCATTACTTGCATTGATAATCTAAATTGCTAACTTTTTATTTATATATTTATTTATTTATTTATTTATTGTTTTACACAGTTTAGTTGAGGCTGTGCATGAATAAAAGTATTCTTTGATTTACTGTGTAGGTCAATTCATGCAGAAAGAACATGTGAACTAGGGAATATACTTTTTTTCAAACCATAATTTTCTGCATAATCACAAATGGGATGTTTGTGTATGTGCGTGTGTGCGCGTGTGTGCATGCGCACACTCTTTAAGATGCATAGTGAGTGGCTGCCCCTGCCCTAGACTCTAGTCATTCCCAGCACAACCTCCCTCTGCACTATCCCTAGTTAGAAGCTGTGTATATGTTTCTTGTTGCAAAGTTTTACATTTGATTGCCCTTGTTTATTTACAAGTAGCTTCATAATTCTTTTTGTTCAGTTCTGCCCCTTAATTTTTATTAATTTTATTGGCAGAAACTCTTTTTCTTCACTTACTCTCAGATTTGATGCAGGTTTCAGGCTACTCTGATGATGTAATTAACCTAGCGATGAGAACACAGCCAATGTGTTGATGTTCTCACCGCTTCATCGCGGCCCCATCTTGACTCTCTTCAATTTTATTAGGACTTAAACAGCCGTGAAAGCACCTTAGGCATCATTTGAAAGCAGGCGTGACAATGGTTGCGTGAGGACCAAGTTTAGAGTGCGACTTGTGAGTATCGTGAGTGAGTCCGGCCGCCGCTACCTGGCTGCTGATCGCTGTCCTACCTGTGTCCGGTGTGGGCCCTGTCCTGTCCTGACACTATCCCAACACACTCCTGCACTATACAACACCTCTGCACTATACAACACTCCTGCACCATAATACAAAATTATTGCATAATATAGTAGTTGACTAAAATTGTAAACACTTGGCACACTCGCAATGTGAAAAATCTTGGCTCACAATAACACTATTACATTACAGTTTTATATAGGCAAAGGTATTTAAGCAAATTTACAGTTTTTGAGAGGACTTAATTTAAACAACTTTTCTTACACAGAAGTAATAGGAGAGGAGATATTTCCCTTATTATGGATCGATAGCTATCCGAGTCATTAGAATAAGTAATTCTTAATCATCACACAATGCAAGTAATACTATAGTTTTACATATACAGTACAGTACAGTATTCCAAATCTTCGAACGTAAAATACCCATTTTTCTTTTTTTCCAGCTTAATATCTTAACAAAAAGAGAAGTATATGGAAATCTAGCCAGTATTCTCTAAACAAGGCAGTTATAGTTCAGATGCTGGGGAATAGTTAAGTGCATCACAACATTCAGAACATCTGGTTCATCACTCATTCCATTTTATCCAGCACGAAAACTACAATTAATAGGATTTTAATCTACTATTTCTGGGAAATTTGGTAATGACTTCATTCTAGAAATCTAAATCAGTCATTTCTAGATTAGCATTTAAACTAACCTTTGTTTTGTTAATGTAATGACAATATTTTAAGTGGTGAGAAATATTTAATTTTCAATAATCAGTTTAGGGATATAATTTCTTAAAAGCATTCAGTGTTAGATATAATTTATTAAATCCTGTCCATTATTACAGGTATACTGTAATCTCCATTTTGGTAACAATTAACACAGTACTTAAACATTGTTGAGCCTGAGTGAATATTAAGGGAAGCTATAAATACCAGCACATATCCATCACGCACACTCAAGTTATTTGGTGTAGTGAAGAGGCACTGTCACTAATAGTCACTTTACAGGTGTTTTGTGTAGTTCTCTTTGTATGCACAACACTTGTGTCTAAATAACGTAACTTATATAGTAAATAATATATATAATATATATATATATATATATATATATATATATATATATATATATATATATATATATATATATATATATA
>WNGS01169498.1:42558453-42586540 GCA_020271785.1 Procambarus virginalis
ACTTACTTTCAACCTTGCGATTGATCCGTGTCGTCTTGGCCCCGATCATGGCTTCAAGTTCTCTACTTCTAAGACTTGTGCCATGTCTTTACTCCGAAACGAGGTCTTCTTCGTCCTCTTTGTCCACTTATGGCATCCCCCTATGAGTACAAAGATTCCGCGAAACTTTTGGGTTATTCCTTGCACTAGTTTGTCTTGGTCTCCCCATATCCTCTTACCTCCTTGTTGAGTGCTCTAATGCCCTTACCCTCCTTCGAGTGTGTCCCATACCTCTTGGGAGCGAGAAGCGCACACTCCTTACTTTGCATTCCTCTCCGTCCTGTCTAAGCTCGATTATGGTTGCCCTGCTTACTCTCTGCTTCTCCTTCTGCTCTTCGCCGTCTTGATGCTTTCACCATACTGGGCTCCGACCTCAGGTTCTGGTGCCTTCTGTTCGACTCCCGTCCTTAGCTTGTTGTTGACACTGCTTCCTGTCTCTCCAGGAACCGCCGTGATCGCTACGTCTTTCGCATCTTCTCGCGGGTGCGTTCGAACATCCTTCCTCTCGCTCTGTCGTCTTTAACTTTGCCCCTCCTCGTGTTCCTGTTCCTCTTCACCACCTCCCTCTTGTCCGGTTCTTTCAGACCTCTTTGGGTTTCTAATGTTTCTCCTCGTGTGGTTCCTTCTTTGCCCCCCTGTAGAGTCCCCCTTCCGCAGTTTGTACATCCTGACCCGCGTCACTAAAGCTTTGTACCCTCCTACGGTTCTAAAACGCCTTTTCCTTGAACACTTCTCTCTCACTCCCGCTCCTTTCTTGTCTTCACCGATGTGTGTCTAAGTCTGCGGACGGTGTTGGCGTACTCTGTTGTTTTTCGCTGATCACACTTTATGTGTCGCATTACCTCTCGGAGACTAGCAATTTTAAGGCAGAGCTTTATGCTATTCTCATATGCTCTTCGTCTCCTGGCTTTCTCCGTTGTCAGTCTTCCTTGTGTGGTTAGTTGTTGTCTCTCGTAGTGCCCTCATGGCTGCTCCGAGTCTTTAATCCGGTTCATCCAGTAGTTGTCGAGATCCAGCGTGTGGCTGTTTCTTGTTCACAGTAAGTTTAAGTCTGCTTGAGTTTTGTTGGGTTCCCAGCCATATTGGCGGTCTTTTCAATGAGCGTGCGGATGCTGCCGCGCAAGAAGCTGGTCCGCTTTGTCCACTCTCTCGTAAAGGTATTCCATATTCCGACTTTTACCCGGTTATCCATTCCACCACCCTTACCCGTTGGCAGGCTTCTTGGTCGTCTGTTCTGGTAACAAACTCCGTACTCTAAATGTTGTTCCCTCTCGTGGCCGTCCTCCTACTCACGTAACCGGGCGAATGGGAAACCTGCTCTGGCGGGTTGGTATTGGACCATACTCGAGTAACCATGGTCACTGATAAGTAAGTAATTATCAAAAGAAGGCACCAAACCGGGAAGGCTATGTAGCACCATCAAATGTGCGGAATAATCAGAGGGCGCTAAATATCACCAAGGATGCCAATACGAGAACAAAAACGCATAAGGCGAACGATATCAAA
Source organism: Procambarus virginalis (assembly GCA_020271785.1). NCBI lineage: Eukaryota > Metazoa > Arthropoda > Malacostraca > Decapoda > Cambaridae > Procambarus > Procambarus virginalis. The sequence goes on from WNGS01169498.1 coordinate 42,559,999, forward strand.
AGTATCAGAGTCACCAAGAATTCTATCGAGGGACAGGTGACCGCGAGGGGCGGTCGGAAAGCAAGACACACGCTCGTCCCGGAAGTCAGGACATTCAAGAAGGACATGCACGACCGTAAGAGGGACAATGCAATTAGGACAATAAGGAGCAGGGCGGCGCTCCATCAAGTGACCATGGGTGAAGCGAGTATGGCCAATACGCAACCTCGCCAGAGCAGTTTCCCATCGCCGGTTACGGTGATAGGAGGACGGCCACGAGGAAACACAACCTTTCAGAGTACGGAGTTTGTTACCAGTAACAGACGACCAAGAAGCCTGCCAACGGGTAAGGATGGAGGAATGGATAACCGGGTAAAAGTCGGAATATGGAATACCTTTACGAGAGATGGGACAAGAGCGGACAGCTTCCTTGGCGGCAGCATCCGCACGCTCATTGAAAGACACGCCAATATGGCTGGGAACCCAACAAAACTCAACCGACTTAAACTTACTGTGAACAAGAAACAGCCAATGCTGGATCTCGACAACTACTGGATGAACGGATTAAAGGACCCGAGCGCCATGAGGGCACTACGAGAGTCAACAACTACCACAAAGGAAGACTGACAACGAGAAAGCAGGAGACGAAGAGCATAGAGAATAGCGTAAAGCTCCGCCGTAAAGATGCTAGTCTCCGGAGGTAAGCGACACATATAAGTGCGATCAGGAAAAACAACAGAGTAGCCAACACCATCCGCAGACTTAGACCCATCGGTGAAGACAGAAACGGAGCGGGAGTGAGAAGAAAAGTGTTCAAGGAAAAGGCGTTTTAGAACCGTAGGAGAGGTAAAAGCTTTAGTGACGCGGGTCAAGGATGTACAAAACTGCGGAAGGGGGACTCTCCACGGGGGCAAAGAAGGAACAACACGAGGAGAAACATTAGAAACCGAACGGAAAGAGAATCCTGTAAGCGAGATAACCGGACAGAAAGAGGGAGGTGGTGAAGAGGAACAGGAACTACAGGAGGGGTAAAAGTTAAAGCACGACAGAGGCGAGAGGAAGGATGTTGCAAGGACCGCGCAAGATAGCGAAGACAGTAGCGATCACGGCGGTCCTGGAGAGATAGGAAGCCAGTGTCAACATACAAGCTAAGGACGGGAGTCGAACGAAAGGCACCAGAACTGAGGCGCAGCCCAGTATGGTGCAAAGCATCAAGACGGCGAAGAGCAGAAGGAGAAGCAGAAGAGTAAGCAGGGCAACCATAATCGAGCTTAGACAGGACGAGAGAGGAATGCAAAGCAAGGAGAGTGCGCCTATCCGCTCCCCAAGAAGTATGGGACAACACTCGAAGGAGGGTAAGGGCCTTAGAGCACTCAACACGGAGGTAAGAGATATGGGGAGACCAAGACAAACGAGTGTCAAGGAATAACCCCAAAAGCTTCGCGGAATCTTTGTACTCAATGGGATGTCCATAAAGTGACAAAGAGGGACGAAGAATGACCCGTTTCCGAGTAAAAGACATGGCACAAGTCTTAGAAGTAGAGAACTTAAAGCCATGATCAGTGGCCCAAGACGACACGGCATCAATCGCAAGTTGAAGCCGGCGCTGAAGGAAAGGTGAATCATCACCCTGACAGCAAAGGGTAAGATCATCGACATAGAGAGCGGAGAAGACACCTGAAGGAAGAGAGGAAAGAAGACCATTGAGGGCAACCAGAAAGAGAGTAGTGCTCAGAACACTACCCTGGGGCACACCCTCGTATTGCTGAAAAGAGGCAGAGAGAGCGGTACCAAGGCGCACCCGAAAGGAACGACGAGAGAGGAAGCTGCGGAGAAAGAGAGGGAGATGACCACGAAGGCCAAAAGAATGAAGCTGGGATAGAATATGATAACGCCAAGTGGTGTCGTAAGCCTTTTCCAGGTCAAAAAGGACGGCAACAACGGAGGTCTTCGCAGCAAAAGCAGTACGAATATAGACCTCCAAGTTCACCAGGACATCTGTCGTGCTGCGGCACTTGCGGAAACCAAATTGAGAAGGGGAGAGGAGGTGATGGTGTTCCAGGAACCACATCAGACGAACGTTAACCATACGTTCAAAGAGTTTGCAGACACAACTGGTGAGGGCAATAGGGCGAAAGTCCTTAGGGGAAGTACCCAGAGACCCTGGTTTGCGAACAGGGAGGACAACGGCATCGAGCCAGTCCTCAGGGACGGACGACGACTCCCAGATCCGATTATACAGACTCAGTAAATACTGAGACGTGCACGGAGGGAGATGGCGAAGCATCTCATAATGAATACCATCGGAGCCCGCCGCCGTAGAACCGCAGAGGGCCAGGGCAGAACGAAGTTCAGAGAGAGAGAAGGGATCATTATAGGAAAGTCGAAGACGAGTGCAGAAATCTAAAGGACGAGACTCAAGGGCAGGTTTACGAAGAAGGAAAGATTGGGAAAGATGAAGACCAGAGCTAACAGAAGAAAAGTGAGAACCCAGTTCAGTAGCAACCTGCAACGGGTCCGCCACAAGAGTACCACGGAGGTGAAGGACCGGGGAAACATCGGGAACGAACTTACCCGCTATCTTGCGGATACGCTTCCAGATCTGTGGCAGGGGAGTTTCGGACGTAATTGTGGAGACATAAGAAGTCCAACAATCACGTTTAGCCGCACGGATGGCCCTACGGGCCACCGCACTCGCTTTCCGAAAGAAAAGAAAAGAATCGGTCGTCTGCCGACGGCGGTGCCTCTTCCAGGCTGCACGCTTACAGCGAACAGCTCGAGCACAGTCCGCATTCCACCAGGGAACACACTTCCGTGGACCCCGAGAGGAAGAGCGAGGAATAGAGCGGAGGGCAGCGTCGATGACAGTGTCATGAAAAAGGAGGAGAGCGCGAGGGAGAGGCAGAAGGGAAAGGTCAGAGAGAGCAGCACTGAGGGTAAAGAGGTTCCAGTCCGCTTTAGCAAACTGCCACCTAGGAAAAGAGAGGGAAGGGCGAAAAGAGAAAAAGGAAACAAGGATAGGGAAATGATCACTGCCATGGAGGTCATCAAGAACCTGCCACGTGAAATCTAGGTAAAGAGAAGAAGAGCAGAGAGAAAGATCAAGACAGGAAAGGGTGCGAGTCCGAGAGTCCAAATGAGTGGGCTCACCAGAATTCAGAAGAGACAGGGAAGAAGAGAGGAGAAATGGCTCAAGAAGGCGACCTCGGGTATTCGTCAGAACATCACCCCAAAGAGAGTGACGACAATTGAAGTCACCCAGCAGGAGCACAGGCTCCGGCAAGGAGTCCAGGAGGTGTTTCAAATCAGGAAGAGAAAGCGGGACACTCGGGGGAAGATAAATGGAACAAACTGTGTACCATTTCCCTACAAAGATACGAGCAGCCGAACAGTGGAGAGGCGAAGGAAAAAGTAAAGGAACAAAGGGAACATCAGTACGAATCAAGAGAGCAGAAGAATTATGAGCCCCAGCAATGGCTGGGGGGGGGGGGGAGAGAAGGAATAGCCACGAAAACGACCAGGACGAGCACCAAGCATCGGCTCCTGGAGACAGACACAAAGGGGCGAAAACCGCGAAATCAGAAGTTGGAGTTCGAGGAAATTGGCGTAATAACCTCGAACGTTCCATTGAAGAATATACAACGACGAGAAGAGAAAGGACAACAACAGAAAACAATGAAGAAACAAAGGCGAAAGAGCAACATAGCACGTTAAAGAATATCAGGGTCGGGATCAGGGTCAGCAAAGTCAGGGTTAGGGGGCATGGGTAAACTGAGCAAAGACGGAGGGAAGGAAGCGGGAGAACAGACCAGAGGTGGGTGGGCGGGGTCCGGAGGAGGAGGAAGAAGAGGAGGAGACAACGGAGAGGAGCAGTCAAGGACAGCAGCAGGAAGAGGGGGAGTAGAAAGAGGGGAGTGCACCGCAGGAAGGGCAGCAACTGAAAGGGAAGCAGGGGCCAAAGAAACCTCCATAGCAGGAACAGGGGGAGCAACCACAGAAATGGGAGGGGAAGGAGCAATAGAGCCAGTAGTAGGGGTCGAGGAAGAAAGCGAGGCCTTCTTACCCGCCGGGGAGGAGGAAGGAGAGGAGCCAGGCTTACGCTTCTGGCTTAAAGAGACCGGTGTCCCAGCAACTACGTACCGGGCAACGGATTCCAGTGTCTCAACAGGAGAAGCCGAACGAGAGCACACATGATGGCCGTGAGGAGAGCGATGGACATCCGCCTGCACCAACAGGCGGTGGGGAGAGTCAAGAGATGGAGGAGAAGGATGGGAAGGAGGATCGGGAGACGAGGAAGAAGACACAGGAGACACGACAGACCGGGTAGAAAGAAGGGGAACTCCAGACAGAGGACCAGGAGGGGGACCCTTCGGGACAGAACTCAAAGGAACAGAGGAGGAGGCAGTGGGTGTATCAGGGTCCAAAGCCCGGAAACGGTTGTGAGTTTGAGGAAGGTGGGAAGGACGAGGAGAAGAAGAGCGCAACACGCGAGCATAAGAGATATTAGCATAAGGCGGGAGCCGGCGAACCTGACGCCTCGCCTCAGGAAAAGATAAGCGCTCCCGGTGCTTCAAGCTGAGGACGGCTGCCTCAAGCTTGTAATGGACACACGCACGGGAGAAGGTAGGATGGGCCTCACCGCAGTTGAGGCAACGAGCCTGGGGAGAAGTGCACTCTGACTTAGAGTGACCTTCGCCACCACACAAAGGACAGAGAGAGACAGTCCCAGAGCAGCGGAGGGCACCATGCCCAAACCTCCAGCACTTGTTACAGAGCCGAGGAGAAGGAATGTACTCCTGGACAGAGCACCTGGCACCAGCAAGAATAACGGAGGGCGGAAGGGTCCTACCATCAAAGGTAATCTTCACAACCCGAAGGGGTTGACGGCGACTACCACGCGGGGGACGAGTAAACGTGTCCACTTGGAGAATAGAATGGCCCTGGGCAGTAAGGATATGTCGAATATCGTCGTGGCAGTCTCGCAGATCCCGAACACCGGTCGCAACATGGGGTGGGAGCAGAATAGTGCCAACACTGGCATTCAACTGAGCGTTCTTCGAGACCCGAACAGGGGTCTCGCCAAGGCAGGATAAGGCAGCCAAGCGGGAAGCAGCATCCTGAGAAGGAGCAGCAACCACACGAGTACCAAGACGAGTGGGGTTGAAAGTAACAGAGGCATCCACGGAATCAACGAGATGTCGATGGAGGGAGAAATCATCAAGAGGCGCAGAATCAAGAGGGAGGAGATCAAAATATTTGGCCCACGAAGCGGGACCAAACAAGGCTTGAAAGGTATCAGAACGAACGGGGCGGCCGAACGAGGACGGCGGTGAGAACCCCCAGAGAGAGAGGGGTTAAAAGGCGCAGTAGTTACAACTAGAGATGGAGCCGCGCCAGGGGATGAGGTAGTCACCACTGGGGGCTTGGGGCTCGACCCAACCACAGAGGGAGGGGAGCCGAGGGGAGGAGTCAGAGAGGCCAAAGGAGGAGCAAGGTCGGGGCCCAATGCAGCGGAGGCTACAGAGCCTGGTCTTCCAATACAGACCGACTCGGGGGCTTGGTCGCCCACCCCACGAGCCTGAGAGGGTACAACAGAAACATTCATAGCCATAGAGACGAAAAAAGACATTCATCCACGAATGTGCCCCCATACCCACCATGGAGCCACAATTAGAGGCAGGACACCCAACAGGAAGCTATTGCCGATCGTGCCGGGGCCCCCTAGGGGTGCGTCGTGAGTATACGCCCCACAAACGCCACCTTAAGAACCGTCAGTCCGTCGAGATCGGGTTCAGCGACGAAAGGGGGATTGACAATAAAAGGTTCCCCTCGCTCGAGACGTTGGGTACTACAGTTCTACGGGTGCAAGAGTATGCCTCCTCAAGCACCCGGGCGTCAAAATAGAAGAAGTCCAAAGGAATAATCCAAAACAAGCGACAGGTCAGCAGGAAACGACAAGCAGATAGGAGAAGAGGGGGGAGAAAAACGAAACATAAGGAAAAGGAAAAGCGAACCGGCACAATTAGAAAAGACAGCAGCAGGAGTGCAAGGCCATAAAAGGACAGAGGACTGTCCCACGGAGCATCACACTCCGGCAGCCGTCTACTAAGCCCTCTCACGACGCCAATGGGCCGGATGGGAGAGAGGGTCGCAAGTTGAAGCCGGCGCTGAAGGAGAGGTGAATCATCACCCTGACAGCAAAGGGCAAGATCATCCACATAGAGAGCGAAGAAGATGCCTGAAGGAAGAGAGGAAAGAAGACCATTGAGGGCAACCAGAAAAATAGTGCTGCTCAGAACACTACCCTGGGGCACACCTTCGTATTGTTGAAAAGAAGCAGAGAGAGCGGTACCAAGCCGCACCTGAAAGGAACGATGAGAGAGGAAGCTGCGAAGAAAGAGAGGGAGATGACTACGAAGGCCAAAAGAGTGAAGCTGGGATAGAATATAATATCGCCAAGTTGTGTCGTAAGCCTTTTCCAGGTCAAAAAGGACAGCAACAACGGAGGTCTTCGCAGCAAAAGCAGTACGAATATAGACCTCCAAGTTCACCAGGACATCTGTCATGCTGCGGCACTTGCAGAAACCAAATTGAGAAGGGGAGAGGTGATGGTGTTCCAGGAACCACATCAGACAAACGTTAACCATATGTTCAAAGAGTTTGCAGACCAACTTGTGAGGGCAATAGGGCGAAAGTCCTTAGGGGATGTTCCCAGAGACCCTGGTTTGCGAACAGGGAGGACAACGGCATCGAGCCAGTCCTCAGGGACTGACGACGACTCCCAGATCCGATTATACAGACTCAGTAAATACTGAGACGTGCACGGAGGGAGATGGCGAAGCATCTCATAATGAATACCATCGGAGCCGCCGCCGTAGAACCGCAGAGGGCCAGGGCAGAACGAAGTTCAGAGAGAGAGAAGGGATCGTTATAGGGGAGTCGAAGACGAGTGCAGAAATCTAAAGGACGAGACTCAAGGACAGGTTTACGAAGAAGGAAAGATTGGGGAAGATGAAGACCAGAGCTAACAGAAGAAAAGTGGGAACCCAGTTCGGTAGCGACCTGCAACGGGTCCGCCACAAGAGTACCATGGAGGTGAAGGACCGGTGAAACATCGGGAACGAACTTACCCGCTATCTTGCGGATACGCTTCCAGATCTGCGGCAGAGGAGTTTCGGACGTGATGGTGGAGACATAAGATGCCCAACATTCACGTTTAGCCGTACGGATGGCCCTACGGGCCACCGCACTCGCTTTCCGAAAGAAAAGAAAAGAATCGGCCGATGGCTGATTCAGGCTGCACACTTACAGCGGACAGCCCAAGCACAGTCTGCATTCCCCCAGGAAACACACTTCCGTGGACCCTGAGAGGAAGAGCGAGGAATAGAGCGGAGGGCAGCGTCGAAGACAGTGTCATGAAAAAGGAGGAGAGCGCGAGGGAGAGGCAGAAGGGAGAGGTCAGAGAGAGCAGCACTGAGGGTAAATAGGTTCCAGTCCGCTTTAGCAAACTGCCACCTAGGGAAGGAGAGGGAAGGGCGAAAAGAGAAAAAAGAAACAAGGATGGGGAAATGGTCACTGCCATGGAGGTCATCAAGAACCTGCCACGTGAAATCTAAGTAAAGAGAAGAAGAGCAAAGAGAAAGATCAAGACAGGAAAGGGTGCGAGTCTGAGAGTCCAAATGAGTGGGCTCACCAGAATTCAGAAGAGACAGGGAAGAAGAGAGGATAAACGGCTCAAGAAGGCGACCTCGGGTATTCGTCAGAACATCACCCCAAAGAGAATGACAACAATTGAAATCACCCAGCAGGAGCACAGGCTCCGGCAAGGAGTCCAGTAGGTGTTTCAGATCAGGAAGAGAAAGCGGGACACTCAGGGGGAGATAAATGGAACAAACTGTGTAACATTTCTCCACAAAGATACGAGCAGCAGAACAATGGAGAGGCGAAGGAAAAAGTAAGGGGACAAAGGGAACATCAGAGCAAATCAAGAGAGCAGAAGAATTAGGAGCCCCAGCAACAGCTGGGGGGTGGGGGGGAGAGAAAGGAATAGCTACGAAAGCGACTAGGACGAGCACCAAGCATCGGCTCCTGGAGACAGACACAAAGGGGCGAAAACAGCGAAATCAGAAGTTGGAGTTTGAGGAAATTGGCGTAATAACCTCGAACGTTCCATTGAAGAATAGACATCGACGAGAAGAGAAAGGACAACAGAGAGAACGAGGAAGAAACAAAGGCGAAAGAGCAACATAGCACGTTAAAGAATATCAGGGTCGGGATGAGGGTCAGCAAAGTCAGGGTTAGGGGGCATGGGTAAACTGAGCAAAGACGGAGGGAAGGAAGCGGGAGAACAGACCAGAGGTGGGCGGGCGGGGTCCGGAGGAAGAGGAGGAGACAACGGAGAGGAGCAGTCAAGGACAGCAGCAGGAAGACGGAGAGTAGAAAGAGGGGAGCGCACCTCAGCAAGGGCAGCAACCGAGAGGGAAGCGGAGGCCAAAGAAACCTCCATAGCAGGAACAGGGGGCGCAACCACTGAAATGGAAGGGGAAGGAGCAATAGAGCCAGTAGTAGGGGCCGAGGAAGAAAGCGAAGCCTTCTTACCCACCGGGGAGGAGGGAGAGGAGACAGGCTTACACTTCTGACTCAAAGAGACCGGTGTCCCAGCAACTACGTACCGAGCCACGGATTCTAGCGTCTCAACAGGAGAAGCTGAACGAGAGCACACACGACAGCCGTTAGGAGAGTGATGGACATCAGCCTGCACCGACAGGTGGCGGGGAGTCAATAGATGGAGGAGAAGGATGGGAAGGAGGATCGGAGGGAGACGAGAAAGAAGACACAGGAGACATGACAGACTGGGCAGAAAGAAGGGGAACCCCAGACAGAGGACCAGGAGGGGGACCCTTTGGGACAGAACTCAAAGGAACAGAGGAGGGGGCAGTGGGCATATCAGAGTCCAAGGCCTGGAAACGGTTGTGGGTCTGAGGAAGGTGGGAAGGACGAGGAGAGGAAGAGCGCAACACGTGAGCATAAGAGACGTTAGCATAAGGCGGGAGCCGGCGAACCTGGCGCCTCGCCTCAGGAAAAGATAAACGCTCCCGGTGCTTCAAGTTGAGGATGGCTGCCTCAAGCTTGTAATGGATACAGGCACGGGAGAAGGTAGGATGGGCCTCACTGCAGTTGAGGCAGCAAGCCTGGAGAGAAGTGCACTCCGACTTAGAGTGGCCTTCGCCCCCACACAAAGGACAGAGAGACAGTCCCAGAGCAGTGGAGGGCACCATGCCCAAACCTCCAGCACTTGTTACAAAGCCTAGGAGAAGAAATGTACTCCTGGACAGAGCACCTGGCACCAGCAAGAATGACAGAGGATGGAAGGGTCCTACCATCAAAGGTATCTTCACAACCCGAAGGGGTTGATGGCGAGGGGGACGAGTAAACGAGTCTACCTGGAGGACAGAATGGCCTTGGGCATCAAGGATATGCCGAATATCATCTTGGCAGTCCTGCAGATTCCGAATACCAGTCGCAACATGGGGCAGGAGAATAGTGCCAACACTGGCATTCAACCGAGCGTTCTTTGAGACCCGAACAGGGATCTCACTAAGGCAGGATAAGGCAGCCAAACGGGAAGCTGCATCCTGAGAAGGAGCAGCAACGACACGAGTACCGAGACGAGTGAGGTTGAAGGTAACAGATGCATCCACGGAATCAACAAGATGCTGATGGAGGAAGAATTCATCAGAAGGCGCAGAATCAAGAGGGAGGAGATCAAAGTATTTGGCCCATGAAGCGGGAGCAAACAAGGCCTGATACGCATCAGTACGGGAAGGAATCGAGCGAGTGCGGCCGTGGTGCGGACGGCGTTGAGAACCCCAAGAGAGAGAGGGGTTAAAAGGCACAGTAGTCACAACAAGAGACTGAGCCACACCAGGGGACGAAGTGGTCACCACTGGGGGCTTGAGGCTCGACCCAACCACAGAGGAGGGAGGGAAGCTGGGGGAAGAAGTCAGGATGGTCAAAGGAGGAGCAAGGTCGGGGCCCAACGCAGCGGGGGCTACAGAGCCCGGTCTTCCAATACAGGCCGACTCGGGGGCTTGGTCGCCCACCCCACGAGCCTGAGAGGGTACAACAGAAACATTTATCGACATGCAGATGAAGAGAGAAATTCATCCACGAATGTGCCCCTATACCCACCATGGAGCCACAATTAGAGGCAGGAAACCCAACAGGAAGCTATCGCCGATCTTGCCGGGGGCCCCTAGGGGTGCGTTGTGAGTATACGCCCCACAAACACCACCTTAAGAACCGTCAGTCTGTCGAGATCGGGTTCAGCGACAAAAGGGGGATTGACAATAAAAGGTTCCCCTTGCTCGAGACGTTGGGTAGTACAGTTCTATGGGTGCAAGAGTATGCCTCCTCAAGCACCCGGGCATCAAAATAGAAGAAGTCCAAAGGAATAACGGAAAGGAAACAAGCAAAAGGTCGGCAGGAAACGACAAGCAGATAGGAGAAGAGGGGGGGAGAAAAACGATACATAAGAAAAAGCGATCCGGCACAATTAGAGAAGACAGCAGCAGGAGTGCAAGGCCACAAAAGGACAGAGGACTGTCCCATGGAGCATCACACTCCGGCAGCCGTCCACTAAGCCCCCTCACGGCGCCAACGGGCCGGATGGGGAGGGGGACAGCGAGAAAGCAGATGACGAAGAGCATACAGAATAGCATAAAATTCTGCTATAAAGATGCTAGTCTCTGGAGGCAGGTGACATATATAGGTGTGGTCAGGAAAAACAACAAAGTAGCCTACACCGTTTGCAGACTTAGACCCATCGGTGAAGACGGAAATGGAGCGGGAGTGTGAAGAAAAGTGTTCAAGGAAAAGGGGTTTCAGAACTGTAGGAGAGCTAAAAGCTTTAGTTACGTGGGTCAAGGTTCTACAAAATTTAGGAAGAGGGGACCCTCCATGGGGCAATGGACGGAACAACACGAGAAGAAATATTGGTAACATTAACCAAAAAGAGAATCTTGCAGGTGAGACAACCATTCAGAAAGAGTGAGGTGCTGAAGGGGAACAGGGACCACAGGAGGGGTAAAAGTCAAAGCACGACATAGGTGAGAGTGAGGGTGTTGTAAAGACTGTGCAAGGTAGTGAAGATAGTAGCGATTACAGCGGTCCTGGAGAGACAGGATGCCATTTTCAACATACAGGCTTAGGATACGAGTCGAGCGAAGGGCACCAGAGCTGAGACATAACCCAGTATGGTGCAGAGCATCAAGACGGCGAAGAGTAGGAGGAGAAGCAGACGAGTAAGTAGGGCAACCATAATTGAGGTTAGACAGTACGAGAGAGAGTAATGTAAAGAGAGGAGCATGCGCCTATCCGCTCCCCAAGAAGTATTAGACAAGACCTTTTTACACAAGGGGACAGCCATAAAGCGACAAAGAGGGATGAAGAACGCCTGCTTCTGAGTAAAAGTCATAGCACAAGTTTTAGTTGTAGAGAACTTGAAGCCATGATTGGTGGCCCAAGACGACACGGCATCAATCGCAAGTTGAAGCCTTTGTTGAAGGAAATGCGAGTCATCACCCCGACAACACCCCCGACAGTAAGATTATCGACATAAAGCGCTAAGAAGATGCCAGACAGAAGGGAGGAAAGATCATTGAGGGCAACAAGAGAAAAAGAGTGGTGCTCAGAACACTACCTTGGGGTACACCTTCGTATTGCCAAAAAGAGGCAGAGAGAGCATTACCAAGCCTCACTCGAAAGGAACAACTAGAGAGGAAGCTTTGTAGAAAGAGAGGGAGATTACCACGATGGCCAAAAGAACCAAGTTGGGACAGGATATCTCCAGTTGGTATCGTATGCCTTTTCCAGGTCAAAAAGGACAGCAAAAACAGAAGTCTTCGCGGCAAAAGTAGTACGAATATAGACCTCCAAGTTCACCAGGACATCTGCTGTGCTGCGGCACTTGTGAAACCCAAATTGAGAAGGGAAGAGTTGGTGATAGTGTTCCAAGAACCACATCAGACAGTCATTGACCATACATTCAAAGAGTTTGCAAAAACAACAAAGTAGCCTACAATGGGCAATGTAGCAGAAGTTCTTAGGGGTATGTCCCTAGAGACTCTGTTTTCCGAATAGGAAGAACCACTGCCTCAAGCCAGTCCTGGGGGGGGGGGAGGAATAGCCATGAAAGTGACCAGGACGAGCACCAAGCATTGGCTCCCGGAGACATACACAAAGCAGTGAAAACTGTGTTATCAGAAATTGGAGATTATGGAAGTTGGCATAAAATCTACAAATATTCCATTGAAGAATAGACATTGTCAAAAGGAGAGAGAACAGCAACAGAGAACAATGAAGGAACAAAGGCAAAGAAGAACACAGCATACTAAGAAAGATTAGGATCCGTGAAATCAAGGTTAAGGGGCATGGGTAAATTTAGCATGGACCATGGAGTTAAGGGAGTGGGAGGATGGACCAGAGGCAGACGGACAAGGTCCGGAGCAGGAGGAGGCAGTGGAGAGGGGCAGAAACAAGGGAGCGCACCTCAGCAAGAGCAACAGCCGAGAGAGAATCGAGGGCTAAAGGAACCTCCATAGCTGAGACCGGCGAACCAACCACAAAAATAGGAGGGGATGCAGTGATAGAGTCGGAGGTGGAGGGTGGGAAAGAAAGGATGCCTTCTTACCTGCCGGAGAGGAATCAGGCTTACGTTTCTGACTTAAAGAGACAAGTGTGCCAGCAACAACATGAGAAGGGGGGGGGGGAGGGGGAAAGGAGCAGTTGTCACAATGGGAGAAGGAACTGCTCCAGATAATGAGGTGATCACCACTGGGGGCTTGGGGCTCAACCTTGCCACAGAGGTGGGAGGGGAGCAGAGAGGGGTAGGTGGGAGGATCAAGGAAGTAGCTTGGTCTGGGCCCAATGTAGCAGGGGCTACAGTGCCCGGTATTCCATCACAGTCTGTTTCAGGGGCCTGGTCACCCACCCATCGAGTCTTGGTAACTATTAGTTCAGTTTCCACCAAAACAATTCTAAAAGTCTGGGGAATGAAACCAAGGGATTCTACCTACCAGGGCAGCCAGGGAGAATGAGCACAGGTCAGTGCAGGAAGGAGTGCTTTGTCCCAGGCGGTGCTCCCCCTTTTAAACGGGAGTCCTACTGCCTCGTCAATTCTCCCACATTGGTGCAAAGACTTCATTCTCCCTTTTGCCCGAGCCTGGACACCCAATCATCCACACCCAACCATTTTTTGTACATCCTGTACTTGTCCTGAGTAGGGTAGTGCAAAAAATCAGCATTGAATGTTATGAAAAGCCCCTTTCTGATGGGTCTCTGGGACCCTCCCTTCTTCATTCAGGGGCTTTGGTTTTCTTGTCTTCCTGGCTAAATGACAGGTTCAAGGCTTGAGGAGGATGATGAGTACATAGTCCCTTGGTGGTGCGCAGGTGGAACTAATGAGCGAACTGTTTCATGATCGAGTTGTTTGTTTTAGGCACCATGACCTTATTTTCTATGCTTTGTATACTTTTGCGGATTCTGTGTTTAGGCTCTCCCACTTTTCTGATGGTGTTTTCTTTGGCAATAAAGGATCCCCTGCTCCTTGCATCTCTTTAAAGGGGGGGACTGGGTTTTGGTCTCTGGCAGGTATACAATAACTTGCAAGGGCCTAGTGTGGATCGAATTGGGAAAGATTTTAAAGCAGCAGCACTAAGAAGCCACCATAAGAGCCCTCACAGAAAGATTAGAGGGGCCCCAAATTGAATTATAATTGCTGATACTGTAACATAACCACTACTTACACTGTAACTACTATATATAACATTACACATTGTAGTCATTAAGTAACACATCCAGAATTTTCAATATTGAACATTAGAGAGTAAAGAAATTAATTATCAAAAGTCACCAAGCCACAAAACTATTATTACAGGGTAAAATAAATACTTCTGTTTACATGTACGTGAAGTGAAACAGTTGCCTCTGATTTTAAACGATGCACCTCATAATTTCATTACATGTACCCGGTATTTCCTTTACTAGTAGCAAGATGTGGATCCTCATACAAGCTTTATTTATAAGTATCATTCACTTAATTAAGATTCGGTATCCAACACGAGTATCATTTCTTTCAGACACCGTACACAATTTTTGCCAAGAAAAATTTGTCTATCATCTTCCATTCCCGATTGACTTGTTACTGTACATCACTTCATGAGCAATGATGAATCAACAGTCACCAGCTGTTTCCTCGATGCCACTGCCTGAAAAAATATATATATACACTTAAAATGAAACAAGTAGAATTATTCCTTACCATGCCTAATAGTAGCAAGGTAAGGAATACAGAAGTTCATTATATGAGGAACAACAAAGTTTATTTTTGCGGGATATTCTGATGGTTTTATCTATATGGCTAATGTTATGAGAAAAATATTTGGTGAAATTTATACTGCCAGTGACTAGTTTATACACTGGGATATTGGCCATAATTTCTAGAGCCCCCATAGATTTTTTGTTTCTATGAAGCCATCCCTACCTTAAAAAGTTGGTAAATCAATGGCAGGTAGCTTAGCTTATTATAGACAGTTAGCAAGTGAAGCAGCTCTGGTTGTTGTCAGAGAACTTTGATTTGTGGAGGTGTTAATTAGTTAATTAATAAACAGAGTGCAGATGTGGTGTACACAGACCTTGCAAAGGCATTTGATAAATGTGACCATTGAGTGATAGCTCATAAAATGATGTCAAAAGGAATAACAGGTACCTGCTTGACGGGGTTCTGGGAGTTGTTCTACTCCCCAAGACCGGTCTGAGGCCAGGCTTGATTTGTGAAAGCTTGGTCCAACAGGTTGTTGCTTAGAGCGGCCCACAGGCCCATATATCCACCACAGCCCGGTTGGTCCAGCATTTCTTAAAGAAAACTAGTTTTCTTTTGAAGATGTGCCTCGGTTGTTCTGGCATTATTTCTTATACTCGTTGGGAGGATGTTGAACAACCGTGGACCTCTGATGTTTATACAGTGTTCTCTGTTTGTGCTTATGGCACCCTTGCTCCTCACTGGTTCTATTCTGCATTTTCTTCCATATCGTTCACTCTGGTATCTTATTATTTTATTGTGTAGGTAAAGTAGGGCAATGGCTATTCAATTTTCTGTCAAACAGAACACAAAGAATAGCAGTCAATCAAATAATATCAAGAGCAATCACAGTGAAATGTTCTGTGCCTCAGGGCACGGTCCTTGTACCACTGCTTTTCCTTATTCTCATGTCAGATATAAACAAATACGCCACAGCCTCGTGTCTTCCTTTGCAGATGACATAAAAGTTAGCATGAAGATTACTTCTGTTAAAGACACTGAAAAACTACAAGATGATATTAATAAAGTTTTCGATTGTACAGCAGAAAATCACATGTTTAACAGAGATAAGTTCCAGTTAATTTGGTATAGTAAAAATGAAAATATTAAGCAAAATACAGAATACAAAACACAATCAAATCTGCTTATAGTAGGAAAGCAACATGTAAAGGATCTGGGAATGATGATGTCTGACGCCCTAATGTTTAGGGAGCATAAAGAAGCAAATATAGCATCTGCTACAAAAAATTATAGGATGGATTATGAGAGCCTTCAAATCCAGGGATCCCATCACAATGCTCTTACAAATCGCTTGTGCTGTCCCTCCTTGAATATTGCTCCATGCTCACTTCTTCCTTCAGAGCAAGAGAGATTGCTGAAATAAAGGGAATACAGATAACATATGTGGCACACATAGGCATGATAAAGCACCTAAACTATTGGGATCTTCTCAAAGCTCTGAAAATGTGCAGTGCCCAATCATATACAGCATACATACATTTTTATGAATATTACTGGAGAGTCAGGTCCCAAGTTTGCACAGTAAAATAACAACATTCTAAAGTGACAGATATGGAAGGATATGCAGTAAAGAGTTAGCAAAGAGGAGAAGTGTCATAGGCACAATTGGAGAACAATGTATGAACATCAGAGGTCCAACAGTTTGTTGGAAGAACAACAACTCCCAGAACCTCATCCAGGTACTATATCCAGGTCTAGGCAGTTGTTCTAGAATTTGGATTAATTCGCCAGACAATCTTGGACTCTTTCATCATATTTTGCTGTTTCAGTGAGGAAGTTACCAACCTGGATGGGGTTCTGGGAGTTCTACTCCCCAAGCCCAGCCTGGGGCCAGGGTTGACTTGTGAGAGGTTGGTTCAACAGGCTGTTGCTTGGAGCGGCCCGTAGCCTAGTCTGTCTGCATTAAATTTTTTATTCAATGAGACTTTGTGTGTGTGTTTTATCTGCTGCTGCAGCAATATTCTGTAGTTTTTGTTGTGCCACCTTTATGTGGCTTTCAAGTAGTTTAAGTCACAGTGGAAGATTGAGCTACCTCCTCACATTTCTGAAGTTGTCAGGTCACATAACCCTTGTGATTCATTAGAGACCTGAAGTACAAGGTACTGGTGGTAGACATCTTGTCTGTCATACTAATGTCAATTCACAATTACCTTGACCTTGAGGTTACCTTGAGGTGCTTCCGGGGCTTAGCGTCCCTGCGGCCCGGTCATCGACCAGGCCTCCTGGTTGCTGGACTGATCAACCAGGCTGTTTGACGCGGCTGCTCGCAGCCTGACGTATGAGTCACAGCCTGGTTGATCAGGTATCCTTTGGAGGTGCTTATCCAGTTCTCTCTTGAACACTGTGAGGGGTTTGCCAGTTATGCCCCTTATGTGTAGCGGGAGCGTGTTGAACAATCTCGGGCCCCTGATGTTGATAGAGTTCTCTCTCAGAGTACCAGTTGCACCTCTGTTTTTCAACAGGGGTATTCTGCACA
Source organism: Procambarus virginalis (assembly GCA_020271785.1). Classification (NCBI taxonomy): domain Eukaryota; kingdom Metazoa; phylum Arthropoda; class Malacostraca; order Decapoda; family Cambaridae; genus Procambarus; species Procambarus virginalis. Next base: position 42,576,834 of record WNGS01169498.1, read on the forward strand.
TCCTGCCATGTCTTCTGGTCTCATGTGATGTTATTTCCGTGTGCAGGTTTGGGACCAGCCCCTCTAATATTTTCCATGTGTAAATTATTATGTACCTCTCCCGCCTGCGCTCAAGGGAGTACAGATTTAGGCTCTTTAGTCGGTCCCAATAGTTTAGATGTTTTACCGAGTGGATTCTAGCAGTAAAGGATCTCTGCACGCTCTCCAGGTCAGCAATTTCTCCAGCTTTGAAAGGGGCTGTCATTGTGCAGCAGTACTCCACTCTAGAGAGCACAAGCGTTTTGAAAAGTATATTAGGTATAGGTATTAGTAATTAGGTATATCTTTATTTTGTGTACATTGTGTGTTAATTTGAGTGATGATCAATACAATGGTTGTGGATTACGGTTGGCTGTGAATAATTTGAGTCAAGTTAGCTCTTCAGAATCACCCTCAATATTATGGTGCAGCTGTACATCTTACCACTGTGTTACACAAATGTATTATAACAGTAATGATAGTAAATTAAATGTAAAAAAAAGAAATGTTTATTCAGTACATACATACAAGAGGCTTTACAAAAATTGATAGATTTATAGACAGAGCTAGTACATACAATACCTAAAGCTACTATCACGCAAAGCGTTTTGGGCAGGAAAAACATTAAAGACTAAATACTTCATACTAATTGAGATAAAAGTATAAAATGTGTTGAGAACAAATAAAAATCAAAATAAAAAAGGGGGAACATGGCAGAAAAAACAGCACAAATACAATTAGGTCGACAAACAGCGTTGTTTAAAAAAAAACAGCGTTGAATGTAATGAAACGCCATTTTCTGGGCGAGTCCCGGAGGCTCCCCGGAGCTATCCATGGCTGATATGGATACCCTAACTATTTTGCATCAGTCGATGTGGGTGGAGTTCTTGGCCTACCGGGGACCACGAGCCAGAACCTGGCCCCCTCAGAGAGGCACGGGGAGCAATGGCCCATAGAAATGCACATGTGATTTGGAGCATTCTATATCTGCCATCGACCGGGACAGGCACCCAGAAAGGTAAGCGCCACAAAACAAACCCCTATTCTGGTTAACAACAAAATTTGACAAACGAGTGGACAGAACTCCCCCAGGAAAACGAACTAACAAGCATGACGTCACACGGGGAAAAAGGTGACACCCCTAGGGTCAACACTTGCAGCAGAGGAGCTCCAGCATATATTCAACAATCCTAAGTATTGTAGTACAGGTTGATGATAGTGAGTGGTGTCCCAGAGAACATAAAGGTATAGTGCTCTTGAAAAATAGGTGAGATAACAGGAATGTGCTAAGGGAAGTGAAAAATCGGATAAGAAAAAGTTGCCCCTAGTGTTTACAGTGCAGAGAACAACATTCAAGATGGCCACTGGCAAGTGGAAAAACAAAACAGAGCTTGATTTTGAGGGATTCAATGAAGAAAGCATTGATATTAGCAGTCTACATAACAAGTTGGTAAATTTAGATAGTATAGTGAACTCTCATGTAGAAATAATTCGTAAATTGAAAGAAAGTAATGACCATTTGAATAGCAAAGTTTTATGTCTTGAGGATATAGTGAAAGACTTGCGCAAGGATAAGAATCAATTGGAAACAAATTGCAAAGACATGGAAGAAGAAAATAAACTCATAAAAATAGCTTTGGAAGAAGTTAAAGTAAATTTAAGCATAAATGACTACAATAGGTTAGGCAAGGAAATTCAACAGGAGAAACAGCTTTTGTCAGCACAGATGGAGGAAGTTACACAGGGTATAGAACAGTGCAAGAAAGATATGCAACTCACCTATGCACAAGTGGCCAAGGAGAAGGAAAGAATTGAAGAAGCTGTAAAGGAAGTCAAACACAGCAGCAACCAAGATAAAACAAACATTAGGCTAGAAGTGAGAAAAGAATTGGCATCTAACCCGAAGTTGGTGCAAAACACAGTTGATCGGAGTAAGTCCCTGATCATTTTTGGTTGCAAAGAAAAGGAGATAACATCTAGGTCAGAAAGAGATGTCGAAGAAGCTAAAGTAGTAGATAAAATTGTTGGCCTCGTAGAAGGTCTCACTACCATAGAGAATGTGTGCGACTACAGGAGAATAGGCAGGTACGTAAAAGGGAAAGATCGACCTTTGAGGATCACCCTAAACAGTGCCAAACAGATGGAAGAAGTACTAAGGAATGCTAGAAAATTGCAAAGTGATGAGGATGGGAAAGGGTGGTCATTAAGACGAGATCTTTCAAAAGAAGACAGAGAGAAGCTGAAACTGAACCTCGCCGAGGCAAAACGTTTAAATGAGAACAGGAATGAAGAAGAAATCAATTCTTTTTTCTACAAAGTGTTAGGGGTAGGCAAACCAGTAAAGTGGTACATAAAGGCAAACCAACAAAATCAATAGAGAGAGGAGGAGTGAAGAATAAGGAGAGGGGGAACAAGTTCCTGAAGATTGCATACACCAACATAGATGGAGTGAGATCGAAGATACTGGAGTTAAGTGATGCAATACAGCTACAGACACCAGACATTGTTGCACTCACGGAGACAAAACTTGAAGATGTTATTTTTAATGAGGTCATATTCCCAAGGGGCTACTCAATTTGGAGACGGGACAGAAAAATTAGGAAAGGAGGTGGCATTGCTGTGCTGGTAAAAGAACACCTAAAGGTGAAGGAAATAATGACTGCCAATCCACAAGAAGTTGACATAATAGCACTAGAGATCTGCCATGAGGATGATAAACTAATGATAATAAATGCATATAGTCCACCGCCAAGCAGCACATGGTCAAAGGAGGAGCTAGATAGTAAACGAGAAGGTCTTATAACAATAATGAGAGAGATTATAGCGAGAGCGGATAACGATAGATCACGACTGTTGATAGTCGGTGACTTCAACTTGAAATCCATAGACTGGGAAGCATATGAAGCTAAAACAGAAGATTTTTGGACCTGTAGATTTGTAGACCTCATCCTGGAAACATTCTTGTATCAACATGTTAAACAAGCTACGAGGATGAGGGAAGGGGACGTTCCCTCCATGCTAGATTTGATATTTACCAGGAAGGAGGAAGAGATATTTGACATTCAGTACCTTCCTTCCTTGGGTAAAAGTGACCATGTCTTTTTGGGAATAAAGTATGCAATGCGTTATAAGCTGGAAGAAAATAAAGAGGTTGAAGCAGTTGAAAAACCAGACTTCAGGAGAGGACATTATGGTGACCTTAGAAATTTTTTTAGTGAGTATAATTGGACAGACTTGATGCTAGGCAAGGAAGTGAATGAGATGTATGTCAAGTTTTGTGAAATATATGATAAAGGCACAAAAAATTTATACCAAAACAGAGATGCAGAACTAGAAAACAGGATTGGTTCAATAGAAATTGCGAGAGGGCTAGAGACCAAAAGACACAAAATGGAATCAATACAGGAAGAGGCCGAACCCCCAAACATACCAGCGATACAAAGATGCGAGAAACAACTACACGGCAGTGAGGAGAGAGGCAGAAAGAAATTTTGAAAAAGGGATTGCAGACAAATGTAAAACAGAACCAGGTCTATTCTATAAATTCATAAACAACAAATTGCAGGTAAAGGATAATATTCAGAGGTTGAAAATGGGAAATAGATTCACGGAAGATGAAAAGGAAATGTGTGAAACACTAAACGAAAAGTTCCAAAGTGTGTTTGTACAAAATGAAATCTTTAGGGAACCAGACACAATAAGAATTCCAGAGAACAACATAGAGCACATAGAGGTGTCTAGAGACGAAGTGGAAAAAATGCTAAAGGAGCTAGGTAAGAACAAAGCAGTTGGTCCGGATGGAGTTTCACCATGGGTTCTGAGAGAATGTGCACCTGAGCTCAGCATTCCACTTCAACTGATTTTTCAGGCATCCCTGTGTACAGGAGCTGTAGCTGATGTGTGGAAAAAGGCTAACATAGTTCCAATCTACAAAAGTGGAAACAGGGAAGACCCCCTTAATTATAGACCTGTATCATTGACAAGTGTAATAGTCAAAATATTGGAAAAAATAATTAAAACTAAATGGGTAGAACACCTGGAGGAAAACGATATAATATCAGACAGACAGTATGGTTTTCGATCTGGAAGATCCTGTGTAACGAACTTGCTCAGTTTTTATGATCGAGCCACAGAGATTTTACAAGAAAGAGATGGTTGGGTTGACTGCATCTATCTGGACCTAAAAAAGGCTTTCGACAGAGTTCCCCATAAGAGGTTGTTCTGGAAACTGGAACATATTGGAGGAGTGACAGGTAAGCTACTAACATGGATGAAAAATTTCCTAACTGACAGAAAAATGAGGGCCATAATCAGAGGCAAGGTATCGGATTGGAGGAATGTCACGAGTGGAGTACCTCAGGGTTCAGTTCTTGCACCGGTAATGTTCATTGTCTACATAAACGATCTACCAGTGGGAATACAGAATTACATGAACATGTTTGCTGATGATGCTAAGATAATAGGGAAGATAAGAAACCTAGATGATTGTCATGCCCTTCAAGAAGACCTGGACAAAATAAGTATTTGGAGCAACACTTGGCAAATGGAATTTAATGTGAATAAATGCCATGTTATGGAATGTGGAATTGGAGAACATAGACCCCACACAACCTATAAATTATGTGAGAAATCTTTAAAGAATTCTGATAAAGAAAAGGATCTAGGGGTGGTTTTAGATAGAAAACTGTCACCTGAGGACCACATTAAGAACATTGTGCGAGGAGCCTATGCTACACTTTCTAACTTCAGAATTGCTTTTAAATACATGGATGGAGAAATACTAAAGAAATTGTTCACGACTTTTATTAGACCAAAGCTGGAATATGCAGCGGTTGTATGGTGCCCATATCTTAAGAAGCACATCAACAAACTGGAAAAGGTGCAACGACATGCCACTAAGTGGCTCCCAGAACTGAAGGACAAGAGCTACGAGGAGATTAAAGGCATTAAACATGCAAAAACTAGAAGATAGAAGAAAAAGAGGTGATATGATCACTACATTCAAAATAGTAACAGGAATCGATAAAATTGATAGGGAAGAATTCCTGAGACCCGGAACTTCAAGAACAAGAGGTCATAGATTTAAACTAACGAAACAAAGCTGCCGGAGAAATATACGAAATTCACTTTTGTAAACAGAGTGGTAGACGGTTGGAACAAGTTAAGTGAGAAGGTGGTGGAGGCCAAGACCGTCAGTAGTTTCAAAGCGTTATATGACAAAGAGTGCTGGGAAGACGGGACACCACGAGCGTAGCTCTCATCCTGTAACTACACTTAGGTAATTACACTTAGGTAATTACAGCCGCGACGAATGCACGCAGCTCCCCTCCCTGGGAGAGGTAGGGGAGCCCCAGACCCCCGCGCTGGCGATCCCCCCCAGTGTATGAGGTGGATATCAAAAACCGCGAGAAACCTGCAGACCGGAGGGGCGAGGGTGCCGGAAAAAGCCTCCGGGGACTCACCAGAAAAATGGCATTCATTACATTCAGGCTGGTTTTCTGGGGGAGCCCCTACTGCTCCCTGGAGCTAACCTCACCAAAGGAATACCTAAAAACAGGGGACATACCCGGGAGGCGGTCGGTGAACCCACTTCAACCGAAGTCGAGACAACAACCAAAGGACCCATCTTGGGAAAAGCAGCAGGCACTACATTGCACAGAAAACGGGAGAACGGACGCAGACGAAGAAACCTAGACCAAGTTCATAAGAGCCAAAAACACGGCGCCTGAAAGAGCATGAAGCTCTGCCACACGACCCAGAGGCCAATGCCAATGAGAGCCGCGACAAGCAAACCTGGCCCCAAGGTGCCACAAACCCCAAGAGATGAAAAAAACAGGAGGCACCTGTCAAAGACCTGGACGCACAGGCCGTGCAAGAAGAGGCCGGAGAACCAACACACGAGCCACTGGTTGATACCTGGTTGATACCTGGTTGATGGGTTCTGGGAGTTCTTCTACTCCCCAAGCCCGCCCGAGGCCAGGCTCGACTTGTGAGAGTTTGATCCACCAGGCTGTTGCTTGGAGCGGCCCGCAGAGCCACATACCCACCACAGCCCGGCTGATCCGGGACTTCTCTTAGGAAACAGTCCAGTTTTCTCTTGAAGATGTCCACGGTTGTTCCGGCAATATTTCTTATAGTCGCTGGGAGGACGTTGAACAACCGCGGACCTCTGATGTTTATACAGTGTTCTCTGATTGTGCCTATGGCACCTCTGCTCTTCACTGGTTCAATCTTGCATTTTCTTCCATATCGTTCACTCCAGTACGTTGTTATTTACTGTGTAGATTTGGGACCTGGCCCTCCAGTATTTTCCACGTGTATATTATTTGGTATCTCTCTCGTCTCCTTTCTAGAGAGTACATTTGGAGAGCTTTGAGACGATCCCAATAATTTAGGTGTTTATCTCGTCTATGCGTGCCGTATATGTTCTCTGTATTCCCTCTATTTCAGCAATCTCTCCTGCTCTGAAGGGGGAAGTGAGTACTGAGCAGTATTCGAGACGGGACAACACAAGTGACTTGAAGAGTACAACCATTGTGATGGGATCCCTGGATTTGAAAGTTCTCGTAATCCATCCGATCATTTTTCTGGCTGATGCGATATTTGCTTGGTTATGCTCCCTAAACGTTAGATCGTCGGACATCATTATTCCCAAATCCTTGACATGCTGTTTTTCTACTATGGGAAGATTTGATTGGTTTTGTACCCTGTATTATGTTTCAGATCCTCATTTTTGCCGTACCTGAGTACCTGAAATTTATCACTGTTAAACATCATATTATTTTCTGCTGCCCAATCGAAAACTTTGTTGACATCTGTTTGTAGTTTTTCAATGTCTTCAGCAGAGGTAATTTTCATGCTGATTTTTGTGTCATCTGCGAAGGATGACACGAAGCTGTGACGTGTATTTTTGTCTATATCAGATATGAGAATAAGGAACAGTAGCGGTGCAAGGACTGTACCTTGAGGTACAGAGCTTTTAACATCGCTTGGACTCGATTTTATCTGATTGACTGTTACTCTTTGTGTTCTGTTCGACAGGAAATTGAGTATCCAGCGTCCTACTTTTCCAGTTATTCCCATTGACCTCATTTTGTGAGCTATCACCCCATGGTCACATTTGTCGAAAGCCTTTGCAAAGTCTGTGTATACAACATCTGCATTTTGCTTTTCTTCTAGGGCTTCTGTGATTTTGTCATAGTGGTTGAGTAACTGTGACAGACAGGATCTTCCCGCTCTAAATCCATGTTGTCCTGGATTGTGCAATTCATTGTTTTCCATAAAACTAGAAATTTGATTCCTAATCACTCTTTCAAACACTTTTATTATGTGTGATGTTAGTGCAACTGGCCTATAATTTTTGCCAAGCCAGCTTTACTCCCCCCTTGTGCAACGGAGCTATATCTGCAGATTTAAGTGCTGCTGGTATCTCCCCTGTATCCAGGCTCTTTCTCCATATTACGCTGAGTGCTCTCGCTACTGGTACTTTACATTTCTTTATGAATATTGAATTCCATGAGTCAGGCCCAGGGGCTGAGTGCATGGGCATATTGTCAATTTCTCTTTCAAAGTCTTCCGAGTTTGTGGTAATATCCGTTATATATCTGCAGCTTGAATGTCATTCATAAAGAAGCTGTCTGGGTCATCAACTTTCATGTTGTTAATTGGTGTGCTAAACATAGCCTCATACTGGCTTCTTAGAATTTCACTAATCTCTTTGTTGTCCTCTGTGTACGTACCTTCATTTGTAATTAACGGTCCAATACTGGTCGAGGTTTTGGATTTTGATTTAGCGTATGTGAAAAAATATTTCGGATTTTTCCTTATCTCTTGTATAGCTCTCTGTTCCAATTCCATTTCCTCAGACTCATATGATCGCTTCAACGTTTGTTCGATTTCTTCGATCTCCCTGCTTAGGCTTATTTTCCTTGCTTGTGATAGTTGTGTCTGCCGAAGCATTTCCGTAATTTTTTTCCTTCTCCTGTACAGTCGTCTGCGTTCTCTTTCTAGAGTGTTCCTCTTTCTGCCCCTCCTCACCGGCACGTGCTTCAAGCAGACCTTGTAAGCTTCAGCTGTCAGTTGAGCTATTCCCTGTGTGGGAGTTTTTGTCGCTTAAGACCGTCTCCCATTGAATGGTTGAAAGGTCTACATTTATTTTTTCCCAGTCAATCCTCTTATTGTTGAAATTGAATTGATTGAATATTCCTTCTCGCTTGTTGGGTCTCTTAGATCTACTACCGTTATTTATGCTAGTTCGCACTTCAATGAGCTTATGGTCTGAGTATGAAGTATCTGAGATTGTTATGTCTCTGATTAGTTCATCATTGTTTGTGAATAACAAGTCTAGTGTTTTTCGTTCCTAGTTGGTTCTGTAATCTGTTGATTGAGCGAGAATTTGTCACAGAATCTCAAAAGTTCTCTGACCTGTGGCTGGTTATTTCCCGGGTCATTCCCTGCTATGATATTTGTGTTTGCCATTCTCCATCTTAGACTCGGTAAATTGAAATCTCCAAGGAAGATAATATCTGGAGCTGGGTTTGCTAGGTCATCAGTATGTTCTCTATTTTGTGCATCTGCTCTGTGAATTCCTCAACCGTTGTATCTGGCGGTTTATATATTAAAATAATAATTAGGTTTAGTTTCTCTACCTTAATTCCAAGTACCTCTACCACCTCATTAGTTGAGTTTAGTAGTTCTGTGCATACCAGGTCCTCTTTAATATACAGACCTACTCCTCCATTGACCTAGTTTTTCTATCACATCTGTATAAATTATAATTTGGAATCCAGATTTCACCATCCATGTAATCTTTTGTATGAGTTTCCGTGAATGCCCCAAATATGGAGTTTGACTCTAATAGGAGACCATTTATGAACTTGACTTTATTCTTGACTTTGGCTTTAGACCTTGAATGTTTGCCAAAATGAATGAGTGTCCATATTGTGTGTCACTTCTGGAAGGTTTTGGTGGTTCTCCCTCCTCTCTACCCTGACCAGGGTGTGTTGTTGTGGCAATGGTTTGTCCAGTTTTGGAAGTGATATTGGGGAGTTGTGGTAGTCTCTGTGTAGTTGGGGGGTTGTAGTATGTGTGGGCTTGATGACGAAATGTAGTCCAGTCTCGGCATTTCCCCCTCTCCATCCGTATCCTGCCACGTTTCTGCCTGTCTGTTTCTCCTCTTTTCTGCCTGCCTCTAAAAAATGTTTCAGGGCTATTATATTGGACTTCCTCTCTATATAGCGCGGTGTTTACCTCGACGTGGAAATCGGGGCAATGAGATCGTGCATTTTCCTTCATTACTGAGAGTTTGCATAGCTTAGGGTGAAAAATATCTACACGGCAATTATTGTAGACACCCACACACTATGTTCCTTATTTAATAGAGCAACTGGTGATATGCATACAGGAGATAAAAATTGAGACGAATGAGAAAGACGAAAGCAACAAGGCGAAAGCTAAGGGTAATACCGAGAATAAATGCAGACATGAGAAAGTTGGAACAAAAATCCCAGAGGTAGCCAAGCGTACACGGATACAAACAAGAAAGACTACAATCCACAGATGAACATTATTTGCAGCTAGTATTAGCAAAAGGACAGTGCAGATATGGGCCCAGAGGCACGGTATGCTCATTCATGCACCCACGGAATGCCGGACTGGTTAGGGAAAGGCAGATGTCGTTTGATACAGAA
>WNGS01169498.1:42588403-42626308 GCA_020271785.1 Procambarus virginalis
TTTCATATAATTTGTAGATTGTATTTAGTTCATTTTCCCAATTCCACATGCCATGGGATTTATTCACATTAATTCCATTTGCCAAGTGATGCTCCATACACTTATTTTGTGCAGGTCTTCTTGAAGGGAATGATAATCGTCTAAGTTTCTTACTATCCCCCAATAGCTTGGCATCATCAACAAACATGTTCATATAATTCTGCATTCCTTCTGGTAAATCATACATATAGACAATGAACATCTCTATGTACTGTTATTCTCTGAAATTCATATCATGTCCAATTCATATTACAGGACACCAATGTAATAATCTATGAAGACAGAAGATGTGTGAAGTACACACAGTGGTGACACATTAAGTGTATTCTCTTAATAGTTTATAGATATTGAAGGAGGAAGCAAGAATGTAACTATAACTAAGTTTCTTACTATCCCCTAATAGCTTGGTATCATCAACAAACATGTTAATAGTTTATTAATCTCTTAATAGTTTATAGATATTGAAGGAGGAAGCAAGAATGTAACTATAACTAGATGTGGGATCCTGTTGGTCAAGATATCAGGTGGTTTAACATCAGAAACTGCAGTGTAGGCAGCCAGTGACTGTAGCCTGATGCTGGGTGCAGCAGGTATCCCAGTATCAGCACTCTTTTGGCAGAGTCGGTGACTGAAGCCTCATATTGGATGCTGCAGGCTAAGAGTTTGAAGACTTTGAAAACTTTGAAGACTTTGCAGCTAGAAATGCAGTTTTGCCAGTCTACAGCAGAAGCTGCTTTGGAAGACTACCCAGGATTAGAGGTGAAGCCAAAATTATGAACTGCTGAAGGAGAAGAGAGATGCTCTAGTGCTGGTACAAAATGTGAAACGAGTTTTGCCTACCTACCTGTTGAAGATTCAGGGGATCAATGTACCTGTGTTCCCTGACCAGGCTTCCTGGTCAATCCACCAGGCTGTTTGATGTAGCTGCTCGTAGCCTGACATGTGAGTCACAGCTTGGTTGATAGGTATCCTTGGAAGGTGTTTGCTTACCAGTGCTTTATAAGGAACAATAATGTTGATGCACAAGCATGCTGTTCATTGCCTCAGTAGATACGGGATAGTGAGAAGTTAGGCACCGGAAAAGCTAACTTACAAGTTTGAGATCATGATGTGTAGAAGCCTAACACCTAAATGAGTACAAAATATAAGGAAGAACTAGAGATTAGAGATATACGAAAGAACTTCTTAATGGTAAGAGTACTGAGCTAGAAGAGGAAGTAGAATATGTAAACATTTAAAAACAGGTTTAAATGTAAAAAATATTAATCATGGGTCCAAGATGCATCACATAGGTGATTAATGATGAATTAAGGGGTGAGACCCAAGGCTGGTGCTCAATCGTAGCAAAGTTGTGTAGCGCGCACAAAATCACACTCACCCATATGCATGGAAGCTACATTAGGTGCCATCCTCTCCCTCAGGAGCTGTATCATGAGGAGTGTGAGAGTGTGTGCATTCTCTTTGCCTCCATCCCCAACTTCTCTGACTTTTACATGGAGCTCGAGTCCAACAATGAGGGAGTGGAGTGCCTGCGTCTCCTCAACGAGATCATTGCAGACTTTGATGAGCTACTTGAGGAGGAACGCTTTAAATACATTGAGAAGATCAAGTCAACTGGGGCGACATACATGGCTGCAGCAGGTAAGTCAAGTCATCTAGGGAGAATTCATGGCTGCAGCAGGTAAGTCAAGTCAACTAGAGCAGCATACATGGCTGCAGCAGGTAGTCTAGTCAATAGAGCAACATACATGGCTGCAGCAGGTAAGTCTAGTCAAGAGCAACATACAAGGGTGCAGCAGGTAAGTCAAGTCATCTAGGGAGAATTCATGGGTGCAGCAGGTAAGTCAAGTCAACTAGAGCAACATTCATGGGTGCAGCAGGTAAGTCAAGTCAACTAGAGCAACATACATGGGTGGAGCAGGTAAGTCAAGTCAACTAGAGCAACATACATGGGTGGAGCAGGTAAGTCAAGTCACTAGAGCAACATACATGGCTGCAGCAGGTAAGTCAAGTCACTAGAGCAACATACATGGCTGCAGCAGGTAAGTCTAGTCAACTAGCAACATACATGGCTGCAGCAAGTAAGTCTAGTCAACTAGAGCAACATACATGGCTGCAGCAGGTAAGTCAAGTCTACTGGGGTGACAAATGGCTGCAGCATGAAAGTCACTACAATGTGGTGATGTGTTGGGGAATCACTCACACGTTATCACTCCTCAATATTGACACTCACCTAAGTCACTTTTACGACAGATTCTTGGCAGTAAGAGAACTGGTTGGCAAATGTGTCTAAACTTTATTACTAGTGACATAGCAATAGAAGTTAGCTCTTCTAAAGTTAGGCTATGCACAAATTCAGAATAATATTTTGAATCCACAAAATGTCAGGCCATGTAATGATAATACTTAATAATAATACTGTATGCACGGTATATCCATATTCACAATGATGTTATTAAAGTTAGTGTAAACACTTATATATTTTACAAGTATTCCCTGCTGAACTTAAAAATTCACGTGATAAGTTTACCTAGTATTTGTGAGGTACAGTACAGTACGGTATGTAAAGGTGTGATCTCGTTTGTATGCATGATGTTTCAGGCAAGACTTGCATTCATTTTAAATATAGTACAGTCAAATTCATCGTAAAATTTGAATTGGTGTACGACGGTTTACTTGAAAGACGACGTCTGCTCGTACAAGTATGGGTTGAACGAGCATGTAATGCTCTGTTTGTTTACAAGTCTATCCCACGTACTGATGACCACGGCTACGCTTGAATTCTTGTGAAAAATTTCATTGTTTGCCTGCTTTTGCTTTTTTAGCATAAAGGTTCTTATTATATATCATGCCATGGGTCCCAAGAAAGTCAGTGGTAAAGTTCAACCTAAGAAAATGGTTGTGAGGATGACGATAGAGGAAAAACACGAGATCATTCTTGGTGAGACAATGTGATGTCTCACTACAGACAAGTGTTAAAACATAAGGAAAAACATGTGTCTATAGACAGATTCTTAGTACACACTTATATAAGAAACAAGCAAGCAGTGAGCTACAACCATGTTCTAGTGGTATGCCTGCAAAAACATAGGAGAGAGAGGGTACCCCAGAGAAGTCATCACTGCCTGATGTTATAATGGAAGGGGACTTTCCTTCCAAACAGTAACACCTCTCCTCCTTCATTCCCTCCCCCCTCCTCACCGTCTTCCATACGCCAACAAGAGTCCTTATTCAAGGTAAGATACACATACCTGTACTGTGTTGTAGCTAGTACAAAATGAGTGTTATTCGATATGAAATGTATTTTTAAGTTAATTTTTGGAGGTGTTGAACGGATTAATTCAATTTACATTATTTCTTATGGGAAAATTCGTTTTGGTTGACGACGCATCTCTGGGAATGGATTACGACCGTAAATGAAGGTACCACTGTATATGGAAATCGGATCTTTTGTGATGATTATAATGTAATAAAATTGAAGATTATTCGACAATATAATACACAAATAGACATTGAATTATTTAATTAAATTGGCTGTTTATTACTAAGGCAGTTTAGATTTCTATTTAAGCTTTATTTTACAGGGCTATTCGTGTTTACCTATGGTGAGTTTTTAGAGGGTTTCTGTGCTGGTCCCTTCAATAGCTTCCAGGAGCTTAAGGCACTAGCACCAACATATACCCATAGGTAATACAGTGGAACCTCGAGTGACGAGCGCCTCTATGTTCGAGCATTTCGAATAACGAGCGCTCAAACCGCCGAAATTTGTCTCGATTGACGAGCTTTCGTTTGATTAATGAGAAAAGCACATGGTGCTTACTAGTGTTCCCGCTGGTTCTCACAAATTCTCGGACACCTCTGGCGATGCAAATAACCGCTTTTTTGGTTTTAAAGATACTAATGATGCTGGGATGTAAAGGGGTGACTGCTGTAATGTTGCAAAGCATTGATTTTTGTTTTTTAGAAAAAATAAAAATCTGAAAAAAGAACAAATGTCAAAAAGTTTTAGTGAATATCAAGTAGGCTGCTACATTTCTAAAAAAAAAAATGAATAAAAAATGAACGAAATAATTTGAAAAAAAAATTATCATAAAGGTTCATTCAGTGATTGTCAGGTAGGCTGCTCCATTTTTGAAAAAAAAAAATGGAAAAAAAATATTGAAAATTTGAAACAAGACAAATGTCATAAAGAATCATTCAGTGTATGTCAGGTAGGCTGCTCCATTATTAATAAAAAATAAGAAAAATACAAAACAAATTGAACAAATTTTTAAACAAGAAAAAATGTCATAATGGCGCATCCTACCTGACAAAACACTGAACGAACTATATGACATTTCTCTTTTTCAAATTTGTTCATTTTTTTCCTTTTTTTATACAAAATTGGAGCAGGCTACCTGAATACACTAAACAAACCTTTCTATAAAAAAAAATGAAAAATACAAAATTTTTTTACTAATCTGAAAAAAGACAAAATGTCATAAAGGTTTGTTCAGTGTATTTCAAATAGGCTGTTCCATTTCTTAAAAAAAATGAAAAAATAAAAAAATAAAATTGTACAAATTGAAGAAAGAAAAATGTCATAAAGGTTTGTTCAGTGTATGTCAGGTGGGCTGCTCCATTATTTAAAAAATAAATATCATATTGATGTTTTTCAGTGGTAGAACAGATTAATTTTTTCCATTATTTTAAATGGGAAAATTCGTTTCGAAAGACGAGCATTTCACGTGACGAGCTAGGTGCGGAATGGATTAAATCATTAATCGAGGTTCCACTGTACACTGCATTTCTGGGAGGATCCAAGGTGGTTCCCCTGGTGCAAGCTGCTTTACTCATTCCTCACCTATATAGTCTCATCAAACCCTTACAAGTCGATGAAATCCTACTGAGGACCAAAGACTAAAATTCGGCCTCCTCAGAGATCAGGGAAGCCAGGATTACCCTCCCCACAAAAGCAGCTACCAGAAAGATAGGAAGAAACAAAACAGACAATAGCAAGGCAAGTCAACAACTCGGCAAACAATCTGCCAATAGTTAGGTCACTCACCCTATACAATAGTTCCAATTACAGTACCCACTTCTAGGCATCAGCACCAAGATAAACGAGACAAACGAGACATCTCGGTCAATTGACTGGTGTGACTGTGGTCACACCAGCTCCTGTTACCTATACCCTGCAGGTCCCAGATTTTTGAAGACAAGTGTTGGCCATTTGCTTGCGTATTGTTCCAGTTTTTAGTATTTGCTTCACCAGTGGTTGTTGACAAAACCCGCTTGTTGTGTGAACTTTGGTTAACTGTTCATCTCAAGCTGCATGTGTCTAGGGTTGCCTTCCCTAGATACTCACTGGTGTTGCTCCTGCCAACAGGGGTTACCTTTCTTGGTGGGTTCAGGTGTCCATCCATGTGATGCTGGCCTCCTGTATTAGGTGCCTTACCCCGAGTAGTGGATGGGTCTGGCTCCCGTGCAAAGCTCAGAGACCGGGGGTATGGTTGGGATTTTCTTCTCTGGGGTGCACTGGAGTGCATGTACATGTTTATTTGGCATGCCACTGATGCCTTTTCTAGCAGTGTGTGTCCATCAGGCTGTATTAGGTGTCTGTTCTGTTTTTGGCAAGCAGCTCCTGTGCCTAATGAGCATGGTAAAAATCCTTCAAGGCTGGTAACCCCTGTGGTCCTTTGGTGTGGTTCAGGATGGACTGACCCCACTCTTTGCTTGTTGCAAGTTTGAGGGATGCATGTTGATTTAGCTGCAATTCGTTACTGCTTCGATCATTCTGCCTGTTGAAGGAGTGATTCAATCCACCCAGAGGCCTGCGATGCTTGTCATTGGGTCTCTGTATTGGAGTTAAGAGCAGTGATGGTTTCCACCTGCTCTAAGTGTGCCTCTCCTTCTCTTTCCCAGCCTCTGGTTCTATTCCTTTTCTCCATGCTCCAAACATCTAAGGTTTTTGAGTACAGGGCTGGGTCTTTTCTGGTGCATCTGGTCTTCCCTTAGGATTACTCTTCTGTGTCAGCAGTGGAGGTAGTCGAGCTATTGCTTCCTACTAAGGATCTGTTTTTCAGATGGAAGTGTTCTTGGCAGGGATCCTTCCCTTTGGAAAGTGAAGGATCACCTTTCCTTTCCCTCCTCTCCTGTATCTGATGCAGTTCTTCGCTCTACCATGGGGTCTTTAGCTCTGGGGCTAGGGAGAGGCCCAAAGAGGATCCATGGATAACCCGTAACCTGTCACAGCCTCTGGTACCCTTTGCAGAGTGGTTTTTGAGGGTGGAGGATCATACATATCCTCCATCTACATTTGAACTGGATTCCTCAGCTGCTGCTCCCCATGTGTGTTTCCAGTTAACCTTGGTGTTTTCAGACTTATTTGTGAAGGTTCTCAACATCCTGCTTATTGTTCCTGCTGGTTCCTCCTTTGAGATCAGGACCTTGCTGCCTTTATAGATTCGACCTCTTTTGAGTTTGGTCTGCCTCAGCTTTTTGGTTGCATTACAAGTTTCTTGATTCTTCCTAACTTGTGAACAAAACTAATTTCCCTGGGAGCTTTCCATGGCTTTTGCCATACCCAGACTCTCAAATGGCATTAGGTCAGTTCAGCATTTCAGGCACCAAACTAGAAGGGGGTGCCTAATTTACACTGCTTGAGTCTTGCCTCTTTGCTCTGAACTTGCTCTGGGATATGGGCATGTGACAACTCCAAGTGCAGTTCTCTTTGCTTTCTGGGGCCCAGGCAGCAGAGAATCACAGGGCTCATCTTCATTTGGACAATATTTTGCCCAATGAAGATGAGCCCTGCTGTGGGTCTACTACTACTCCTCCCATCCCTCTGTTTATCATTTTTCTCACTACTTCAGTTCCTTGTTTTAGTTTTATCTCCAGTTGTGCAGTGTTGTTCTGTTCTTGTCTGCAGCCTCCCAGCAGGCCCATATTGTGTGTGTCAGTGTGTGGCTGTGTCTGCCTTCATGGTTTGCACTTCCATGCTGTGGGTCACTGCAGAGGGTAGCCTAGATGCCATGGCTTCAGTGCTGAGTATTGCAGCTTTGTTGCCTGCAGTTTCTGGAGACAATTGCGGATACCTTTTCATCTTTAATGTGCCGTTAACTGTATTGTCCCATACCTTTGATTTGGTGTGGTTCCCTCTTGTCGGCCTCTCTATTTTCTCCTCTTTTGTTCCCTGAGGTGGCTGTAGTCTGTCATTTTGGCTATGTGGCATGTTCTTTTGTGGAGCTCTGTTTGCTATCTACCAGTTTCAGGCCTTCACTTTTTTCAATTTTTTTTCCCTTCACTCTGGGGTGGATTTTTTGTAACCTGCATTCCTTGTTTCTCTGGATAGGGTGCTCTGATTATTTTGTGTGAGCCATTGCGGATTCACTGCACTGTGACTTTCTCGGCATCTTCTTTGGGTTCCATGCTCCTGCTTGCTCCCCAGGTAATTCATTTTTTTGCTGGTGTGGAATGTTTCCAGTTTTTGCATGGTCTAAATTCTGTCCCATGTGCATCCACTTGGTCCTGGTGTCTCCTGTCCTCCACGACCAATTCCCTGACCATGTGGCCTTCAAGATGCTTGCCTGTTGGCTGACTGCCTCAGTTTGGGTTTTTGCATCTTCCCTCCACCTTTCCAGTTTTAATCCCTCCCTTTCCACCCAAGAAGCAAATTGGAGATCAGCCCAAGTTTCGTCTTGAGGCAAAGCTCAACGCCATATTGATGCTCTATCCACAGAGCATTCTCTCTCTCAAATCATATACACTGATGGTTCCCTACACCGCACCACGGGTGCAGCTGGAAGTGCAGTTGTTCTGACAATGGGCGATGGCTTGTACTTTGAGTAGGGAGTCCGTATAAACAACTGGGCCTCTACCCTTCAGACAGAACTATTTGCCTTGCTCCTTGCACTGAAATGTGTAAAAGTCTCCAAACTTGATACATTAATTGTAAATGACTTCTTATCATCCTTAAATGCTCTCAACTCTTTAAGACATAACTGTAACATGCTCGTGTCCGAAGCTAGACACAAATACAACAAAATTATTAAGGATGGTAACAGAGTCCATTTCATGTGGTCTCCATCTCATGTTGGCCTCCGAATGCATGATAGAGCTGATAAGTTAGCCAAAGAATCTGCCTTTAAAGGAGCCGTTGAGTGTAACCTTGGATTGTCAAATGAGCAATCTGAGAGCAGCAGTACACTGAGAACTTCAACAAGATCTTGTAGATCTGAGGCAAAGTGAAATTGACACCAGTAATTCCATCTATCATCATACTATCATGCAAGAGGAGCCACACATCT
This sequence comes from Procambarus virginalis, assembly GCA_020271785.1. Lineage (NCBI taxonomy): Eukaryota > Metazoa > Arthropoda > Malacostraca > Decapoda > Cambaridae > Procambarus > Procambarus virginalis. The sequence continues at coordinate 42,596,731 of WNGS01169498.1, forward strand.
ATGGATCATCCAATAAAATCAGCAGACTTCTAGATGTTACTACTGCTCGGCTTAGACTTGGTTACAAGTATCTCTGGGAATTCTCATTATCTGCCGATGTAGACCTGACCAAATGTAAACTGTCAACAAAATTATTCGCACACCCTCCGTCACTATGTGATGGAGTGCGAAAAGATACGTGAATTTAGAGACAATTCTATAACCAATGTTCCAGCGATGTGTAAATATTTCATTCAAAATGATCTGCTACCAGAAATTTTAGCCAAATATCCCCAGTTTGCTAACTGTAGGTAGTAACTAAGTGATTGTAACCTAACCACCGCTGCCCGCTGGATGGGGGGCGGTGTGCAGGATAAAGATATAAATTGTGACACTAGCTCTCCACATATGTCAGATGCTTAATTTAGAACCTGTACCTGAGGTCGATCTCGAACCCATTGTTGATGTGACGACTTATATTGAATTTTGTAACTAGCTCATCAAGATTGTAACTTGCTTAACCAAATGAATTGTGGGGTTCAGTCCCTGAGCCCATTATGTGCCTCTGTAACCCTTTCCACTACCGCCCACAAGATGGGTATGGGGTGCATAATAAATGAACTAAACTAACTAACCCTCCACTTAAGCTCTTGCTTCAGGTTTCTCCAGGCTAAAGTTGTTGGCTGGCAGGGAAGGGGGTCTTTTTTTTTATTCTCTCAAAATTCCTTCCTTAACCTTCCCATTAATGGAAGGGTATAAATAACACCTACCACTATGATAAAGGTCCTCACTGTTATCCTGCCTGGGCATCCAGGCACCTTGCTGCAGGCCTTTGGCTGGGTGCCCTAGACTTTTCAGTCTGTCTCTCAGTCTTTTGGCCATCTATGTCTTAGGCCTTTGGGCTGGGTGTCCCTGTGCCTTTGGAATCAGTTCCCTGGGCTTCTGAGTTCCATACTGGGCAGCTGGTTCATATTCAGCCATTGACCCTTCTTGCTCATGTTCCAGTGAATCTAGCACTTTAGCAGCTCACCAGTAACACCACTTCATATTTCTACAACTATGCTGTCTTTTTAAGATGACTAAAACATTGTTAGGGGATGTAAAAGTATTTATTGAATTTTGTTTATTCCAGAGGCTTTCCCTGTGGATTTGTTATCAATTCCTGCACTAATAAGGCATGTTCTGTTTATTGTGCTCTTTGTTCTAGGCTATTAAATCTTCAAAATGATTATAAGTGAAGTCTCCCTTTCCTTGTATAGGTGAACATGTCTGTATCTTCAACAATCTTGCCAGGTCTAACAAAAGCGTCGAGAGACTTGAAAAACTTCAGTCATGTCACAGCCATGGCAGACTACGCTCTGAGGCTACGGGACCAGCTGGAGTATGTGAATGAACATTCCTTCAATAATTTTAAAATTCGAATTGGTAAGTATTCATTTTATTTTTGTTGCAGGTCTTTGTAGCTACAATATTATACTCCGCTGGGAAACAACTAGGCATTACTGTAAAATAAATGCTTAAGAAAGTACACATCCTCTTGGAATATGACAACTTTCAGTAATGTTCCTTCTGCCAACACCACCATGGAAATGCTTATTACAATATTTCTATTATTGAGAAAATAAACTGAAGCTCATAGGTGACTTGAACCCACGACCAACGGAGTGCCAGCCGGCACATCTATGCAATGAACCCGCGTCCGTTGGTCGCAGATTAGACCAAGTCGCCTATGGGCTCCAGTTGAATTTCTCATTGATATATATCACATTAATTTGATTTCTGTGTCATTTCTATTATTATTATTGTACTGTACAGTATTACTGTTAAGGAATAGTGGTAAATTGGCAGTGTGCAGATATGAGTACTGTACAGTAATCATAAAAGACCAGTCATTGTACAATTGTAGGCTGCTTTGGTCAATTTTTCAAGTACATCATCAAAATCAGTTTTATACAGAAAGTATTAGTTTAATAGCATTAGCAATGTGTGTAAATACCATGAGAAAGATGAGGTAAATTGTTTATGTTCTGTAGGTATCAACATTGGGCCGGTAGTGGCTGGTGTCATAGGTGCTCGCAAACCTCAATATGACATCTGGGGCAATGCTGTCAATGTGGCCTCGCGTATGGACTCGACTGGGGAGTTGGATAAAATACAAGTAAGATTTATTTTTTTAACGTGTTAGGTGCCTTACTCTGCTAATATATACAAGCAGCTTGATTTGTTTTAACCTTTTCCTCATTTGCCTAACTTCAAATGAAATTTAGGTGTGTAGGATAGTGATGACTTCTAAGGTACACTTAAATCACATGCAGTACTGTACTACTGTTTTACTTTAGTTTAAACAGTGTGGAATAATTATTTACACATACAGTAATTGACAGAAAAAAAGTGAGTACAGTATAGGTCTACACAGTATTATGTACACCTATATAGCATGTAAATCTGTTCCTGGCACAGCTCAAAGTATACATCTTGCAGCTCACTCATGTGCTTCTCTTCTGTCTAGTAATGTCATCCAGAAATAGATTCAAACACTGGCAGGAAACACCAAAGTGTGATTTGATGATAGGCACAATGCTGGTGATTCAGTGAATCTATAATAAGCTATAATAAACCTCATATAATATAATAAGATGTATATAATAAACAATTAAAAATTATATATTTTTTCATGGGTCTAGGTTAACTCTTAATACATCCATATAGATGCATTATAACCACATATAATCATTTGAATAAAAACTGAGTAATGATACCACCTGATAACTAAAATAAAATAAAATAAAAATAAAATAAAATGTTTATTTAGGTAAGGTACATACATACAAGGGATTTTACACAAAAGCGTTTCGGGCATGAAAAACTTAAATGACTAAAGCTTAATACTAGTTGAGTATAAAGAATAAAATGTGTAGAGAACAAATAAAAATAGGGATAAAAAGGGGGGAACATGGCTGAAAAAGCAGCACAAATACAATTAGGTCGACTAAAATGTGTGTCTAAAATCAACACATGATGACAACAACACTTTAACCCTTAAACTGCACATGGCATACGTATACGACAGGACCTAATGGTACCATAAGATCAATTTCTCAAACTTGTTCAAACAATTTCCAATATTTTGTGCATAATCTACTAGCAAATCCTGCAACTTTGTCTAAATGATCACAAACGTAACTTGAAAAATAAGAAAATAAAAAATAATTATATAATTGAATATTGAAAACTTCAGATTTTCAAATCAGCTGCAAAAATATAAGATATCACCAATTGTTCATTTGGTGTTATTATGTTCTCGGAATAGCATATGATCTTCATTTTCATGAACAGATTTAGAATACACTATAGGTTTTCAGTTTAGTTTAATGTAAAAAAAAATTGTCAATGTGGTATTTGAAACACAGTAGGCACCAAATTTAGACAAAACAATTTATAACTCCAAATGTTTAGGTTTTATGAAAAATCCATTCTAATAGGATTGTAGAACAGACAGCTGTGCACACTATATGCAAAATTGGTGAAAATCGGTCAGAAACTGGATTATTTTAAGCCGACTCAAAGTTGAAACTAATTTTAGAGATACTGTACCTGTAATTGAAGTTGAAGTTATCGACAATGAGTAAGGTAGTTATAATTCATTAATTTACTTGTTTGTTTTAATAAACATTGTTTGGCACTCGTACTCAAATATGTGAAAGCTGTAAGTCAATGTGTGTTGTAAAGAAAAAATAACCCTCCACCAAAAAAAACAAAATATAGGGATAATTATAATGATTTAGGGAATAAAGATGTATACTTTAAGCGATAAAGCCCTAATCTGGTTCCTAATCTTCAAAACAACCTAAAGAGACAAAGAAAATAGAACATTTGAAGCCAAATAATATAGATAACAAAATTGTTGCAGAGTACATTAAGTCTAGTGATTATGAAGTTGATAAAACCAGCTTTGAATGTAATGAAATGCCTCTTTCTGGTGGCTCCTTGGTGTTAGCTGCCTGGATAGCTTTTTCCCAGTTCAATCCACACCAGGTCTTTGTGAGTCACTTTAAAGCTACCAGGGACCAAAGGCCAAAACCTGGACCCCTCTGAAGAGGCACACAGATCAGGGGATGCTAGATCACCCTAACCATGAAAAGGCCTCCAAAAAACTAAAGATACAAACAACAAGGTACACAAAGCAAAGAAAATGAGAAAACGAAGCTTCAAGATGCCTGAGGCACCCAGTCATGAAGCAGTTCTCTCGTCAGTTCCACTTGCGCACCACCCAAGGAATGTGATACAAAGTTACAGCCCTGGAAGATCAAAGAAAAGAATTATGCAAGGATAAGGAACACTGGGAAATTAAAGGAAAACTCCTGGAGGAGGAAAATGAAGTATATAAAATAGCTCTTAAAGTTAAATGAAATCCAGGTGTTAGTGACTACAATAAGTTAGGCAGAGAAATTCAACAAACAAAAAGAGCTGTTGTCTGAAAAGATGGAGGCTACACAGGATATAGGAATGTGCAAGAAGAATATACAGCTAACCCCATACACAAGTGGCCAAAGTGAAAGAAATATTAGAGACAGTTTAATGAAGTGACTGAGCAATAACAGGAATCTAAGATGTTTACACAAATCTTTGATCTTTCAGCAAAGAGCCAACACAAATTATATTGCAGATATACCAAGATAATCCAACAAAACATGAACTTGGAACCTGCCAATATTATGCATGGGGTGTATGTAAATATGGGCTATCAGGAAGAACTAATGGAAAATGCAAATCTAAACACCCGAGAAACTGCAGAAATAACCGAATTACAAATCAACAAAGTAAAATCAGAATCATCCATCATGGATTAGTCAGTCCCACAAGGTATTATGCTTGCTCTGGTCTCTAGTGCTTTTCCTCATCTGCACATCAGACATAAACTATAGTAATGTATCATCCTTTACAGATGACACTAGGATTTTCATGAGAGTAGACAATATAGAGGACACAGCATATCTGTAATCTGATGTTAATCAAGTCTTTCAATGGGCCCAGAAAATAACATGATGTTTAATGAGCATAAGTTGCAATTAATGCATTATGGGAAAAACAAAAACATCAAAGCAGAAGCCACAAATAAAACAGTCAAACCACACTATTGAAACAAAAAGCAATGTAAAAGATTTAGGAGTAATCATGTCACAAGACCTTATTTTAAAGAACACAACAAAGTTGCTGTCACATATGCAAGAAAAATGATAGGTTGGATAACAAGAACCTTTCAAACAAGAGCTGCCATGCCAATGAAACTTTTTTAGACATTAGTACTCTTATAGAGTGAAATATTTTGGCACAATAACACCCCCATTCATAGCTGAAGAGCACACAAAGATCTTTTACTGCTAGAATCCACTCAATAAAACATCTAAATTATTGGGACCGTCTAAGAATTTGAAATCCGTATTCCCTAGAGTGCAGGCAGGAGAGATACATAATACTGTAATTTACACTTGGAAAATGTTAGGACTGGTTCCAAATCTGCACACAGAAATAACACCACATGAGACCAGGAGCCATAGCAAGATGTGCAAAATAGCCCCACTGAAAAGCAGAGGTACAATAGGCATGCTGAGAGAGAACTCAATCAATATCAAATGTCCAAGGCTTTTCAACACACTTTCCCTACACATACAGGGAATAGTTGACCGACCTCTTGCAGTGTTCAAAAGAGAGCTTGACAAGCACCTTTAAAGGATACCTGATCAATCAGACTGTGACATGTACATCAGACTGCAAACAGCTACATTGAACAGCCTAGTTGATCAGACCAGCAACTAGGAGGCCCAGTCAGAGACTGGGCAGCAGGGACATTGATCCTAGGAATCAACAGGTAGGGTACAGCATCTTCCACTGGAAGTCAGCTTTTCAGAAACAGTCACCTAAACCCACCAGGGACGGTAACCCTAGCCAGACAGAGGCAACATCAGCAAATACCAAGAAATGATCACTAAATTTAGGCACACGCCATTTGAGGTGAACAGTTAATCAGAGTCACACACAAGAAGAGAGGAATAATAAACATGCACTATAAAACACTAAAGTATAGAACAAATGCACACGCAAATGGCCCCAACAAGACAGAACAGTGTGTAGGATAGCCAATACTGATCTGAATAACTAGGACTCGAAGAGATGGCAGGAATGAAAAGTGCAACTGTGACGTGTGTGCACGCCAGGCAAAAGACTGAGGGTCAGGATATCCCAACCACACATCAGAAAATTAAGAAATGATGACCTTTCATCTCATTCTCTTCCCTCATATTGTTTATCTCTTCTCTCTTTGCATTACACGACTTGATAATGATCCATGACTGACTGAAATATCATTGTTTCTTTATGTTCTGATTTGTGGTTTGGATATAATATCTTCAATCACATTATTGTGACTCATCATCTGCACTGAGGATCATGGCTATGGAATAAAGGAGGCAAGTGTGCATTCACCTCCCCCCCCTGGTGGTGCCCAGGTGAAATTACCGAGAGAACTGCTTCACAACTGGATGGTTTATACAATGTGGTATTTCATCGTTTCGTTTTCATATTCTATGCTTTGCTTACCTTGCAGTTTTTTTGGTTCACACATCTTTCTGGTGGCCATTTCTTGGATAGAGTGACCTGTGATCCCCTGCTCCTTGAACCTCTTTGGAGGGGCCAGGTTTTGGCCTCTGGTCTGCCATAGACTTATAATGACTTGCAAGGGGCCTGGTGTGGATTGACTTGGGTGGAACTGTCCCAGGAAGCTAGCACCAAGGAGCTACCAATTGGAGCCTTACCAGAAAGTACTAGTCAGTAGTCATTTTTAAACATACTTTGTCTTGACATTTCACATGAGAAATATCTAGTATGAAGCCTAAAGTATTTATTTATTTATATATACATACATACATACATACATACATACACATACATGCATACATATATATATATATATATATATATATATATATATATATATATATATATATATATATATATATATATATATATATATATATATATATATAAATAATATATATATATATATATATATATATATATATATATATATATATATATATACATACACACACATACACACATTAGTATATTTTGGTAGCAGTCTTTCTTGTAAACATATGTTGTTAAATATGACCGAAAAAGTAAGATTAATAATTCTAACACGAATTTTCTCAATATTTCTTATGTTTCTTTTTACTGTCGATGGTAATTGAAAAATCAGTTCTCCAAAATTCATTTTTATTTCTAGTCTGACGCAACGCTTGAACGCGTTTCGTAATAACGTATTACATTTTCAAAGACTTTAGTTTACACACACACAACTTGTAACCTGAAAACACTTAAGAGTTTTACTAATTCTATCGCTAAACAGCTTGTCTTATATACTCGCATTTGGGTGAGGTGATATGTTGAAACAGTTTTGGATGAGGTGAACAAACTTTTGACCAACACAAGACAGAACACGGTTCAAGGGGTATAAATTGAATAAGTGAAAAGGAAGAATGGAAGTAACTGCAGAGGGCCTATTGGCCTATACTTCCTCTTGATGCTTCTATATTAGTACGGAGTCTTGAAGTGGGTAGAATATAGTTGTGCATTAATTGGCTGTTGATTGCTGGTGTTGACTTTTTGATGTGTAGTGCCTCGCAGATGTCAAGCCGCCTGCTGTCGCTGTATCTATCGATGATTTCTGTATTGTTTGTTAACACAACAAACTTGATTTCTGTGTTTAACAAACACAGAAATCATCGATAGATACAGCGATAGCAGGCGGCTTGACATCTGCGAGGCACTACACATCAAAAAGTCAACACCAGCAATCAACAGCCAATTAATGCACAACTATATTCTACCCACTTCAAGACTCCGTACCAATATAAAAGCATCAAGAGGAAGTATAGGCAAATAGGCCCTCTGCAGTTATTTCCATTCTTCCCTTTCACTTATGCAATTTATACCCCTTGAACCATGTTCTGTCTTGTGTTGGTCAAAAGTTTGTTCACCTCATCCAAAACTGTTTCAACATATCACCTCACCCAAACGCGAGTATATAAGGCAAGCTGTTTAGCATTAGAATTAGTAAAACTCTTAAGTGTTTTCAGGTTACAAGTTGTGTGTGTGTAAACTAAAGTCTTTGAAAATGTAATACATTATTACGAAACGCGTTCAAGCGTCGCATCAGACTAGAAATAAAAATGAATTTTGGAGAATTGATTTTTCAATTACCATCGACAGTAAAAAGAAACATAAGAAATATTGAGAAAATTCGTGTTAGAATTATTACTCTTACTTTTTCGGTCATATTTAACAACATATAACGTATGTATGTATGTTACATTCAAATTGTGACTTTAATGCACCATCTAAAAAAAAAAAGTTGTAATATACTGTACCATGAAGCAAGAATAATATACTTTGTACTTAAGTTCTACCAGTCTACATGTAAACTGGTACTGTATCTTGAGAGAAAATCCTAGAACACATGACCAGGTATGTGATAGTATCAAAGCAAATGTTAGTGAGACTAAAACACTCTCTGTTTCTAGGTAACTCAAGAAGTTTACCAGATACTACACAAGAAGGGTTACCCACTTACATGCCGGGGGGTGATCAAGGTTAAAGGAAAAGGAGATATGATAACATATTTTCTCAATGGCAAAAGTCATGATACTATAGAAGAAGACTGCCCAAAAACTGGATCAACAAACTCCACAGAGAATCACAAATAGAATCGATGCCCGTAATATTATCTAGCATAAATGAAACAAATTTGAAACAGTGAGATTTTGGAGTATGATGTCCAATAAACTAAGTTGTTTAAGCTGACACTGGTGAGAGACAAGTGTGGATAACTGTCTCGTGTATAGTGTGTTAGTGCGGTACCTACCTCTTCCTGCTGAATGATGAGGAAACTGTGACTTTCATTAATATTTGAATATAAAAGTGTTGTTTGAAGAAAGAGTAAACATCTTGCAGTTTGCACTATACTGCAAACATTATTTTTATTTCAGTTTAACATTTTTACTTACTGGTGATGCAGTCTTACATTTCCATGTGAATGATGCCACTGATGAGCAGCCTGTCACATTTGTAGATGTTCAGTGCATATTTAAGTGAGACTCCAGTTCTCAACTGAAGGAGCAATTGAGACTGCTCCTTCACTAAGTGAAGAGAATTTTTATAACATCTTATAATTGCATCAAATCATCAAAACTTTATAATTAAGGGGTTTTGTTACCTGCAGACTTTGATGACATTATAAGCATCTCTAGTCCAGTCATTAAAAGTTTTTGAAGAATTGTACACTATATCCAGTGTGCCATGTGTACTTTTTTCATACAGTTGAAAGTGCCACAAGTATCCACCAAAATGTTAGGGCTCATCTTATGGTTTCCCATTGTTGGAGACAGGAAGCATACTATGCTAGCCAAGTTCCTTTAGGCCAACCACTAAAGACCTTTCCCAGTATGCAACATAGTTGCCTAGCTCATGGATACCTATTTACTGCTTGGTGAACAGACAATCAAATGAAAGGAAACATGTCCAGCCATCTGTCCCACCAAAGATCCTTGGTGATGAGCTGAAGAAGTAGAACCCTGTGCTACAGTTATATAACGGAAGCTGGAAATAAGTTTCTCTAGGGATATTTGTATTCTCATTATGGTACTGTCTGATGCAACTAGTCATTTATATACAGAGGCATCTGGGTAGTAATCAGCAGCTTGAAACAGATCTGTTTGTCATCAGCTAGTGTCAAACTCAATACTGTAGGCCCTATTTACACATTAATCCATATTAAAAGGGAATTATTGTTCCTCTATACTTTTCTATTATCAATACTATCTTATATAAATATCAATACTACATAAGCCGCATGAAAATTTCGACATGATTAAACTTTTTTGTGAGAAAGCATTTTAAACTTTGTAACATGACATTTTTCTATGATAAAAACTTAAAAGTTGATAACTATGAGAAGCCTAAATGTTGTTTAGTGTTTATGAAACAAATTTTGTATATTAGAAAAAAATCTTAGTGTATTAACAGTTGTCCAGTTGTGAAGGGGTTATGTTGATCAGAATATATCCTTACTGTACATGCATGTACAGTACTTCACAAAAGTTTAAAAATGGATTATGATTAGTCTTCAGATTTCTTATTCCATCATTAAAATTATTGAATGACAGCCAACTGCATTAGTGTCATAAATTCATTGTAATTACGCCTAGATGATAAGATTTTCTGTTTATAATGTAGTATTTTGTAACTGCCTTCATAGAGTTTTGCAGTAACCTCATTTGTTCAGTATGTTGATATATGTTAATAAGGTTTAAATTTATTGGTTATTCATATTTTACTTAATTTATCATTGCAGTGCTAAGTTTTAGTGTTATTGATCATGTCTGCACATAGTGATATTCTAGAATTGCATGTCCTTGCATACAGTTCTCAAGTGTATGTTTATAAACAAGCCTACTATTTCATAATGTATATATGGAATGGCCAACTTGTGGATTTTCAATGAAAAATATACCGTACCTTATTGGAAAGGAAGCAGCTCATGAACTACTGTACATATGTATATAGGATAAGCTTCCAATTAGTGTTTCAGATATAATGAATTCATTTTCTAGGAGAGGCATTTTAAGCAGCTGTTTTACAGCCAGCTCTAATATGCAAGCTTCAAGAACAGATATATCTATGGGACCATGTAGTGTGCTTCATATAATAAAAAATCTTATACCATACAACAGGATTTATATAGAGTAGCTTTGATTTCTGTGTTGTGATTTTGTTTGTGAACATATTTGTAATATATATATATATATATATATATATATATATATATATATATATATATATATATTATATATATATATATATATATATATATATATATAATGAGCAGTATCCAAAAGACACTTGTCCACAATGAACGAACGAGAAAATTATACCATGACAGAAAAGTCTTTTCTGGTAGCATGAGTGTATGAGATATTTAATGGAATATACCTTGAGAGAGAGACAGGTATATCTACTAGGCATAATTAATAAAAAGGGTAGGTTACAAGACTTGCGCTATCCTAATGAACACCAGTACCAGAATCTGGTTAGCTAATGGTAAGAGGGGAGCATGGAGATATCAAATCGATCTCATAGCCAAGTAAAACCACCCCGAAAGTACAGGCAAAGCAAAATAAACTATCTTAATGAAGAAAAAGGGAAGGGAAGCTGAAGTTTACCTAATGTCAACAAACCATGCATTAGAAAGCAACCACACCTCCAATTGGCAGCTCAGATCACCAAGGTTTCCATCTGCATGCTCATCGCACTCATGTGCAACCCCAAAATGGTCCCAATCTCCATGCGAAAAAGGGGCAAAGGATACAGGGAGCTAATGAGGCTGCCACCTTAAGAGCACATTCCAAATGGGACCTCAGAAAAAAAACCTGGCTATGGTGTAAAATAAAAAAAAACTGTAAAACTAAAAAAACTAAAAAAAAAAAAATATAAGACTGGCCTTTGAGGTAAGATTAGAATCCCAAGTTTCAGAAAAATATGAACTCTGTAATTGAAAAAGCATCCCAGGACCAAACAGCCCTGAAGAAGATAGACATCAAAAATGTAAAATGTAGCCAACTTTCTATTAGACCACCAGGATATTGGTCATGTACATATTAACAGCATACTTGCACACATCATGTGCAATTGCATTCACATCAGGTTGGCTGAATCAAACGACCTGAAGGACAACTTGAGAAAGACATCAAGGAAACGGGATTAGCAAAATGAGCAACTTGATACATGAACAACATCCATGCAACACTGCAACAGGACAGAATGCACAATGCACCTCTTTTTTGACAAACTAGTCATACACCACCAGAGGACCTCATCTACTGCAAATGCTCTGCAATCAAGAAAAGGAGTAACATATAGAGGCAGCTGATGGTTCTACACAGAGCCAGAGAAATCCACCTGAGGGAGGCCAAACATTTCATAAATCCAAAGGAAACCCTCTCCATCCACCAGCACGGCCTGAAACCAAAGAAGAGCAATCCTAGAACAAACAGTATTTGCATAACCAAATGATCCACCTTGTCAAAAAAAAAAGTGAAGGAACAAATTCCAACTCTGCAGCATCCAAGCCTGACCAGGACTCCAGGAATTGAAAACAGAATGCCTGCCTCATAAAGCAGCTACCGTCTGATAAACCAAACCCCACAAAAGGTAAGAGGTGTTAAAAGCAAAGACCAACAACACATGTTGCAGACCTGTGAATGAAAACAATTATTAACCCAACACGTGGAATGGAGCAGACAGAAAGGATGACTATTGGCACATACCAAAACTGCTATGGTAGCAAGCTCAGAAACACTGTCCATACCAATCTTAGGACACACAAGGCCTGCATGGAAATACTAACACAACCAGAGACAACTGGGTATTGGTATTCCAACACCAACATAGGCCAAGAGAAGGGAAATGCACTTCATACACCAACACTTGACTTGAGAAATGTCAAAGTAAGGTCTAAGCCACTACTAGAGCAATAACCTATGAAAATAAAACCCTATTCACCCCAACCATCAGGATCAGTATATAGGAGCCGAAGCCCATATACTACCCAGGATGAGGTCTCTCACTAGGAGGAAGCCCCAAGGAGCAGACTTACACCTCCCAGAGAAGGAAAACCTGAAAGGCAGGGACAACACCAGCAACAACTAAAGAAGGGAACGCTATTAACAAGCAGTCGAGGCTAACAACACTAAAGGCTTACCAACACTATCAAGGCTAGAAAAAGCATGAACAAAGCTGAAAAAAAATGTACATGTTATATGAAAAAGAGAGTAGATAAGGCACTAGGAATAATGCCTAAAGCACACCAGATGCATGACTGAAGGGAAAAGCCAGTGTGGGTCCTAGAGTTGCCATCTGGTGGTGCACAAGTGTAACCAACTAGAAGTAGAGTCTGGACAAGTACATATATATTTGTTATCAAGATTACTAATGCTTTCATACAACTGTTTGTTTTGGGGCAGTCTTACCTTTCTGGTGTTTTTCTTATGGTCTGGGTTGATCAGTATCCCCAGACATTCCTTGCATCAATTGAGGGGGCAGGTCCTGGTCCCTGGTATGCTCTCATGATTCAAAGGACCTAGTGGGGTGCTTAATGAAGGCTTGGAGCTAACCAAGCAGGTAGTTAGTGGAGCCACTCAACCCTCCCCTGAAAAACCATCCAAATAGATTATTCAAGCCCTCTCACCCATGCACCATGAGTCAGCAAATTGTGTAAGTAATACTGATGCACTCTTGACTCCTCCATCTGACTAAATAACCAGAATAGAAGCAGATATTTTGTTATTGGCTTATTCTTACTTTTGACAGTTGGTTAGGAACTCTAATTGCACCAACTGGGTAAGAACTAGGGCTCAGATTTACGAAGCAGTTACGCAAGCACTTACGAACCTGTACATCTTTTCTCAATCTTTGGCGGGTTTGTTTACAATTATCAAACAGTCAGTGAGCTCCAAAGCACCAGGAGGCTGTTTATAACAATAACAGTTGATTGGGAAGTTCTCGTGCTTGCAAACTGTTTAATAAATGTAACCAAAGCCTTCAAAGATTGAGGAAAGATGTACATGTTCGTAAGTACTTTGCGTAACTGCCTCTTGAATCTGGCCCCAAATTTATTACTACCAGAACTCTGATGACTGGGATCCCAAAGTGGCCAATCATTGAGGTACGCTAGAATCCAGAGCCAAGGAAAATCGTTCAAGACCAACTCAAAACTTCCTATTTGATCCCAGTAAATTGTAGCTGTCCAGAAAATATTAAAGAACAAATATTAGTATTATACACTATACAGTATTGAGAACTGAAAGATCAAGTATAAACAGAGGCTCTAGAGAGCGCACTTTTGGAACCAGAAATAGCCAGGACACCAGCCGGGGGTATCTACAATAAACTCATTAAAAAAATTCCATATAACAATCCAGAGAATACATATAGATTGATGGGAAAGAACTGGGATAAAGAAGGAAGACCATGTCTGACAAAAGCCCTGAAACATGGGTCAGGCACACTGCCAAGAGACTAAGTATGCAATCTGGACAGAGCAAGACACACAGCCCAGGCAGAACCAAGCACACAGCCTGGAAACACTTCTTGGGTTGTGAATCTGGATGTTTATATATAATTATATTTAAACATCCAGATTCACAACCCAAGAAGACATCCAGCTTCGGGACAGCAGGACTAAGCCCCAGAACCTCTGGGTGCATAGCCTAAAACTAACTGACCTTGCCTCCTAGGAACATCCAGAAACAAAAGAGCCCAAAAGGAGAAATGGATAAATACATACCACTAAGGGGGCAGAGTAGCACCAAGAAACAAGGTTAGATGTACACACCAAAAGCACACATGGTTGCAGAAGGAAACTGAAGAAACACTGCAACCATATATAACTGCAACAAGTGGACTGTTCCACTGCACACAGAAAGGTAAACACAACAAGTGCAGAGAAAGGCAACACCAGCAGCTTGCTTATAGTATTGTAACGTACGTTTATGTTACGTTGTTGGGTAGATTAGATACACAGTGTTTAGTGAGTTTCATATTTATTTAGTAGTCCTGGATACAGCAGTGTCGTAGACGTTGAAACGAAGCCTGGAGCAGAGCAGAGAGCTGAGTGAGGCCGGAGTTGTGGAGCTCTATGCGGGAGAGCGTGGCAGCTCGATTGGGAATTGCGAGTGTCTGAACTCGGAGTGAGAGCGTTGTAGCTGGATGCGGTCGTAGTCTGCTGTCTGCTCTGTGTCGAAGCTGTAGCGTCTTGGGTCGACTAGAGCTGCCCAAGCCGAGTACTACATTCTTGACTGAAGATTGTACTGTCTTGCTGTTCTCCCATCGCTGGGTTATATGGTGATTACACCTCAGCTCCCTCCAACAAGGTGAGGAGAGTATTGGGGAAAGTATTGTAGCTTCTGTAATTAGTTATGCTATGAAGATAATGAGATAATGGAGCGAGTATAAGATTAACTCGCTACAGTATGAAGTGATGAGGGCCCAATGAAATCTCCATTGATGATGGGGGGGGGGGGGGGAAGGAAGCCATAGAGTGAACCAGGAGGCCCAAGCCAAGAGTACATTGCAAATGGCCAAGGCAGAGGTGGAGAGGTCGAAGGTATACCAACCCCAAAAGTTCACACTGCATCAGACTAGGCATGAAAACACCACCCAGGCAGTCGACAGTGGGGGGGGGGGGGGCAAACACCTAAACTTGACCTTATATCAAAAGATAAAAGGCAGAAGCTGCCTTGGTTAAGAACGATCACTTTCACAACATAAGTCTTCAACAAAAGTACAAAGCTATCACACATGCAAGCAGAAGGGTCAAGCATAATTGCAATATGAAGACAATGCAGAGCTAACTCGTAAAAAAAGCTCTGTTCCTCATTGACATCCATTGCAATGGAGAAAGTCCTGTGCCCAATATGGAAATGAAGTGACTTGAGAAGTCTGCTCATAGAGTTGGAATCCAAACCCTTCAGGGCAGGAGTTTCGGTCGAGACAGGAAAAGCATAAGCCGACCACCAAGAAAATGAACCCTGGCTTAAAATCAGCATGAAATAATGTTCCAGGAGAAACACAATGTAGGCAACATAAAATTTTAACATGAGGCAAAACAAATGTGTTTACATACCTTGAGGTGTTTTCGGGGCTTAGCTTTCCAGCAGCTCGGTCGTCGACCTGACCTCCTCGTTGCTGGACTGGTCAACCAGGCTGTTGGACGTGGCTGCTCGCAGCCTGACGTGTGAATCCCAGCCTGGTTGATCAGGTATCCTTTGGAGGTGCTTGTCAAGTTCTCTCTTGAACAGTGTGATGGGTCCGCCAGTTATGCCCCTTATGTGTAGTGGAAGCGTGTTGAAGTCTTGGGCCTCTGATGTTGATAAGAGTTCTCTCTCAGAGTACCTATTGCACCTCTACTTTTCAACGGGGGTATTCTGCACATCCTGCCATGCTTTCTGGTCTCATGTGGTGTTATTTCTGTATGCAGGGACATCAAGATAATGATGGTTTGTCTTGTTACCTTCAGGTCCATTATTTTTTTCTTTCAGTTGCTTGTTTTGTTGTACCTATTTTTTCTAGTTATTCTCTTTCTTGAACAGCCATGACTGTTCAACACGCTTCCACTACACATAAGCGGCATAACTGGCCGACCCCTCTCAGTGTTCAAGAGAGAGAACTTGATAAACACCTCCAAAAGATACCTGATCAACCGGGCTGTGATTCGTATGTCAGGCTGCGAGCAGCCGCGTCCAATAGCCTGGTTGACTAGTCCAGCAACCAGGAGGCCTGGTCGGGGACTGGGCCGTGGGGATGTTGAACCCTGAAATCATTGCAAGGTAAGGTAGTGGGGATTATATTTTTTTTCTCTCAGGTAAGCACATGAACAAATGACTTCTGGCTCCTGTTAACTGACTGAGAGCTTTCTCTTCCCATAACTCATGGTAAGCTTTACCCATTAGTTTTTCTGTGGAACATGACTCGCCAATCAGTTAACAACCAGGCTACTGTCAATTACTGCTGCTGGATGAACATAAGCAAAAAATTAAGGATTGATGCCCAGACGATCCTCTTTGGCCAGGAATGAAACATAGGCTTCAGGCACAGGGGAATTGTGTTACCATTGTGCCACCAGAGACTGAACAAGTTGGGTATATCGCTGATTTCCATGTTCCTTTTGCCTCGTGGCCCTCCCAGAAACAGTATCAGTCCTTGCAGAAGATACCATACACGGTATTTTTTTTCCCAGTATCTGCACTTTCTGAGAGGTCTTATTCAGTTATGAGGTTATTATTAGATTTCCATGTTCCCTTCACCTAATGAATACACCAGATTCTGGTCCATGTGTTCAAGAGGCCTGGTAGTTTTGTAGTTGTTTCTCTGGTACCAGAGCCAATCAATTCACCAGGGAGTTACCGAGGGTTAGTTTAGGAAAGGGATGAATTTGGTGGACATAAATAAAATGTACTGTATCATATGCAGGAGGATGCTCACCCAATATAAGTTAGATTTTTCTTTTTCTTTACTACATTTTAATAAATCTTCAGAGTATTATAAAGTACTGTATACATTTTTGGCTTAACATAATTACCTGTAAATTTTGAAAAAATTTAACAACCTGCATGAAGACTACAGTATTGTACTGGAATTTTAAAATAACAATTAGTACTGTAATTGATGTTAAGAGGTGCTTAAGCTTTACCATTTTACATATTATATAGCCAGGTAGAGACATTTGTCTCGTCTGTTATATTTATAAGGATGCTGGTTGCAATGAACCACCAGGTTATATTTCATTTGAACAGAAATGTTGGAATCATGGTTAAAAGCTCAATATACATTAAAAGTAACCATTCTTTTTCATCTAATTTTTAAGAATATCAGTTGCATACAGTTACAGTAATATTGTTATGGAACTAGAAAATATTGTTATTAATTTACTTCATTGTTAATAAGAAAAAAAAAGAGGTGCACCTCCCCACGACCCTTCCGCTCTGCTCTCCTTTACTGTTGTTGTGGTAAACTGTAAATATTAAAGATGTATTTTTCATCAATCTCTGATGTCAGTTACTATATACCTTTCCCATAGAATTCACTGTAGATATTAATGAAAGACAAAATGCTATTTTCGATAACATAAGTGTAATGTATATAAGATATATAACATAATAACGAGACAGTACACAAGCCTTGCATCACACCACAGCTACCAATATTTGCACAAAGCTTGTCATCAGTCTCTACTTGCCTCTCTATAATTTATTTTTTCCTGTACTGTACACAGATTTTACTTTTAACCGACTTGTAATTTGACTAGTAATGTTACTGTGTGTATTAAAGAAATATTAAATGGCACTGTGTTTGGTATATTTATGTACATAAATGCAGTATAACATGTGCCAAATTTTGCAAATCAGATTTGAGGTTTCACACACTACTAACTGACCATTGCTCATGTGACACACTTGCCTTTTAATTCTACATTTTAATTTAAATATTAAATTGATTGATTTATCATTATTGTTAATACTAGTTATTACTTATCTCTTGCCATTTCTTATCACAGTAACTATTATTGAACTCCTAGGGATAACACTGGACAGTGTTAAGAAATTCTATCATTTGATGAAGAATATACAATACAGTATGACATAAAAATAGGTTTTGGGGAAAGAGATGAAGATTGCAAGCTTTAATGAGTGTTTTCAAGAATCACATGAGTTTTGTTGATCAATATTTTAGCACATAAAGGCAAGAGAGAATTTAAGCTTATGCATATCTTTCTAGAGTTACTGTATATTAATTTGTATCATAATATAATATATATATATATATATTATATATATATATATATATATATATATTATATATATATATATATATATATATATATATATATATAATAATATATATATATAATATATATATAATATAATATATATATTATATCTATATATATATATAATATAATTTATTTTATTCTACCTTAATCTCATATTCCAGATTTTCTTCCATTTTTCTTTAATTTTTTTCTATGTATAACTGAGGCTGTTAGTATTGTAACTGTATACAAGAGAGCTACTGCTCATTTTTTTACCCAATCCTGGCAACATTGCCAAAGGTGTTTTTGTAATACATAATTCTCTCCTATTGTAGGTTTTGCTGGAGTCAATAATAATAAATAATAATAATTCTTCACCAGTGCAGATACTCTATACCACAAACATTTGAGTCAAGTGTGAGTGGCTCTCTTGTGTCTTGTGCTATGCATTTTTTTTTCTGGATGAAGCTGATGTATTTCTTAATTGCAATATTAGACATTTCAACAATTTTGTACCATTCAGTGTTTATATCTTCTGTTGAAACAGTTAAATTTGTGGCAAAGTTTATTTTTCAGAACTGTATATACAGTGCTTAGATATTTTTCCAAAGGAGATATCACTTACATTTACATTATACTGTGGGTATGTGTGTATAAAATTATTCTTATTATTTGAGGATAAAGAGGTTTCCCGAGTTGGGATCGAAATATACAGTCTACAGTTCCTCATGTTTTTCCGAAAAGTGGGTTATTATTTGCATATATATATATATATATATATATATTATATATATATATATATATATATATATTATATATATAATATATATATATATATATATATATATATGCAATTGACGATCACAAAACACTGATCATTTTATGCGGAAAATCCACAGAGAAAAATGAAAGGAGGTAACGTTTCGACTTTGTTAAAGCCTTTGTCAAACCAGACTTTGTCAGTCTGGTTTGACAAAGGCTTTAACAAAGTCGAAACGTTACCTCCTTTCATTTTTCTCTGTGGATTTTCCGATATATATATATATATATATACATACATACAGTGGCACCCCGACTTACGATTGCCCCTACATACTTACAATAATTTCGAGAAATTAAATTTCATCGAAAAATGCGACTCGACATCCGATGGTGTCGTCGACTTCCGATATTTGTTGGTACACGTTTGGGTCGACCGAGCGTGTGGTTCCCGGTCATGCGGTCCAACCTGCCTCAGTTTACTACAGCTGTCCGCTTAGTGACGATCGCGCCTATAAGAAATTCCGCGTTTGTGGTGATTTTTTGCATTTTGAACATTAAAGTAATTATTATATATCACGCCATGAGTCCCAGGAAAGTCAGTGGTAAGGATAAACATATGAAAACCCATGTAAGGATGACCATAGAGCAGAAACAAGAGTACAGAATGTCTCTTCCTCAACAATTAAGAAAATGTGTGCAGCATGGGAAGAATTGCAAACCTTTGCTGAAACGACTCGCCCAAATCAAGCTGCAGTAGGCCGTTGCCTTAACCTATTCAATGACACAGTGATGCATTATTACAAACAAATGTTAAAACGAAGGGAAAAACAAATGTCTCTTGACAAATTTGTAGTGAGACAAACAAGCACTGAACCACAACCAGGTCCTAGTGGTATTCAGGCAAAACGTAGGAGACAGAGTACCCCAGAGTGCCTGATGTGATAATGGAAGGGAACTCCCCTTCCAAACAGTAACAACTCTCCTCCTTCCAACTCATCACCATATCTTCCATACGCCATCAAGAGCCCTCCATAAAGGCAAGATCAACTTAGGTACTGTATTGTAGTTAGAAAAAAACATTGTATTCAGTATAAAATGTGTTTGTATGTTAATATTTTGGAGGGTGGGGAACGGATTAATTGAATTCCCTTTATTTCTTATGGGAAAAATCGCTTCGACTTACGATATTTCGAGTTACGATCCGTCTCTGGGAACAGATTAGCATTGTAAGTCGAGGCCCCATTGTGTGTGTGTGTATATATATATATATATATATGTCGTACCTAGTAGCCAGAATGCACTTCTCAGCCTACTATGCAAGGCCCGATTTGCCTAATAAGCCAAGTTTTCATGAATAAATATATTTTCTCATTTTTTTCTTATGAAATGATAAAGCTACCCATTTCATTATGTATGAGGTCAATTTTTTTTATTGGAGTTAAAATTAACGTAGATATATGACCAAACCTAACCAACCCTACCTAACCTAACCTATCTTTATAGGTTAGGTTAGGTAGCCGAAAAAGTTAGGTTAGGTTAGGTTAGGTAGGTTAGGTAGTCGAAAAACAATTAATTCATGAAAACTTGGCTTATTAGGCAAATCGGGCCTTGCATAGTAGGCTGAGAAGTGCGTTCTGGCTATTAGGTACGACATATATATATATATATATATATATATATATTATATATATATATATATATATATATATATATATTATATATATATATATATAAAGACTTCCGAACTCTTTATCAAAAACAGCCCGAAGCCGACGGAGAACCCTCTACAGCAGTCAAGCGTTGTATACATGTACACTTGCCCCAACGAAGGATGTAACCTTCAATCTAAGTACATAGGTATGACGTCGACCAAGCTGACGAGGCGTTTGACATGTCATCTTCAATCCGGTGCCCCCAGGAATCACATGAGACAAGCCCATGACATCACCCTAACAAGAGAAATGTTGAACATTTCTCAGAAATACCTGTATAATAGACAAAACCCAAGATGCAAGAAGATTACAAATTCTTGAAGCAATTCACATAAGAATAGAACAACTTACCATGAACACCCAAATCACGGAACTATTTACTCTACCCACCATGAGAGTAAGGACAAGACCAGAACATAACGATGCCAACACAGAAGACACTGTTCAACATAACAGGCCAATTACACCTGAATAATCTTTGTATGTAGATAGGAGCTGCCTCGTATGGGCCAATAGGCCTTCCGCAGTTACCTTTATTGTTATGTTCTTATGTGCCTCACCCCCCATTTATCCCTTATGTATCCCCCATGTTTTTACCTTTATTGTCTTATCACCTGACCCAGTGTGGGTATAAATCAACCAGTTCTGAAAATTCTTTTCACTTGAGAATGAACCATGGAGGTTCGAAACGTTGTGCAAATTGTATAAATAAGTGTAATACATTCTATAGTAATTCACTTTTTTCTTCACCTTGAAATTACAAAAATGAGTTTTGGAGAACTCCTCTTTCAGCTAAGCCCTGATGCTAAGAAAACAGTTAGAGGGATAGAAGCCCTAAATCAAAAGATAGTAAATACAGAATATGTGGTCATATTCAATGAGACATGTTTAAAAGAAAACCTGCTGCCAGTATACACCAATATAAACCCACATGACCCAGCAGTCCGCAACGCAGAGTTTACCTATAGGTATAGGCAAGAACTCATACGGCATCAACTAAACACGAAGAAGGAAGCCCTCCAAATCCTTACAGAGCAAGCTGAGCATCTGTTAAACAAATGGACCCAGTACGACATCGCCAACCAACTCAAGAAAACCATCAACAGTGAACTATTTAACCTAAAACAACAACATAAAACTCTTGTAGAAACGAAGACACTCCGTAAGTTAACAGCCCTAAACGGTGGACAGTTAAAGATCCCTCGTCCTAAAGATGGCTACATTAACCTGACTTCTTATGATCTTACACAGGACCAACGAGACCTCTTAAATATTGGTTTAAATTGTCAATTCATATCTAAACCAAAGATGCATCAAAAACGCCTGGAAATCGAAATGCTTCTGGACGACATCCATAAGCTAGAAGACAACAAAAAAGTCGTCACCACTGACACACTTCAGGCTGAACTACTAACAGAAGCGGGGAAAAAACGAGGAATATATATATATATATATATATATATATATATATATATATATATATATATATATATATATATATATATATATATATATATATATATACTGTATATATATACTGTATATATATATGCACACGCTGTACCTACAGTACCTACACTATTCGAGCAGGTACTGTTCCGTCTATCCTTACTACCCCCTCGCTGTCTGGCCCGTTGCCGCCGTGAGGGGGCTTGGTGGGCAGCTGCCAGAGTAATGTAATTACCTAAGTGTAGTTACAGGATGAAAGCTACGCTCGTGGTGTCCTGTCTTCCCAACACTCTTTGTCATATAACGCTTTGCAACTACTGACGGTCTTGGCCTCCACCACCTTCTCACCTAACTTGTTCCAACCATCTACCACTCTGTTTGCGAAAGTGAATTTTCTTATATTTCTTCGGCATCTGTGTTTAGCTAGTTTAAATCTATAACCTCTTGTTCTTGAAGTTCCAGGTCTCAGGAAATCTTCCCTATCGATTTTATCAATTCCTGTTACTATTTTGTATGTAGTGATCATATCACCTCTTTTTCTTCTGTCTTCTAGTTTTGGCATATTTAATGCCTCTAACCTCTCCTCATAGCTCTTGCCCTTCAGTTCTGAGAGCCACTTAGTTGCATGTCTTTGCACCTTTTCCAGTTTGTTGATGTGCTTCTTAAGATATGGGCACCACACAACCGCTGCATATTCTAGCTTTGGCCTAACAAAAGTCGTGAACAATTTCTTTAGTATATCGCCATCCATGTAATTAAAAGCAATTCTGAAGTTAGAAAGCGTGGCATAGGCTCCTCGCACAACGTTCTTTGTGTGATGCTCCATGGGTCAGTCCTCTGTCCTTTTGCAGCCTTATGCTCCTGCTGCTGCCTTATGCTCCTGCTGCTGCCTTTTACCAATTATGCCAGACCCCTTTTCCTTTTCCTCGTGTTTCATTGTTCTCCCCCCTCTTCTCCTATCAAATTGTCATTTCCTGCCGACCTTTTGCCTGTTTTGATCATTCTTTCGACTTTTGTTTTGACGCCCAGGTGTTTGAGGAGGCATACTCTTGCACCCGTAGAACTGTAGTACCCAACGTCTCGAGCGAGGGGAACCTTTTATTATCAATCCTCCTTTCGTCACTGAACCCGCTCTCGATGGACTCATGGTTCTTAAGGTGGCGTTTGTGGAGCGTATACTCACGACGCACCCCTGGGGGGCCCCGGCATGATCGGCGATAGCTTCTTGTTGGGTGTCCTGCCTCTAATTGTGGCTCCATGGTGGGTGTGGGGGCACATTCGTGAATGAAAGTTTTCCTCGTTTTCATGGCTGATAATGTTTCCCTTGTACCTTCTCAGGCTCGTGGGGTGGGCGACCAAGTCCCCGAGTCGGACTGTGTTCGAAAACCAGGCCCTGTAGCCCCCACTGCATTGAGCCCCGACGACCTGACTAATCCCCTCAGCTTCCCACCCTCCTCTGCGGCAGGGTCGAGTCCCCAGCCCCCAGTGGTGACCACCTCGTCCCCTGGCACGGCTTCGTCTCTCATTGTGACTACTGCGCCTTATACCCCCTCTCTCTCTGGGGGTTCTCAACGCCGTCCCCGCCACAGCCGGACTCGCACGATCCCTTCCCGTAATAATACTTACAACGCCTTGTTTGGTCCAGCTACGTGGGCTAAATACTTTGATCTCCACCATCTGGATTCTACTCCTGACGATTTCTCCCTCCATAAACACCTTGTTGATTCAGTAGATGCCTCTGTTACTTTTAACTCCACCAGTTACGGTACACGTGTCGTCGCTGCTCCTTCTCAGGATGCAGCTACTCGCTTAGCCGCTTTGTCCTGCATTGGAGAGACCCCTGTTCGGGTCTCCAAAACCGCTTGGTTAAATGCCAGTGTTGGCACTGTTCTCCTCCCGCACCATGTTGCAACTGGTGTTCGGGACCTCAAAGATTGCCATGAGGATATTAAACATATCCTCGAAGCCCAAGGCCATTCTATCCTCCAGGTGGACATGTTTACTCGACCCCCTCGTGGTCGTCGCCGTCAGCCCCTTCGAGTTGTAAAAATCACCTTTGATAGTAGGACCCTCCCGCCCTCTATTATTCTTGCTGGTGCCAGATGCTCCGTTCAGGAGTACATTCCCTCTCCTAGACTTTGCAATAAGTGTTGGAAGTTCAGGCACAGTGTTCTCAAATGCACCAGTACTGTGTATCTATGCCCGATGAGTGGGGACAATAGTCATTCTAAGTCCAAGTGCACTTCTCCCCAGGCTCGCTGCCTCAATTGCGGTGAGGCCCACCCTACTTTCTCACGCTCGTGTGTACACTGCAAACTCGAGGAAGCCGTCCTCAACTTGAAGCACCGTGATCGTCTGTCTTTTCCTGAAGCGAGACGCCAAGTTCGTCGTCTCACCCCTTTCGCGGGCGTATCCTACGCTCGCGTGTTGCGTTCTACCTCTCCTCGTCCTTCCCACCTTCCTCAGTCTCACAACTGTTTCCAGGCCTTAAACCCGACCACACCCACCACCTCCTCTCCTATTCCTTTGCCTCCTGTCCCAGATAGTCTCCCTCCTGGTTCTCCATCTGGGGTTTCCCCCCTTCCTGCCCAGTCCACCATCTCTCCTTTGTCTTCTTCCCCATCTCCATCCACTCTTTCTTCCCGACCCTCCCCCCAGTCTCTTGATCCTCCACGTCACCGGTCTGTCCTGGCTGATATCCATCATCCTCCCAGCAATCTTCGTGTTATTCGCTCCCGCTCCTCTTCTGCTGAGACCATTGAGTCTGTCGCCTGGTACGTTGTTACTGGAACGCCTGTCTCTTCGAGTCAGAAACATAAGTCTGGCTCCTCTCCTTCTTCTCCAGCGGGTAAGAAGGCTTCGCTCTCTTCCTCGCCCCCTCCCTCTGACTATGTCACTACGTCCCCTCCCATTTCAGTGGTTGTACCTCCTGTCCCAGATATGGAGGTTTCTTCCGCCCCCGGTTCCCTCTCTGTTGCTGCCCTTTCTGAGGTGCACTCCCTGCTTTCTGCCCCCCCTCCTCCGACTGTCCTTGCCTGCCCCTCAGTTGTCTCCTCCTCCGGACCCCATCAGTTCGCCTCTGGTCTGTTCTCTCGCTCCCTTCCCTCTCTCCTTACTAAGTTTACCCATGCCCCCTAACCCTGATTTTGCCGACCCTGCTCCTGATCCTGATCCTGAGATTCTTTAATAAACTGTGTTCCTCTTTACCTTTATTTCTTTCTTGTTCTCTGTTACTGTTCTTTCTCTTTGATGATGTCTATTCTTCAGTGGAATATTTGTGGATTTTATGCCAACTTCCATGAACTCCAACTTCTAATTACACAGTTTACACCACTTTGTGTTTGTCTCCAGGAACCAATGCTTGGTGCTCGTCCTGGTCACTTTCGTGGTTATTCCTTTCTTTCTCCCCCCCCCCCAGCTCTTGCTGGGGCCCATAACTCTACTGCTCTCTTAATTCGTTCTGATATTCCCTTCGTCCCCCTACTTCTTCCGTCACCTATCCATTGTTCTGCTGCCCGTGTTTTTGTGGGTAAATGGTATACGGTCTGTTCCGTTTATCTCCCTCCCTGGACTCCTTGCCCGAGCCGGTGCTCCTATTGGGTGATTTCAACTGTCGACATTCCCTCTGGGGTGATGTTCTGACAAACACCCGAGGCCGTCTTCTCGAACCGTTCGTCCTCGCTTCTTCTCTATCTCTTCTGAATTCTGGTGAGCCCACTCATGTGGACTCTCGAACTCGCACCCTTTCCTGTCTTGATCTTTCTCTCTGCTCGTCGTCCCTTTACTTAGATTTCACGTGGCAGGTTCTTGATGACCTCCATAACAGTGATCATTTCCCCATCCTCGTTTCCTTTTTTCTTTTCACCCTCCCCCTCCCTAGGTGGCAGTTTGCCAAGGCTGACTGGTGCCTATTCACCCTCCGTGCTACTCTCTCTGACCTCTCCTCTCTGCCTCTTCCTTTTTTATGACACTGTCTTCGACGCTGCCCTCCGCTCTATTCCTCGCTCTTCCTCCCAGGGTACATGGAAGTGCGTTCCCTGCTGGAATGCGGACTGTGCTCGGGCTGTCCACTGTAAGCGTGCAGCCTGGAAGAAACACCGCCGCCGGCAGACGGCTGATTCTTTTATTTTGTTTCGGAAGGCAAGTGCGGTGGCCCGTAGGACCATCCGTACAGCTAAACGTGAGAGTTGGAAATATTATGTTTCCACCATTACGTCCGATACTCCTCTGCCGCAGATCTGGAAGAAGATCCGCAAGATTGTGGGCAAGTTCGTTCCAGATGTCTCGCCAGTTCACCACCGTGGATCTCTTGTGGCAGATCCAGTGAAGGTCGCAGCCGAATTGGGTTCCCACTTTTCTTCTGTTAGCTCTGGTTCTAACCTTCCTCAATCCTTCCTTCTTCATAAGCCTGTTCTTGAATCTTATCCTTTAGATTTTCACACTCATATCCGCCTTCCCTATGACGATCCTTTCTCTTTTTCTGAACTTCAGTCTGCCCTGGCCCTCTGCGGATCTACGGCAGTGGGCTCAGATGATGTTCATTATGAGATGCTTCGCCATCTCCCTCCATGCACGTCTCAGTATTTACCGAGTCTGTATAACCAGGTCTGGGAGTCGTCGTCTGTCCCTGAGGACTGGCTCGACGCCGTTGTACTCCCTATTCGGAAACCAGGGTCTCTCGGTACATTCCCTAAGGACTTCCGCCCTATTGCTCTCACGAGTTGTGTTTGCAAGCTCTTTGAGCGTATGGTAAATGTCCGTCTGATGTGGTTCTTGGAACACCATCACCACCTCTCTCCTTCTCAATTTGGTTTTCGCAAGTGCCGCAGCACGACTGATGTCCTGGTGAACTTGGAGGTCTATATTCGTACTGCTTTTGCTGCGAAGACCTCCGTTGTTGCTGTCCTTTTTGACCTGGAAAAGGCTTATGACACGACTTGGAGATACCATATTCTGTCACAACTTCGTTCTTTTGGCCTTCGTGGTAATCTCCCTCTCTTCCTTCAAAGCTTTCTCTCTCGTCATACCTTTCGAGTCAGGCTTGATGCCACTCTCTCTGCCTCTCTTCGGCAGTATGAAGGTGTGCCCCAAGGTAGTGTTCTGAGTACTACTCTTTTTCTGGTTGTCCTCAATGGTCTTCTTTCCTCCCTTCTGGCATCTTCTCCGCTCTTTATGTTGACGATCTTACTCTTTGCTGTCGGGGTGATGATTCGCCTCTCCTTCAACGGCAGCTTCAACTTGCGATTGATGCCGTGTCATCTTGGGCCACCAATCATGGCTTCAAGTTCTCTACTGCTAAGACTTGTGCCATGACTTTTACTCAGAAGCGGGTCGTTCTTCGTCCCTCTTTGTCGCTTTATGGTCATTCCCTTGAGTACAAAGATTCTGCCAAGCTTTTGGGGTTATTCCTTGACACTCGTTTGTCTTGGTCACCCCATGTCTCTTACCTCCGTCTTGAATGCTCTAAGGCCCTTAACCTCCTTAAGGTTTTGTCCCATACTTCTTGGGGAGCGGATAGGCGCACGCTCCTCTATTTGCATTCCTCTCTCGTCCTGTCTAAACTCGATTATGGTTGCCCTGCATACTCTTCTGCTTCTTCTACTCTTCGCCGTCTTGATCCTTTGCACGATACTGGGTTGCATCTCGGCTCTGGTGCTTTTCGTTCAACTCCTACCCTCAGCTTGTATGCTGACACTGGCTTTCTGTCTCTCCAGGATCGCTACAGTCTTCGCTATCTTGCGCGATCTTTATAGCATCCTCACTCTCGCCTCTATCGTGCTTTGACTTTTACCCCTCCTGTCGTTCCTGTTCCTCTTCACCTCCTAACTCTTTCTGTCCGTTTGTCTCGCTTACAGAATTCTCTTTCAGTTCATGTTACCAATGTCTCTCCTCGTATTGTTCAATCCTTGCCCCCGTGGAGGGTCCCCCTTCCCAAATTTTGTACTTCTCTGACCCGCATCACTAAAGCTTTTACCCCTCCTACAGTTCTGAAATGCCTCTTCCTTGAGCATTTTCTTCTCCCTCCCACTCCGTTCCCATCTTCACCGATGGGTCTAAGTCTGCTGACGGTGTGGGCTACTCTGTTGTTTTTCCTGACCACTCTTATGTGTCGCCTTCCTCCGGAGGCTAGCATCTTCACAGCAGAACTTTATGGTATTCTCTATGCTCTTCGTCTCCTGCTTTCCCGGTGTTAATCCTCCTTTGTGGTGGTAGTTGACTCTCGTAGTGCCCTCATGGCGTTAGGGTCCGTTAATCCAGTCCACCCAGTGGTCGTCGAGATTCAACATTGGCTATTTCTTATCTCCAGTAAATTTAAGTCGGTTGCATTTTGCTGGGTTCCCAGCCATGTTGGTGCCTCTTTAAATGAGCGTGCGGATGCTGCCGCTAAGGAAGCTATCTGCACTTGTCCCATCTCCCGTAAACGTATTCCTTATTCTGACTTTTACCCAATTATTCATGCCTCCATCCTTGCCCGCTGGCAGAGTTGTTGGTCTTCTGTTATTGGTAACAAATAATGTACTCTTAAGAGTCGTGTGTCCCAGTGGCCTTCCTCCTGCGACTGTAACCGGCGGTGGGAAACGGCTCTGGCTAGGTTACGTATTGGCCGTACCCGTTTAACTCACGGTCACTTAATGGAGCGCCACCCTGCTCCTTATTGTCCCTCTTACGGTTGTGCATATCCTTGTTGAATGTCCCGACTTCCAGGATGAGCGTGTGTCTTGTTTTCCGACCGTCCCCACGGTCGCTTGTCCCTCGATAAGAATTCTTGGCGATTCGGATACTTTTGATATCGTTTGCCTTATGCGTTTCTGTTCTCGTATTGGCATCCTTGGTGATATTTAGCGCCCTCTGATTATCCCGCACATTTGATGGTGCTATATAGCCTTCCCGGTTTGGTGCCTTATATTGATAATTACCTACTTACTTATCCTTACTAGTTACTGTCTTCTACATGTGCCTATTAACATAGTACTTTTCTACAAGACTATGAAAACTAGATACCGTCTTTTTTTTTACATGTACCTATTTAAATGGGTACTTTCTACGTATTCAAATAAGTGCTTTCTACCTATTCAAATAGGTACTTTTCAATCCTTAGGAAAATACCGTATTCCACATTTATTGGGCTTGATTATTGCAAATTTAAGCATATTCTACCTATTTAGATAGGTACTACCTATTCAAATAGGTACTTTCTACCTATTCAAATAGGTACTTTTCCGTCTTTAGGAAAATTACTCTCGTCCACATT
>WNGS01169498.1:42638499-42664005 GCA_020271785.1 Procambarus virginalis
TGTTGGACTTGATATTATTGCATATATATTCAAATAGACTACATATTCAATTATACCTAAATATACCATTCAAATAGTCTTCAATAGACCTATCAATAGTTGTTATCCTTAGGAAAATTACTCTCATCCACATTTGCTCGATTTGATTATTGCAAATTTAACATATACCTATTCAAATAGGTACTACCTATTCAAATAGGTACTTTCTACCTATTCAAAAGGCTACTTTTTATCCTTAGGAAAATTAATGTCTCACCATTTGTTGGATTTGACTTATTGCAAATTTGAACATTATACCTATTCAAATAGGTACTACCTATTCACACACACACACACACACACACACACACACACACATACACATACACATACACACATGACTACCCGGCTGCCTCCCGCCTCCTGCTGTCTGGTGAGGCAGACGTCTCCACCACACTCATTATCTTCTTGACTCCTGTTACAGTACTCGAAGGAGCGGGACAAGATGCTGCCAGCGTACTTCGTCTTCTCCTGGATCACCATCATCTCCATCACCATCGTTCAGCTCATCATCATCCCCAGGTACTCACCGCCCCCTAGAGCACACTACTAATCTCACAATTTGTTTTTAATGTGTTCTGATTATTGTTTTTGATATAGCTGACATCTTGTGGTAAAGACGGAGGTGGTGTTGGGAGTGTGTTCACACACATCACCTTACTTCCCACTCTTCCACCCGTCTCTTCCTTCTGGCTTCCCATTGTCAGGGACAGGAAGCCTTTCTAGTACTTCACACTAGAAAGTGAAGGGACGTAGATGTTTGGGTCCGTCCTGGACCATTCTCAAGTCGAGTGTGTGCGTGTACAGGACGGACCAGGACGGACCGAAACGTCGTCGTCCCTTCACCTTCTAGTGTGTAGTCTGGTCAACATACTTCAGCCACGTTGTTGTTGTTGTTTCAGATTTAGCTACTCAGAACGAAGTGTCCATGTAGCACGGGCTATGGTGAGCCCGTAAACAGCCACGTTATTGTGACTCATCGCCTGCAAAAATTTACTTCGCCCCCCCTAAGATTACCTAATGACCTTCTACAGGAAACAACCTACAACAGTTACCTTTCTTCTGGGTAACTATTTACTGCTAGGTGAACAGGTACATCAGATGAAAGGAAACGTGCCCAAACTCCTTTGTATTATGCGAGAATCGACCCGGGTTCCAGTTTAGAAACGCCTGCGTTGATAGCTGCGTTGCAAGGCCCCTGCTTTTATAATTAGGATTAAAGTATAATGAACTATAGGAGGGTGAGTATGGCGGGTGGAGACACTGTGGTTAATTGGAGCAGGTGGAGGCGAGCACAGTGTTTTGTTTATATATATATTCGCACACGTTAAGATAACAAGGCCTCTCGAGGCGCTCTACCATACATACATACAGCCCCGCTCCTGTGCCAGGTAAGTCCATTACGGGCTCGCCATAGCCCGTGCTACTTGGAACTTTTTTTTGTTCCCAGTAGCTGAATCTAAAACAACAACAACAACACTCTGCCATACTCTAACACACAAAAAGAAAAACTTTCTTTGGTGTCTTGAGGTATATGCATACTCAATAGTGCTCCAGGGTCATTGGGCCAGTAACATTGGCGATACAGTCATCATTTTGTATAGTTGAAATAATATAATCTGGTCATTTAATATAACACGTTAACCTTGTCTCCATGGTATACTTGTTCACTCTTGTTCACTCTGATGCAGGTTTTATGTGTCTGTGGGCGTGCTGATGGTGGGCGTCGTGGTCAGCACCTTCACTCTGGTCTTGGTGATGGCTGAGAGCAGCGAGGTACGTCATCATCTGCAGAGGGGCGGGGGAGGGGCTCGCTTCATGCAAGTCGGCGCTCAATCCCCGACCGTCCAAGTGGTTGGGCACCATTCCTTGACTCCGTCCAATCCCAAATCCCATTCCTGATCCTTGCACAGTGCTGTATGGTCGTAGTGGCTTGGTGCTTTCTCCTGCTTTCTCCTACTCTTTCCTTCTCTCCACATCACTTTCTGCCCCCCCCCCCTCTCTCTCTCTCTCTCTCTCTCTCTCTCTCTCTCTCTCTCTCTCTCATTATTTTATCCTCATAATATCTGCATAGTCATTATCCTGAAGATAATTATAAGAATCATTATTAATCATAAGTCATCATATGAATTATCGTATCGATAATATCATAACCACTTTATAATTGCTATTATAATTGTACATCACATCATAGCCGCCATCAGCACTGATATATTACCAACACCATAATCTGTATTATTAACAAAGTATAAAAAGTCTTTAATAATATCATAACCCATATTAAGCCATCACCAGTATCACCACTACCACCTCCACCCAGTATCACCACTACCACCTCCACCCAGTATCACCACTACCACCACTAACATCACCACTACCACCACTAACATCACCACTACCACCACTAACATCACCACTACCACCACTAACATCACCACTAACATCACCACTACCACCACCACCACTAACATCACCACTACCACCACCACCACTAACATCACCACCACCACCACTAACATCACCACTACCACCACTAACATCACCACTAACATCACCACTACCACCACCACCACTAACATCACCACTACCACCACCACCACTAACATCACCACTACCACCACTAACATCACCACCACCACCACTAACATCACCACCACCACCACTAACATCACCACCACCACCACTAACATCACCACTACCACCACCACCACTAACATCACCACTACCACCACTAACATCACCACTAACATCACCACTACCACCACCACCACCACTAACATCACCACTACCACCACCACCACTAACATCACCACCACCACCACTAACATCACCACCACCACCACTAACATCACCACCACCACCATGAGCGTAACATGCAGCCTTGTGTACCCACAACAGTGCGTGCCGGAGTGTTTCTCGAGGCTGAGCGTGGTGGTGGCCGGCAGCCGCACCGTCAGTCAGATGTTGGCCTCCCTCCTGGTGCTGGCTCTCTTCCTCTGCTCCATCACCCCCATGGTCAGTATGCGTCCATGGTCTGTGTACCACCCCTGGGGACCCCCATGGTCAGTATGCGTCCATGGTCTGTGTACCCCCCTCCCCTGGGGCACCCCATGGTCTGTGTACCCCCCTGGGGCACCCCCATGGTCAGTATGCGTCCATGGTCTGTGTACCACCCCTGGGGCACCCCCATGGTCAGTATGCGTCCATGGTCTGTGTACCCCCCTCCCCTGGGGCACCCCCATGGTCAGTATGCGTCCATGGTCTGTGTACCACCCCTGGGGCACCCCCATGGTCAGTATGCGTCCATGGTCTGTGTACCACCCCTGGGGCACCCCCATGGTCAGTATGCGTCCATGGTCTGTGTACCCCCCTGGGGCACCCCCATGGTCAGTATGCATCCATGGTCTGTGTACCCCCCTGGGGCACCCCCATGGTCAGTATGCATCCATGGTCTGTGTACCACCCCTGGGGCACCCCCATGGTCAGTATGCGTCCATGGTCTGCGTACCCCCCCCTGGGGCACCCCCATGGTCAGTATGCGCCCATGGTCTGTGTACCACCCCTGGGGCACCCCCATGGTCAGTATGGGTCCATGGCCTGTGTACCACCCCTGGGGCACCCCCATGGTCTGTGTACCCCCCCTGGGGCACCCCCATGGTCAGTATGGGTCCATGGTCTGTGTACCACCCCTGGGGCACCCCCATGGTCAGTATGAGTCCATGGTCTGTGTACCCCCCTGGGGCACCCCCATGGTCTGTTTATCCCTCCCCTGGGGCACCCCCATGGTCAGTATAGGTCCATGGTCTGTGTACCACCCCTGGGGCACCCCCATGGTCAGTATGAGTCCATGGTCTGTGTACCACCCCTGGGGCACCCCCATGGTCTGTGTACCCCCTCCCCTGGGGCACCCCCATGGTCTGTTTATCCCTCCCCTGGGGCACCCCCATGGTCAGTATGCGTCCATGGTCTGTGTACCCCCTCCCCTGGGGCACCCCCATGGTCAGTATGCATCCATGGTCTGTGTACCCCCCTGGGGCACCCCCATGGTCAGTATGCTTCCATGGTCTGTGTACCACCCCTGGGGCACCCCCATGGTCAGTATGCTTCCATGGTCTGTGTACCACCCCTGGGGCACCCCCATGGCCTGTGTACCCCCCCTGGGGCACCCCCATGGTCAGTATGCTTCCATGGTCTGTGTACCACCCTGGGGCACCCCCATGGTCAGTATGCTTCCATGGTCTGTGTACCACCCTGGGGCACCCCCATGGTCAGTATGCTTCCATGGTCTGTGTACCACCCTGGGGCACCCCCATGGTCTGTGTACCACCCTGGGGCACCCCCATGGTCTGTGTACCACCCCTGGGGCACCCCCATGGTCTGTGTACCACCCCTGGGGCACCCCCATGGTCTGTGTACCACCCCTGGGGCACCCCCATGGTCTGTGTACCCCCCCTGGGGCACCCCCATTGTCAGTATGCTTCCATGGTCTGTATACCACCCCTGGGGCACCCCCATGGTCAGTATGCTTCCATGGCCTGTGTACCCCCCCCTGGGGCACCCCCATGGTCAGTATGCTTCTATGGTCTGTGTACCACCTCTGGGGCACCCCCATGGTCAGTATGCTTCCATGGTCTGTATACCACCCCTGGGGCACCCCCATGGTCAGTATGCTTCCATGGTCTGTGTACCACCCCTGGGGCACCCCCATGGTCAGTATGTTTCCATGGTCTGGGTACCACCCCTGGGGCACCCACATGGTCAGTATGTTTCCATGGTCTGTATACCACCCCTGGGGCACCCCCATGGTCAGTATGCTTCCATGGTCTGTATACCACCTCTGAGGCACCCCCATGGTCAGTATGCTTCCATGGTCTGTGTACCACCCCTGGGGCACCCCCATGGTCAGTATGCTTCCATGGTCTGTGTACCACCCCTGGGGCACCCACATGGTCAGTATGTTTCCATGGTCTGTGTCCCACACCTGGGGCACCCCATGGTCAGTGTTTCCATGGCCTGTGTACCCCCCCTGGGGCACCCCCATTGTCAGTATGCTTCCATGGTCTGTGTACCACCCCTGGGGCACCCCCATGGTCAGTATGCTTCCATGGTCTGTGTACCACCCCTGGGGCACCCCCATGGTCAGTATGCTTCCATGGTCTGTGTCCCACCCCTGGGGCACCCCCATGGTCAGTATGCTTCCATGGTCTGTGTCCCACCCCTGGGGCACCCCCATGGTCAATATGTTTCCATGGCCTGTGTACCACCCCTGGGGCACCCCCATGGTCAGTATGCGTCCATGGCCTGTGTACCACCCCTGGGGCACCCCCATGGTCAGTATGCGTCCATTGTTTGTATACCACCCCTGGGGCACCCCCATGAGCAGTATGCTTCCATGCTCTGTGTATACGTCCCTTGGGCACCACCTTGGGGAACCCTCCCCCCCTGGGGCACCCTTGTGGTCAGTATGCTTCCATGCCTTGTGAACGTCCCTGGGGGCACCCCCGTGGTCAGTACACCACCCTGGGGCACCACCAGTCACCTCCATGATCAGTAAAATATCAAGTAATGTATAGTAAGAACCTTCAGATAGAATATAGAGAATATTCATATTGACCAGAAAGAATATAGTATAGAACCCTCACCACGGCCCTTGTGGATTTGTTCATTTGATGCATCACGCTATTGTAATTGCTGTGGTGTAATGAAGGAAGGACGAAGAGGTAGAACAGCTTATTGACAGAGCTCGAGTGCACAGGGGAATTGTGTAAAACCTTGGTTTGTGTCTCGGAAAGACTGCAGGATCCGTGTTGAGGGCAGTTGAACTCCCAGTTGCAATTCTTTTAACCATGTTGTAGCATAATCGATTAAGGAGCGTCTGGGATTCCCTCGGACGAAGGTTCGAACCCTCACCACGGCCCTTGTGGATTTGTTCATGAGGAAATGATAGATTAATGGTATAAACATTTGTTTACGCTACATTAATGCATTTATCTTGTCAAGAAAAACATTATATTACCATTTTAAAATTTGGCCTGTTTAAGCCATTATTGTCCTTTCTGCCGCTATGTATTACAGTACATAACTCAGACTAGTGACATTCCTTGGATCAATAACCGAACTCTTTGATTGCATTTTAGATATTATCTGATACAAATTATTGGTATTAGTCAAATTGCTGCTATACACTGCTGTGTAATTCCTACCACAGAATATTAAAACACCTGCGTGTGCTTAATTAACACTCAACTGATTCACAGATATTCAGACCCAAAAATTGGTTGACAAATAAATAATGTTAATGTTAATCTTCATACAAATTGCCAGTCTTAAAATTATGAAACTTTTATTTATGTAATGTTGTATGCTTAAACTTAAAATGTACTCTACTTAAGCAGAAAATGGGGCAGAATTAATTACAAAAAAGTTGCTTAATAAGTACACCGCAATAAACTATTGAACGTGGGTGCCTTCTTAATTGTTGAGGAAAGTTTCTTAAACTTGAGTAGGCACAGGATAGCCAGGCATGCATTAATGAATAGCATGCTCACCAGGGGCTGTTAGTGATCAGATGCTGGCTACTCTACAGTTCTTGTTGGACCTGGATAGCTACCGGGACTGCTACCTTCAGGCTGGCGAAAACTCCACTAATGTGACGTTTGGTGACCCCAACATGACAGAGGAGTGGTGGGTGGTGTCGGACATCCTCACCCTGCAGGCACCAAAGGTCGTCCCAGTACTCGACCAGTTCAACGTCAGCCTTGGAGACGAGGTCAACGTGTGTCATGAGGGCACAACCACACACTTTCCTGATGTGAGTTTCACCATCTGCAGGCCATCACCAGTAGTGTAAGGAATGTGTGCTAATATTTGTCATTTTATTGCTATGTTTTTCCATATATATTATGCACCCGATACCCATCCTGCGAGCAGTAGTAGAAATGTATACAGACCCCCCCCCCCACACACACACACACACACACACAAACATGTTTAGCTAAGCAAGTTAAGCATTGGTGATTTAAGTACATAATTTAACAAATAAATCAACATTATATTTTGTTAAACACCACCGGTACTTCAAGAGTTTTAGTCGAGCAAATTACCTACGAATGTAATTTGTCTATCAAATACAGTAGCACACAATGATGGTCAGTATGAGAGCGGGGGTAGGAAGGTTACAATCACCTGCATGCACTACCTACAGTTAGCAGACATCGGACATGTGTGCTATAATGTTTGGTAGTAGATACTTTGTTACGAAAAACAAACATTTCTTGAACATTTGTTATAGTTATTTCTAAATTAATTTATTTTTCACATTGCATCACAGTGACGGAGGGTGTTCAAATAAGTTTGGTAAGAGTTTACAATGGGTCAGGTGTACGTTGTCAGGTAATGCAAACTCCCAGAGATAATTCTGTCTCAGCCCAGTAGTAGTGACATCTAGGAGTCTGCTGATTTTATTGGATGACCCATACATGTGTGGCTCTTCTTGTATGATGGATGGAACTGCTAATGTAGATCTCACCTTACCTCAGATTTACAAGACTTTGTTATTATTATTAACATCTTTATTGACAAAAATAATTACAATTTTGCCTAATCTGAGGATTTTGATAGTCTGATTAAAGTGAGGATAATGCTAGTATTCACTGTCATGCAGGACAGAGGGTCATACACAAGACAATAGGTCTAAACTGTAGTCTGAAGCACATATGTATCATGGTTACAATCAATGTTTTAATGTATGGATATGTGAAAACAACTTTCTACTGTGCACTGCCACACAAGGGCAGGGATGGGTTCATAAGTGATGCAGCTTAGAAGTAATATATATAAAAATTGTTCTTCATTCTTTAAAATGGACAAGCAAATTTTGGGTAAATTGTTAGGATGTCGTCCAGAACACCTGAGTCAATAAAATAGTTACACAGTTGGTGGTACAAGAGGCCAGGAGATCTAAAGTCCTTTACAGTTTCACATTCATCAATGTAGTGTTCTAGTGAATGCATTAAAGGTTTATCACAGAGTTTACAATCTGAGTATTCTGGTAGTGGCTCAGCCTCACTAACCTGCCAGATGTGTCTATAGCCAAGGCGAATTCGCGCAATGACTACATCACATTGCCTGGTTCGGTTACTGTGCTGACTATACAAATACCTATTATTACAAAACTTGTCATAACTTTTAATACTGCAGCTTTCAGGTCTCTGGTTGAAGTTCTTGGTGTTGTTGTTATTCTCGGATTGTTTATAGGCAATGTAAGGCAGATTCTTTAGCTAACTCATTTGTTTTCTCGTGTATTCGGATGCTGTCATGAAATAGAATCTACATGAAATAGACATCTTCTTACCGGCATTAACAATTTTGTGTTGCCTGTTGTACCTGAAGCTAGACACAAATATGTTACAGTTGTGTCTTGAGGAGTTGAACGCAATAGCAGATTGTGACTGGTTTGAAAGTACATTATAGATATTTTGTGTATTTGCTGTTTTTCATACAAAATCAAACCTCATTTTTTTCTAAAACTGCTCTATCTGCTTTATATTTAGCTCTTGACTATTGCATGAGACTTCTTGTGATGCACCACTCACAATTCACTTTCATCACAAAATTGATAGTGAATTGATAATCATACAGAAATTGAAGATACATTTAAAAGCTCGCACAACAGCCAATTGGACAATTTTTTTCCAGTTTGGCATGATGTAGACATTTCTCATATTTTGTGTGTTCTTCCTGTACAGTACTTCACATACTGTGTGCTGCTGGTGATGGTGTCGTGTGCAGTGTACCAGCTAATGTTTAGCATCATCAAACTTCTCCTGCTGAGTGCTGTGTGTGTGGCCTACATCTCCATGGTGCTCATCACCCACGGCACACTCTTCGACAACCAGGACGCTCTCATCCTCCTGAGCCGAGGGTTAGTGCTATCTCAGTGTGCTTAGCAGTACCCATGCCCTCTCACTAGTGGGGAAGGTGGCAGTGATACCACCAACTGGTATCGTTCACGATGTCAGTAAGAGAACAGACATAAGACGATCAATGTGAAAGGTATCAGATTCACAAAGGATTTTATCGAGGGACAAATGATTCCAAGTAACAATGAGGTGAGCAACTGTTAGAAGGAAAGAGCAATACTGAACAATAATGCACAGGTCTTTGTTCCATGAGTAACTCATGGGCACTTTGTTCCAAGTGCCCATGAGTTAATCGTGTGGTCATTATCATCAGCTAGCTACAGATGTTTCCCACTTGCTGTTAGAGCTTGTGCGTGCCTCAGAGGAGAGATAGAGCCAAGCGGCAGGGGGTGGAGAGCTCGATTGACGCCTGGATTCACTGTTCCGGAGCGACGCTTGAAAGTCGATGGTTGATTGATGAAGATTAAACCACCCAAGAGGTGGCACAGACACGAGTAGCCCGTAAAGTTGATGGTTTTTGTTGTTTTAGATTACCCATGTACCACCACCACTGACCCTCGTCCCATGTACCACCACCACCACTGACCCTCGTCCCGTGTACC
Organism: Procambarus virginalis; assembly: GCA_020271785.1. Taxonomy (NCBI): domain Eukaryota; kingdom Metazoa; phylum Arthropoda; class Malacostraca; order Decapoda; family Cambaridae; genus Procambarus; species Procambarus virginalis. The sequence goes on from WNGS01169498.1 coordinate 42,648,062, forward strand.
ACCACCACTGACCCTCGTCCCGTGTACCACCACCACTGACCCTCGTCCCATGTACCACCACCACTGACCCTCGTCCCATGTACCACCACCACTGACCCTCGTCCCGTGTACCACCACCACCGACCCTCGTCCCGTGTACCACCACCACCGACCCTCGTCCCGTGTACCACCACCACTGACCCTCGTCCCGTGTACCACCACCACTGACCCTCGTCCCGTGTACCACCACCACTGACCCTCGTCCCGTGTACCACCACCACTGACCCTCGTCCCGTGTACCACCACCACTGACCCTCGTCCCGTGTACCACCACCACTGACCCTCGTCCCGTGTACCACCACCACTGACCCTCGTCCCGTGTACCACCACCACCACTGACCCTCGTCCCGTGTACCACCACCACCACTGACCCTTGTCCCGTGTACCACCACCACCACTGACCCTTGTCCCGTGTACCATCACCACTGACCCTCGTCCCGTGTACCACCTACAGGAAAGGGGAGCTGTTCATGTCAAGGTACGTGACAGTAGCGGTGCTGGTCGGGTTCACCATAGCCTTCGTCATCCACGCGCGCCAGACGGAGGCCACCTCGCGCCTTGACTTCCTCTGGAAGCTCCAGGCTCATGGTGAGCTCCTGCTTGTTTTGTACCACCTTGCTCCACCCCACCTTCCTCCATTCTACCTTGCTCACTCTACCTTGTTCCATGCCACCTTGCTCACTCTACCTTGTTCCATGCCACCTTGCTCACTCTACCTTGTTCCATGCCACCTTGCTCACTCTACCTTGTTCCGTGCTACCTTGCTCACTCTACCTTGTTCCATGCCACCTTGCTCACTCTACCTTGTTCCACCCCACCTTGCTCCACCTCACATGTTCCAGCCCACCTTGCTCCACCCCATCATGTTCCACCCCACCTTTTCTCCACCTCACCATGTCCACCCCACCTTGCTCCACCCCATCATGTTCCACCCCACCTTGCTCCACCTCACCATGTTTCCACCCACCCTTGCTCCACCCCATCATGTTCCACCCCACCTTGCTCCACCCCATCATGTTCCACCCCACCTTGCTCCACCCCATCATGTTCCACCCCACCTTGCTCCACTTCACCTTGCTCCACCCCACCTTGCTCCACCCCATCATGTTCCACCCCACCTTGCTCCACCCCATCATGTCCCACCCCACCTTGCCTCCACCCCATCATGTTCCACCCCACCTTGCTCCACCCCATCATGTTCCACCCCATCATGTTCCACCCCACCTTGCTCCACTTCACCTTGCTCCACCCCACCTTGCTCCACCCCACCTTGCTCCACTTCACCTTGCTCCACTTCACCTTGCTCCACTTCACCTTGCTCCACCCCACCTTGCTCCACCCCATCATGTTCCACCCCACCTTGCTCCACCCCATCATGTTCCACCCCACCTTGCTCCACTTCACCTTGCTCCACCCCACCTTGCTCCACCTCACCATGTTTCCACCCCACCTTGCTCCACCCCATCATGTTCCACCCCACCTTGCTCCACCCCATCATGTTCCACCCCACCTTGCTCCACCCCATCATGTTCCACCACACCTTGCTCCACCTCACCATGTTCCACCCCACCTTGCTCCACCCCATCATGTTCCACCCCACCTTGCTCCACCCCATCATGTTCCACCCCACCTTGCTCCACTTCACCTTGCTCCACTTCACCTTGCTCCACTTCACCTTGCTCCACTTCACCTTGCTCACTTCACCTTGCTCCACTTCACCTTGCTCCACCCCACCATGCCCCACTCCACCATGCTCCACCCCACCTTGCTCCACCCCACCATACTCCACCCCACCCATGCTCCAACCCAACCTTTATCCATCCTATGTTGTTCCACCTTATTTCATGCTATCATGCTCCATCCCACATTTAATCCCATCTTGTTCCATCTCACAGTATTCCATCCCATATTGTTCCATCTCACAGTATTCCATCCCATATTGTTCCATCTCACAGTATTCCATCCCATATTGTTCCATCTTACAGTATTCCATCCCATATTGTTCCATCAGACTTTTGTTCTTCATCCTGCCTTGCTTCATCTCTCATTGCTACACTTGAACCTCACAAAAATAAGCTGGAAATAACAGCTTAGAAATACAAACCTAAATCAGTTCAAGAAAAACAATAGTGGTGATTAATATTAACAAACGTGATTGACATGTCACACAATATTTAGAAATGTTGGAAAGTTGTAAATTGGAATAGAACGGTACCCCTTTAGAATTAGAAAGCAAATCAGAGAACTACTCAAAATGCCCCACTCATCCTAACATGATCGTGTCCGAAGCTAGACACAAATACAACAAAATTATAAAGGATGGTAACAGAGTCCATTTCATGTGGTCTCCATCTCATGTTGGCCTCCGAATGCATGATAGAGCTGATAAGCTAGCCAAAGAATCTGTCTTTAAAGGAGACGTTGAGTGTAACCTTGGATTGTCAATGAGCCATCTGAGAGCAGCAGTACACCGAGAACTTCAACAAGATCTTGTAGATCTGAGGCAAAGTAAAATTGACACCAGTAATTCCATCTATCATCATCATACTATCATGCAAGAGGAACCACACATCTATGGGTCATCCAATAAAATCAGCAGACTCCTAGATGTTACTACTGCTCGGCTTAGACTCGGTTACAAGTATCTCTGGGAATTCTCATTATATCTGCCGATGTAAACCTGACCAAATGTAAACTGTGTCAACAAATTATTCACACACCCTCCGTCACTATGTGATGGAGTGCGAAAAGAAACGTGAATTTAGAGACAATTCTATAACCAATATTCCAGCGATGTGTAAATATTCATTCAAAATGATCTGCTACCAGAAATTTTAGCCAAATATCCCCAGTTTGCAAACTGTAGGTAGTAATTAAGTGATTGTAACCTATCCACCGCTGCCCACTGGATGGGGGGGCGGTGTGCAGGACAAACATATAAATTGTGACACTAGCTCTCCACATATGTCAGTTGCTTAATTTAGAAACTGTACTTGTGGTCGAGGTAGGATCTCGAACCCATTGTTGATGTGATGACTTATATTGAATTTTGTAACTAGCTCATCAAGATTGTAACTTGCTTAGCTAAATGAACTGTGGGGTTCAGTCCCTGAGCCCATTATGTGCCTCTGTAACCCTTTCCACTACCGCCCACAAGATGGGTATGGGGTGCATAATAAATGAACTAAACTAACTCATTCCTAACAGTAAGAAGTAAAGCGGTTCAGTAAAATTGAAGCCGCTTAGCTAAAACTAAAAGAATCTTATGAAATCCAGGAATGACAGAGATAGCAAAAGGTTATCAGTAAAACTGAGAAACCCAAAATATATCTTCTGTGTAAAATCCAGAGCAGAAACTACTTTTGTATTGGCCCATGTATAAGGTTATGGAACATTCACTGATGACAACAAAGAAAGATAAATACTATGGGTACAGTATGACTGTTCTCAGTGAACCCCTAAACACACTGAAGATTGACATGCAAAGTGAATTAACTATACAGTGGTATATGACATGCAAAGTGAATTAATTATACAGTGGTACCTCGGTTTACGAATTCCCCTCTTTACAAACTTTTCGGGTTATGAGCCAGATTTCTTCGGAAAATTTGAATCGGGTTACGAACTTTACCGTGGGATACGAGTTTGTTGATACGCATATGGCCGACCGACCTAGCATGTGGTGGCACGGCGATCACGCCTTAGTTTCCCGGTGCTTCCTGTCTAGTGACTATCCTGCCTGAATTCTTTGTAAGGATTTAAAGTTTTTTGGGGGGATTTTTGGCAATTTGAACATAAAAGTTGTTATTATATATCTCGCCATGGGTCCCAACAAAGCCAGTGGTAAGGTTCAAGGCAAGAAAACACATGTGAGAATGACCATAGAGGAAAAACAAGAGATCATTCATAAGCATGAAAATGGTACAAGTGATGTTGAACTAGCTAGGCAGTACATCAAATCTTCAGGAAGGAGGAGGAGGCAGTTGAGAATGTCCCTTCCTCGTTAAGAAAATGTGTGCAGTATGGGAAGAACTGCAAAATTTTGCTGAAAAGAATCACCCAGATAAAGCTTTAGCAGGCCGTTGCATTGATCTTATTAATGACAATGTGATGTCTCGCTACAGACAAGTGTTACAAAGAAGGGGAAAACAATCTTCAAGGAAAACAATGAGAAAATCATGCAGTGAGCCAGAAGCAGGTCCTAGTGGTATGCAAGCAAAACGTGCCAGAGTGTGCACCCCAGAGAAAACATCACTGCCTGATGTTATAATGGAAGGGGACTCCCCTTCCTAACAGTAACACCTCTCCTCCTCCCCCTTCCTCACCGTCTTCCATACGCCAACAGGAGTCATCAGTAAAGGTAAGTAATAACTTGTACATACAGGTACTTTTGTAATGAAGATTTGGGTGAATTAGGTATAAAATTTAGTTTGAAGTTAATTTTTTGGGGAGTCAGGAACGGATTAATTCATTTCCCATTATTTATTATGGGAAATTCACTTCGGTTTACGAACCGTCTCCAGGAACGGATTAAATTCGTAAACTGAGATACCCCTGTATTATCATACCACTAATCTCGACTCATATCTCTGATGTTACCCTAACCCCTCTGGACTTTGAAGTGGACAAACAGCATGTCCTGTCACTCTACCCCAGGCCCAGGCTCTTGGACTTCTATATTCATTAAGAATTACAACAAAAAACTGTCACCGGCCCTATGCATCCTATGGATATAAGGCCTAGTTACCTTGGCCCCAAATGCCAATCGTATTGGCATTTGCCTTTCTATTGGAGATTTTCGGCTCCATGGAGAGGGGGGGACCTGCTGCACGGGTGACAGCTTCTCCCCTGTATCAACCTACCCTGGCTTTGCGCCCTAGAGAGGCCACTCCAGACTGTTAACCAGAGTGCAACCCCATAGTCTCCTGAGACTGGTGGATGCCTACTACTGGTAGCATCCACAACACACAAAACACAGTGGAGATTGTGCCACTCCATAAAGAGTGCAACAAAGAAGATGCAGAAATATAGACTGATATCACATCATACATTATGAAAATCTCCAAAAAGTGGGCTGAAAAGTAAAATTATGAAACATGGAATCACGCCTTCATAATCCTGGCCGACATTGGTATAAAACAATCAATCAATAAAGTAGGTCTGAAGTTGTTAACAACTTCAGACCTATATCAATTCTGCCAAACTTGTCAAAAATATTTGAAAAACTAATCTATAAGCAGCTTTACTCTTATCTAGCCAAACTCAATATACTTAGCTCTTGTCAATATGGCTTCAGACCCAAAAAAAAGCACTAATGATGTACTTATTGGTATGATTAACTTGATACATACAGCTCTTGATAAAAATGAGTTCCCTGTTGGGTTATTTGTAGACCTGCGTAAGGCTTTTGACACTGTTAACCACCAAAACCTTCTTCTTAAATTACAACATTATGGAGTCAGAGGTCACTCCCTGCAGTACATTAAGTCTTACCCTACTGACAGGCTCCAGTATGTTTCTGTGAATAATTCAATTTCTCCCACCCTACCCATCAATATTGATGTCCCCAGGGCAGCATACTTGGCCCTCTCCTCTTTCTCATCTACATTAATGACCTTCCAAATGCCTCCCAACATCTCAAACCAATTCTATTTGCTGACGATATGACCTTCATTTACTCCAGTCCTGACCCCCTTGCTCTAAATGTCACAGTGAATACTGAGATAAATAAAGTCCATCACTGGCTAACTGCCAACAAACTCACCCTCAATATTGACAAAACTTTCTATATTTTGTTTGGCAATAAATCCTCAAATCAAATAAATCTCAGGATAAACAATACCCAAATTTGTAACAAAGTAGATGGCAAATTCCTTGGCGTTCTCATTGACCGCGAGCTGAATTTCCAGGGACACATTCTAAATATATCAAAAAAAGTTTAGAAAACTGTTGGCATTCTTTCTAAGATTAGATATTATGTACCTCGCCCTGCCCTGGTGACACTCTATTATTCTCTCATCTATCCTTATCTCAACTATGGTATTTGTGCTTGGGGTTCTACTACCCAAAATCATTTACGTCCTCTAATTACTCAACACAAAGCTGCTATTAGGAAAATATCTCACTCTGGCCCCAGACATCACTCGGTACCCTTACTCAAATCTCTGAATATGTTGGATATTAAGTCCCTGCACATCCTCTCATGTGTATTTTATATATAAAATGCTGAACTGTAATGTCAGTCCTGACCTTAAAAGTTTCCTAGAAGGTTGTAACAGATCCCATAAGCCCCACACCAGAAACAAATACCTAATTGATATTCCAAGAGTACGACTTAGTCAAACTAGAAATGCTTTACAAATCAAGAGACCTCGAATGTGGAATGACCTTCCCAATTATGTTAAAGACTGTACCTCTCCCAACCAGTTTAAGATAAAAACTAAGTACTATCTAATTAACTCAATGTAACCTACCTCACCCCAAAAATGTCAACCCATGTCTTCTATTTTAAACAATGCTGTTTGTTGACCAATTGTATTTTTGCTTTTTTATGCCATGTTTCCCCCCCCCTTTTTTCCCATTCTTTTCTTACTTTTCTCAACACAATTTATACTTTAATCTCAATTAGTATTAAGTTTTAGTCTTAGCGTTTATCCTGCCCGAAACGCTTTGTGTAATAGTGGCTTTAGGCATTGTATGTACTAGCTCTATCTATAAATCCATCAACTTTTGTATCGTACCTTGTATGTATGTACCATACCTGAATAAAATTTATTTATTTATTTATTATTTATAAAGCAATCAGATCCTGCAGGTTGCAGAAGCAGGATGCAATGTGAGCAATATACAGTATTATGTATTGTAACATTGTAGACATCTACCAATAATTTTTATCCATAATAACCAAACCATGTTACTGTCAATTTTGCCACTCTCTTATCTCATTTATTTACAAATGTTTGCCACCAAAAAATTAAATGTAAAATGTATTCTTTAACATTTTAGCTTAAGATTCATTGTTAACCCACAGCTTCTAATGTTACAGTACATGTATTGTGTTAGTGTACAATATACTACATAGACCCACTACTGATCTTCTATACACTATGTACTGTACAACTACCATTTTTACCATTTTGATAGTTGTACGACTTGCTCTTAATTAACGCTGCTTATTAAGGATCTGTACAAAAATCTTGTGTACTCTGTATCCTTTTGCTAATACAATGAATAATTGTGTGTTTATCTTTAGGAAATAGCAGGCCACTATACTGTAAAGCACATTCCCTTTCAAAACTTGCATAGATATTCTGGACCAGGATTCAGAGCACTCAAATATTCACTTAGAAGTCTGTACCTTTACTTTGATCATGTCAGCATAATAACTACTTACTAAATAGTACAGTATATGAATTCCATACCCATAATAACCTTGGGTTGAAGATGACCTGATAGTATTCTGAAGCTCAGAAACTGACCAAGCCACCTTGACCAAGGCAAGAGGTGGAGATCACCTAAGTAGACATGTAAGTCACTAAAATTATTTTTGATAGCGGGAGTATTGTTTGGTGACATGTCTGTGCTTGTTACAGGAGAGAAAGAGGAGATCGAGCATCTGCAGGCATACAATAGGAAGCTAATCGCCAACATTCTGCCCGAGCACGTCGCCATCCACTTCCTCAGTGTCGACAAGGCTCCTGATGTGAGTCACAGTACAGTAGTAATTACACAATTGTAATTACCTAAGTGTAGTTACAGTTTGAGAGCTATGCTTGTGGTGTCCTGTCTTCCCAGCACTCTTTGCCATATAATGCTTTGAAATTACTGATGGTTTTGGCCTCCACCACCTTCTCACCTAACTTGTTCCAAATGTCTACCACTCTGTTTGCAAAAGTGAATTTTCTTATATTCCTTCGGCAGCTTTGTTTACTTAGTTTAAATCTATAACTTCTTGTTCTTGAAGTTCCAGTTCTCAGGAATTCTTCCCTATCAATTTTATCGATTCCCATTCCTATTTTGTATGTAGTGAGCATATTGCCTCTTTTCCTTCTATCTTCTAGTTTTGGCATATTTAATGCCTCTAACCTCTCCTTGTAACTCTTGTCCTTCAGTTCTGGGAGCCATTTAGTTGCATGTCTTTGCACCTATTCATTTAGTTGCACATGTCTTGTTGATAACATGTCTCTTGTTGATGTGCTTCTTAAGATATGGGCACCATACAACCACTGCATATTCAAGCTTTGGTCTAATAAAGGTCGTGAACAATTTCTTTAGTATTTCACCATCCATGTATTTAAAAGCAATTTTGAAATTAGAAAGTGTAGTAAATGCTCCTCGCACGATGTTCTTTATGTGGTCTCCATGTGATAGTTTTCTATCTAGAACCACTCATAGATCTCTTTCTTTATCATAATTCTTAAAAGATTTCTCACATAATTTATAGGTTGTGTGGGGTCTATGTTCACTATTGTTTGCCACATTCCATAACATGGCATTTATTTACATTAAATTCCATTTGCCAAGTGGTGCTCCATACACTTTTGTCCAGGTCTTCTAGAAGAGCATGACAGTCATCAAAGTTTCCTTAGATGATTCCTATTTATCCTATTATCTTAGCATCATCAGCAAACATGTTCATATAATTCTGTATTCCATCTGGTAGATCGTTTATGTAGACAATGAACATTAACAGTGCAAGAACTGAACCCTGTAGTACTCCAGTCTGATACATTACCTCTGATTACTGCCCTCATTTTTCTGTCAGAAAATTTTTCATCAATGTTAGAAGCCTACATGTCACACCACCAATGTGTTCCAGTTTCCAGAACAACCTCTTATGTGGAACTCTGTAAAAAGCATTTTGTAGGTCCAGATAGATGCAATCAATCCAACCATCTCTCTCCTGTAAAATCTCATTGTCGATCATAGAAACTGAGTAAATTTGTTACGCAGGATCTTCCAAATCAAAAACACTCTATCTGTTATTATATCATTTTTCTCCAGGTGTTTTACCCATTTAGTTGTAATTATTTTTCCAATACAGTGGCACCTCGACATACGACTGCCCCTACTTACGATAATTTCGAGTTACGATGTAAATTTCATAGAAAAATGCGACTCGACATCCGATGGTGTCGTCAACTTACTATATTTGTTGGTACACGTTCAGGTCGACTGAGCGCGTGGTTCCCAGTCACGCGGCTGACCTGCCTCAGTTTACTACAGCTGCCCGCTTAGTGACGATCGCCCCTATAAGAAATTCCACTTTTGTGGTGATTTTTTTGCATTTTGAACAGTAAAGTAATTATTATATATTACGCCATGAGTCCCAGGAAAGTCAGTGGTAAGGCTCAACATATGAGATCCCATGTAAGGATGACCATAGAGCAGAAACAAGAGTACAGAATGTCTCTTCCTCAACAATTAAGAAAATGTGTGCAGCATGGGAAGAATTGCAAACTTTTGCTGAAACGACTCGCCCAAATCAAGCTGCAGTAAGTCATTGCCTTAACCTATTCAGTATAGTTCAGTATAACTTTGTCTAAATGATCACAACATAACTTGAAAAACAAGAGAATCAAAACTAATTTTAAAATTGAATATTGAAAACTTTGGATTTTCAAATGGTAATAGAAAATATAAACTATCACCAATTGTTCATTTGGTGTTATTATTCTCTCAGAATAGCATATGATCTTCATTTTCATCAAATTAGAATATAGGTTTTCAGTATAGTATACTGTAAAAAATAAATGTCAATATGGCATTTGAAATCTGCGGCAAACTTAAACCAAAAAAATTATACTGTAACTCCAAATGTATAAAGTTTATGAAAAATCCATTCTGAAGGGATTGTAGAACAGACAGCTGAGCACACAATATGTCAAAATGTCAATATGTCAGAAGCTCTAGAAGAAAAGCAAAATGCAGATGTAGTATATACAGACGTTGCAAAGGCATTCGACGAATGTGATCATGGAGAGATTGCACACAAAGTGAGGTCAATGGGAATAACTGGTGAAGTAGGACGCTGGATACTCAATTTCCTGTCGAACAGAACACAAAGAGTAACAGTCAATGAAATGAAATCAAATCCAAGTGCAGTTAAAAGCTCTGTACCTCAAGGTACAGTCCTTGCACCACTTCTGTTCCTTGTTCTCATATCAGATATAGATAAAAATACAAGTCACAGCTTCGTGTCATCCTTTGCAGATGACACAAAAATAAATCAAAATTTATTACCATGAAAATTTATTAGCATGAAAATTACCTCTGCTGAAGACATTGAAAAATTACAAGCAGATATCAACAAAGTTTTCGATTGGGCAGCAGAAAATAACATGATGTTTAAGTGATAAATTCCAGGTACTCAGGTACGGTAAAAATGAGGATCTGAAACATAATACAGAGTACAAAACACAATTGAATCTGTCCATAATAGGTAAACAGCATGTCAAGGATTTGGGAATAATGATGTCCAACGATTTAACGTTTAGGGAGCATAACCAAGCATATATTGCGCCAGCCAGAAAAATGATAGGATGGATTACGAGAACTTTCCAATCCAGGGATCCATCACAATGGTTGTACTCCTCAAGTCACTTGTGTTATCCCATCTCCAGTACTGCTCAGTACTCACTTCTCCCTTCAGAGCAGGAGAGATTGCTGAAATAGAGGGAATACAGAAAACATATACGGCACGCATAGACGCGATAAAGCACCTAAATTATTGGGATCGTCTCGAAGCTCTCCAAATTCACTCACTAGAAAAGAGACGAGAGAGATACCAAATAATATACACATGGAAAATACTGGAAGGCCAGGTCCCTAATCTACACAGTAAAATAACAACGTACTGGAGTGAGAGGGTAGTTGAGTATCGAACATTATTTAAGATCGGAGAGCACAAGTGATTTGAAAAGCAGCAGCAGTGTGGTGGCATCCCTGGATTTAAAAGTTCTCATTGTCCACTATTATTTGCCTGATTGATACTATATTTGCTTTGTTATGCTTACTAAACATTAAGTTACATGACATCATTATTCATAGATCCTTTGTGTTATTTTTATTCTGTAAGGAGATCTGATTGAATCTTGTATCCTGTATGTCCAGTTTAAGACGTTTTGAGCCAATAGTTCAGGCAACATAGTAGCAAGTCCTGGTGTTGATAGAGTCAGCCACTTGAGAAGAAGACATTCAAGGAGAAGAGGTGAAGGCAGAATTCACTGAACAAGGAAAAGAAATTAGACACGACATAATTTTGGTCCAAGGCTCACTGAAGTGTCAATTAAGTCAAATGGTATTTATTTAAGGCATATGGTCATTTGTGATGTAGGAGCAGGCTGTGATTGCTGTCCTTCTGGGAGAAGTGTGCTAGGCTTAAAGAAGAAAGATAACTGTAGTACTTCCCCTTCCCCTCCCCTCCCTCACAACAAAAACCATATAGTCAAGAAAGTGTGCAGGCCTGATGCAGGTCAGGTCAGGGAATAGTAGTGTCAGCATGCTTCATGAATCCCTTAAGGCTGAAGTCATTATCACTGTCTTTGGAGTCCATTACCAGGTCTTGCATTGGGGGCAGGACTGAAGGCATAGGTGGGACTGCAGCCAGTGGTGGTGGCATCAGGGGTAATTACATAAATGTAGTTACAGGATGAGAGATACGCTCGGGGTGTTACTTCTTCCCGGTACTCTTTATCATATGACACTTTAAACCCTGCACTGTGCACCTGTTTTTGACAAAAACTTCAAAGTGCAATCGTTAAGGACATATTTTAATTGTTTTTATAAATGTTCAGGTAAAGTTAATGTCAAAATGTTTCCAAACTAAACTATTTCCATTTCAAAACACAAAGAGTAATGAAAACATTAAAAACATTAAAATATAGCATAATTAAAAATATAAACACACAACTCTCAAAATGACATTTGTTGGCCGGCGCAGTTGAGGGGTTTAAAGTACTGTACCAAGTTTTTGGCCTCCAACATCATCTCACTTAACTTTCTCCAACTGTCTTACACACTGTTTGCAAAAGTGAACTTTCTAATGTTTATTTGGTAGCTTTCTTTCCTTAGCTTAAATCTATGATCTGTGGAAGTTCCAGATTTCAGGAATTCATAATTTTGTCGATTACCATTACTATTTTGTACGTAGTGATCATATAGCAACTTTTTCTTTTATCTTCTAGTTTTGGCATATTTAANGGAAGCCTTTCTAGTACTTCACACTAGAAAGTGAAGGGACGAAGATGTTTTGGTCCGTCCTGGACCATTCTCAAGTCGAGTGTGTGCGTGTACAGGACGGACCAGGACGGACCGAAACGTCGTCGTCCCTTCACCTTCTAGTGTGTGGTCTATAATTATCTGAGTGTGGTTTGGGGATGGGACAATGACACTCTTTGTCCAAGCATCAGGCTTTTGCTACTAGAGCTGAGGAATGTGGCCTCCTTATCTCTGTACAGAAAACTCGTGCCCTCATTCCATGTGGTATTCCACCACCCAATTATCATATAGATGGGCGAGCACTTGAGAACTGCGAGTCTTACAGATACCTTGGTGTCCCTATTAACGACCCTGGGTACCTTTCTTCTCTCAAGAGGAGACTGTGGGAGAGATTAAAGCCCTTGCGGGTCCTTGTTGGTGTCAATCATGGAATTAACGTGAGACTTGCTAGAATGTTTTATGTATCATTTATACGCTCTGTGATTGACTACAATGCTCTACATCTCACACTGTATACTGACAAAGAGCTGAAATCTCTTGAAACCTTGCAAAACGAAGCTATGCGTCTCATCCTTGGGGCTCCAAAGTCCACGAGAATAGTTAATATGAGAGCAGAGTTAAAATTACCTACCATAAGTGAGAGAATTTTGTCTATTAGCACAGTTTTCGGCGTGAAGGCATTGAGTAGATCTAGGCAACACATGAAGTTTCAAGCTAAACTTTCTAATATGCTGCACTCACCTGAGGTCTATAGAAGAAGAACGAAATCTGATTATGTATATTGGTTCTATAAGGTAGCCAACTCCATCAAAATATTAAATATGTACCCAACTCAACTAATGATTAATCAACCAATTACTCCATGGGATAACTGGGATTTATCAGTTGATTTTGTAAATGCGCCCAAGAAAGATAGTGTGCACTCTACATTATTAAAACAGTTAACACTGAAAAGCATCACTGAAAGTACTCAGAGTTTGGGTAACGATGTGTATCAGTGCTATACCGACGGCTCTGTAGAAGAAGGTGGACGATGTACCGGATGTGCATGTAATATATTTGAACAATCTACTCTCGTACATACAGCAATGAAGCGCGTCAATGACTGGGCAAGTACAACTCAAACCGAACTTGCAGGCATATACCTTGCCACTGAATTTTTAAAAGACAAAGGCAGTGGACTTATATACTGTGACTCGCAGAGTGCACTCCTGGCATTGAACGCACATATTAGTGACACCCAGAAAATAGTCAGTGATATTCGAATGAATGTTTTAGCTGCTAAAGAAAACAGATTTGAAATTAAATTCCTATGGATACCATCACATGTTGGCATCTCAAGGCATGACACTGTTGATATGCTTGCAAAGACAGCCTGTAGAAAACCAGTGGTAGAAATTGATATGGGTATTTCATTAGCAGTGACAAAGAGAATACTTAAACAAATATCTAATGAAGATCTCACCGACCTAACAAATTCACAAAGACCTGAAAGCTGTAGCATTAAATATTATGATAGATATCGTGAGGAAACATTCACATATGGGACTAATAGAACAAGAACCCGGCAATGTGATGTTATAGTGGCCAGAATACGCCTGGGATATAGACGTATCTGGCAGCTTTCTCAAAACCCAAATGTCGAGTACACAATGTGTCAACTTTGTGAAAGAGAAAACATGCACTCTCTTGAACATTATATTGTAGAATGTCCCATACTGGCTGACTTTCGCCCCCCTGGGCTAAGGTATGCTGAACTTTGTAATTACTATATGAGTACTGGAACACTTGATGATATATTGGACTTGTACCCAAGATTGACCATGTAATAGATTAATTATACAATGTATGTGATGTAACTATATAACCTGAGCTTGTAAAAGCACCTTAATCGCCTTCAGTGATTAAGTGCTTAATTGCACACTAGTTTCTTTATCAGCTATCTCACCCTGTCAGAGTAAATGAGATAAATGTCTGTGAATGCATGTGTGTATATATGTATATGTGTGTGTATGTGTATGTATGGGTATAAAGTATATATGGAAGCTGATCAGAATTACATTTCACCTTTGTAAATGTACATTAATGACACTGTGTAGATGACACATCGAACACTTTATGTAAGGCATACATAAATCTGTGTATCTATGTATTTACGTATATAGGTTAGCTTAGCATTTTTAAAGCACCGACTCACCTTCAGTGGTTGATTGTTCAATAAACCCTTGAACTATATGTTTAACCCTGTCTATGGAGGACAGAAGAAAATGTATATATGCTAGTTAGCATTGTTAATGTGTGGCCACGTCTGTGGTAGAAAACAATAAAAAAAAAAAAAAAAAGTGTGGTCTGGTCAACATACTTCAGCCACGTTGTTGTTGTTGTTTCAGATTTAGCTACTCAGAACAAAGTGTCCATGTAGCACGGGCTATGGCGAGCCCGTAAACAGCCACGTTATTGTGACTCATCGCCTGCAAAAATTTACTTTACCCCCCCCCAAGATTACCTAATGACCTTCTACAGGAAACACCCTACAACAGTTACCTTACTTCTGGGTAACTATTTACTGCTAGGTGAACAGGTACATCAGATGAAAGGAAACGTGCCCAAACTCCTTTGTATTATGCGAGAATCGACCCCGGGTTCCAGTTTAGAAACGCCTGCGTTGATAGCTGCGTTGCAAGGCCCCTGCTTTTATAATTAGGATTAAAGTATAATGAACTATAGGAGGGTGAGTATGGCGGGTGGAGACACTGTGGTTAATTGGAGCAGGTGGAGGCGAGCACAGTGTTTTGTTATATATATATATATATATATATATATATATATATATATATATATATATATATATATATATATATATATATATATATATTCGCACACGTTAAGATAACAAGGCCTCTCGAGGCGCTCTACCATACATACATACAGCCCCGCTCCTGTGCCAGGTAAGTCCATTACGGGCTCGCCATAGCCCGTGCTACTTGGAACTTTTTTGTTCCCAGTAGCTGAATCTAAAACAACAACAACAACAACACTCTGCCATACTCTAACACACAAAAAGAAAAACTTTCTTTGGTGTCTTGAGGTATTTGCATACTCAATAGTGCTGCATGGTCATTGGGCCAGTAACATTGGCGATACAGTCATCATTTTGTATAGTTGAAATAATATAATCTGGTCATTGAATATAACACGTTAACCTTGTCTCCATGGTATACTTGTTCACTCTTGTTCACTCTGATGCAGGTTTTATGTGTCTGTGGGCGTGCTGATGGTGGGCGTCGTGGTCAGCACCTTCACTCTGGTCTTGGTGATGGCTGAGAGCAGCGAGGTACGTCATCATCTGCAGAGGGGCGGGGGAGGGGCTCGCTTCATGCAAGTCGGCGCTCAATCCCCGACCGTCCAAGTGGTTGGGCACCATTCCTTGACTCCGTCCAATCCCAAATCCCATTCCTGATCCTTGCACAGTGCTGTATGGTCGTAGTGGCTTGGTGCTTTCTCCTGCTTTCTCCTACTCTTTCCTTCTCTCCACATCACTTACTACCTGCCTCCCCCCCCCTCTCTCTCTCTCTCTCTCTCTCTCTCTCCTCTCTCTCTCTCTCTCTCTCTCTCTCTCTCTCATTATTTTATCCTCATAATATCTGCATAGTCATTATCCTGAAGATAATTACAAGAATCATTAT
>WNGS01169498.1:42695430-42706767 GCA_020271785.1 Procambarus virginalis
TAGTTATACAATTTTTGTTAATGCATGTACATATATATATATACACATACTGCAATTACATACACACACCACACACATATTGCAATTACATATATACACACATACTGCAATGACATTCACAAATGCATATATCAATAGCCTTTTGTTTATGTGAGAAGTGGTTGAAGCGGTGGGCCAGAAGTGTGTATACAGGAGACTACATCTGCGGTGAGTCACTCAGTACTCATCCCTACTCCACACCCATGCAACCGAGACCTTGAGTGACGCAGTGAGCCTGCCACGAGAAGAGGTTCAGTTATTGAACCCATTATGTGTGTGACCTTTCCATGGTAGCCCTACAGAGGGATGGGGTGTATAACAAGTTAACACGCCGCTTACCGAGGCCACTAAATACAACGACCACCTCAGAGAACTGGAACTGGCCACGTTAGGGACAAGAAACAGGGTAGATGGAACAACACCAGACAAGATATTAAGGGTAACTAATATTATTTTTATTGATATATACAAGAGTTGTTACATTCTTGTACAGCCACTAGTACGCGTAGCGTTTCAGGCAGGTCCTTAATCCTGTGTTCCCTGGAATACGACCACCGCGAAGAATAGTTTAACAACCAGGTACCCATTTTACTGTTGAGTTAAACAGAGGCTACAGTTAAGGATTTGTGCCCAGTAAATCCTCCCCGGCCAGGATACGAACTCAGGACAAAGCAGCTCGCGGAACGCCAGGCGAGTGTCTTACCACTACGTCACGGAGACTGCAAGTGGGCCATGTTGAGGAGACACGGGGACACTGGCTGGAGACACGGGGACACTGGCTGGAGGCTGGAGACACCGACGAGCCGGAGAGGTGTCAGCAACACGCTACACGATGGCCAACTTGCTCTCAACCTTGGTTAAAACAACTCTTCGCCCTGATAACTTCCTCTTAACTGGGCCTGGATGGCTTGCTGGCGCAGTCAAGCGAGAGCTGCGTCAGCTCCAACAGCTAGGCTGACCACACTAGGGGAGGGGGGAGGGGGGGGGAACACCCTGAAGTCCTTGTTAGGTACAGGCCAGGTAAACTTCAGAGCCGTGTCAAGTGGGGTTTCGTGACTACCTTCTGGTGTTCACCACACACCCTTCCAGTAGACACCACCGCGGCCCCTGTATATACACCTGCAGTAGAAAGTGTAGTGTTCCCTGAGACACTTAAGGAAGTATGACCACACAGTTATACGAAATATTAAAATATATCACAACACATCTTCATTATAGCAGAGGCTCTTGTAGTGTGGTGTGTCACCAGGATGTGGTGTCAC
Organism: Procambarus virginalis; assembly: GCA_020271785.1. Taxonomy (NCBI): domain Eukaryota; kingdom Metazoa; phylum Arthropoda; class Malacostraca; order Decapoda; family Cambaridae; genus Procambarus; species Procambarus virginalis. Next base: position 42,696,732 of record WNGS01169498.1, read on the forward strand.
CTGTCATCAAGTGTGTGTGTGTGTGTGTGTGTCAGTGTGTTACTGAGACAGTGGTGGTGGGAGGGTGGCGGCGGTGACAAAGTAGGCGGGAGTCTTGGGGGGGAGGGGCCTCACTGGCCAGTCATCGGTCGTCATTTATAATAACTGTTATCTTGGTTATCGTCATATCTGTGCTTGGAATTGTGTGGTTTAGTGTGCGTGTGTAGCACACTCCTGTTCACTCTGGGGGAGCATGATAGGCATGGCCAGGGGCCCCAGAGCTAGCGACTGACCGTGCATGGGAGGCAGGTTACCTTGCCAGGATTTCAGAGTTCAATGTCCCCGCGGCCCGGTCCTCGACCAGGCCTCCTGCCTCCTGATAGCCCATAACAGCTGCCTATTTCCTGGATACCTATTGATAGCTAGGTGAACAGAGGCATAATGTGTAAGAAAACGTTCCTAAACGCCTCCTTTTGTCTAGTAATTAAACTCCGTTATAAACTCGCAATATATTTGTCTTCACCTATAAAATCTAGTCAAGTTACTTGCGCGTTGAACCATATAAGGTGAACTTAGGCCTATTGTGCGGTTAAAGAAATGGTTATATAAAAAGGAATGATTTTTAATGTTTAGGTTACTGGAAGCTACCGCGTGCGAATGTGAACCGCATCTAATCACATCGACCAAATAAGCTCCAACCAGAGTACAATAGATTGCAATAGAGCGGCGTTGTTGGCGTGACGCGGAGTGTATGGGTGTGTATTGTGTGCGAGAGCGAGGTAACACTCCGCTGGCTGATTGTCCCCGGCCGCTGATGGCCGCCTTCCTCACCATTGTCCCGCCGCCCCCGACACCTTCCCTAACTATTAAGCTTTCTCCTGGCGTGTGGGCGGCGGTGAACTTGTAGGTGTATAGCAGCGCCCTCTGCCTCCCCGTCGCCCTCTGCCTCCCCGGCGCCCTCTGCCTCCCGTCGCCCTCTGCCTCCCCGTCGCCCTCACTCCCCGTCGCCCTCTGCCGCCTCCTGTACTCCTCAACGCAACGGTTGGCAGCGCGCGCGCGTGCACACACACACACACACACACACACACACACACACCCACACACACACACACACAGTGCCACTCTCCATAGTGTACAACAAATCACTGGCAACAGGGGAACTGCCAGAAATTTGGAAAGCAGCTAACGTAGTCCCGATATAAAGAAAGGGGATAGACAGGAGGCACTGAACTACAGGCCTGTGTCCCTAACTTGCATACCATGCAAGCTGATGGAGAAGATTGTGCGAAGAAAGCTAGTGGAGCACCTGGAGCGAAAGAACTTTGTAACACAGCATCAACATGGGTTCAGGGATGGCAAGTCCTGCCTCACAGGGTTACTTGAATTCTACGACCAGGCAACAAAAATCAGGCAAGAAAGAGAAAGATGGGCAGACTGCATATTTTTTGATTGCCAGAAAGCCTTTGATACAGTACCACACAAGAGGCTAGTGAAAAAGCTGGAGATGCAGGCTGGAGTGAAAGGGAAGGTACTCCATTGGATAAAGGAGTACCTAAGCAACAGGAGACAAGGAGTCAATGTGAGGGGTGAGGTCTCAGATTGGCGAGATGTTACAAGTGGAGTCCCGCAGGGGTCAGTCCTTGGACCTATACTGTTTCTGATATTTGTAAATGATCTCCCAGAGGGTATAGACTCGTTTTTCTCAATGTTCGCTGATGATGCAAAAATTATGAGGAGGATTGAAACAGAGGATGATAGGAGGAGGCTACAAGATGACCTAGACAGACTGAGTGAATGGTCCAACAAATGACTATTGAAGTTCAACCCGAGTAAATGCAAGGTAATGAAACTAGGCAGTGGAAACAGGAGGCCAGACACAGGATACAGAATTGGAGATGAAGTACTTAATGAAACGGACAGAGAGAAAGATCTAGGAGTTGATATCACACCAAACTTGTCTCCTGAAGCCCACATAAAAGAATAACGTCTGCGGCATATGCGAGGCGGGCTAACATCAGAACAGCGTTCAGGAACCTGTGTGTAAGGAATCATTCAGAATCTTGTACACCACATATGTGAGACCAATCCTGGAGTATGCGGCCCCAGCATGGAGCCCGTACCTTGTCAAGCACAAGACGAAGCTCGAAAAAGTCCAGAGGTATGCCACTAGACTAGTCCCAGAACTAAGAGGCATGAGTTATGAGGAAAGGCTGCGGGAAATGCACCTTGCGACCCTGGAAAGCAGAAGAGTAAGGGGAGACATGATCACAACCTACAAAATCCTCAGGGGAATCGACCGGGAAACAAGGATAAACTATTCAACACTGGTGGTGTGCGCACAAGAGGACACAGGTGGAAACTGAGTACCCACATGAGCCACAGGGACGATAGAAGGATCTTTTTCAGTGTCAGAGTAGTTAACGGATGGAATACATTAGGCAGTGATGTGGTGGAGGCTGACTCCATACACAGTTTTAAATGTAATATGATAAGCCCAGTAGCTCAGGAATCTGTACACCAGTTGATTGACAGTCGAGAGGCGGGACCAAAGAGCCAAAGCTCAACCCCTGCAAGCACAAATAGGTGAGTACAAATAGGTGAGTACACACACACACCCATATGCCCATATCTTAAGAAGCACATCAACAAACTGGAAAAGGTGCAAAGACATGCTACTAAGTGGGTCCCAAACTGAAGGGCAAGAGCTACGAGGAGAGGTTAGAGGCATTAAATATGCCAAAACTAGAAGACAGAAGAAAAAGAGGTGATATGATCACTACTACAAAATAGTAACAGGAATTGATAAAATCGATAGGGAAGATTTCCTGAGACCTGGAACTTTAAGAACAAGAGGTCATAGATATAAACTGCTAAACACAGATGCCGAAGAAATATAAGAATAATTCACTTTCGCAAACAGAGTGGTAGACGGTTGGAACAAGTTAGGGGGAGAAGGTGGTGGAGGCAAAGACCGTCAGTAATTTCAAAGCGTTATATGACAAGAGTGCTGGGAAGACGGGACACCACGAGCGTAGCTCTCATCCTGTAACTACACTTAGGTAATTACACACACACACACACACACACACACACACAACACACACACACACACACACACACACACACACACACCACACACACACACACACGTGGTAGAGGCTGGTGGAGTCAGCCTCCACCACATCACTAAGACTATTTAACACAAGGGGCACACGACCAAGGGGACACAGCTGGAAACTGAGTGCCCAAATGAGCCACAGAGATATTAGAAAGAACTTTTTTAGTGTCAGAGTGGTTGGTTGACAAATGGAATGCATTAGGCAGTGATGTGGTGGAGGCTGACTCCATACACAGTTTCAAGTGTAGATATGATTGAGCCCAATAGGCTCAGGAACCTGTACACCTGTAATTGACGGTTGAGAGGCGGGACCAAAGAGCCAGAGCTCAACCCCCGCAAGCACAATTAGGTGAGGTGAGTACACACACTATATATATATAATAAAATTCAAATAAATAATTGGAAACAATTTTTTGAAAATAAAGAAAATCACTTGGCCTTTTAGGCATATCGGGCCTTGCATAGTAGGCCGAGTACGGCGTTCTAGCTACTAGGTACAACATTATATATATATATATATATATATATATAGTATATATATATATATATATATATATATATATAATGTATGGGGGATCATAAGAAGCAGGTATACCAGCTTTTATATCGGCTACGGTCAGAACATGTCTAAGGTGCAATTGCCAGTATGTCCAAGACACTACGAATATGTTTAAACAATCCACAGTGATATACTCACCATACACATTTGGGCAAGGTGGTTTACCTGACGCTAATGTTCGCTTAGCAGAAAAATTGGTATCCATGAGCTAGGCGCTGTTGTGGGTGGCTCCTTGGCAAGGCCGATTGTTGGTTAGTGGAACCGCAAGAAGTCTAACAGGCTTCCTGTCCCCGATAATGGGAAACCGGGAACCAAGTTTTACTGCCTCAGTCTCTGTGAACACTACAATGAACGGCATCAGTTGTACACAAAATACAAAACCAATCATGTTCAGGAATTGTCAGATGCATTTTCGAATACAATATTCATACACTTCATTTCCGCCGGCCCACAATCCTCTTTTTCATCAATTTTCCTGCCTGTGTCTCTCACCACAACTTCCCCGCCACCCTCCACTCCCCTACACTCTTCCCCGCCACCCTACACTCCCCTACTCTCTTCCCCGCCACCCTACACTCCCCTACTCTCTTCCCCGCCACCCTCACACTCCCCTACTCTCTTCCCCCGCCCCCACACTCCCCTACTCTCAGACCTTCATCCAATAGTAAACACTAACTTGTCAAGTTTCACTTGACAGTTTACGTGTAAACTATTACTAGAAGCGTAATGTGCTTTCAGACCATCACAAATATCCGGATAACTATCCCGGTGGTTAGAGGGGGGGGGGGGGTTTCTCATGGTAATGAATTTGCTCCGAGGACAGGCTCAGATAGTGGTAGCGGCTCGCGTAATTGACATAATATCCTACTTTCCGTTCGTGGGGTCCTCTGGTAGGTTAGGATAAGGCACTTTACTACGCCAGTTTCTGACGTTGGGAAACCCTGGTGAGAACAAGTTGCATCGAGAGCTTCGACCAGAAATGTAAATTGTGGCCAGGGACCTCTGCCACTACCGTACTCGTTGGATATGTGGCCAGGGACCTCTGCCACTACCATACTCGTTGGATATGTGGCCAGGGACCTCTGCCACTACCATACTCGTTGGATATGTGGCCAGGGACCTCTGCCACTACCATACTCGTTGGATATGTGGCCAGGGACCTCTGCCACTACCGTACTCGTTGGATATGTGGCCAGGGACCTCTGTCACTACCATACTCGTTGGATATGTGGCCAGGGATCTCTGCCACTACCATACTCGTTGGATATGTGGCCAGGGACCTCTGCCACTACCGTACTCGTTGGATATGTGGCCAGGGATCTCTGCCACTACCATACTCGTTGGATATGTGGCCAGGGACCTCTGCCACTACCGTACTCGTTGGATATGTGGCCAGGGACCTCTGTCACTACCATACTCGTTGGATATGTGGCCAGGGATCTCTGCCACTACCATACTCGTTGGATATGTGGCCAGGGACCTCTGCCACTACCGTACTCGTTGGATATGTGGCCAGGGATCTCTGCCACTACCATACTCGTTGGATATGTGGCCAGGGACCTCTGCCACTACCGTACTCGTTGGATATGTGGCCAGGGATCTCTGCCACTACCATACTCGTTGGATATGTGGCCAGGGACCTCTGCCACTACCATACTCGTTGGATATGTGGCCAGGGACCTCTGCCACTACCGTACTCGTTGGATATGTGGCCAGGGACCTCTGTCACTACCACATAAGTGCCAGTAAATTAATATTCAAATAATGCAGGAATTATAGTAATTATTATTATAGCATTGACGTAATATATCAGCAAGTGTAGTGAGTCAACTAGCGTACCTTTAATGACGCGGTGCCGTAATGTTTACAAATATATAACAGTGAAAAACGCCACAAAAATACCACTATCAATAAGTAATCGCTAGTAACACGCCTGACATATTATTCCTCACCTGAACAGATATAAAAACAAAGGAGTACTTACCCAATAAAGTAGAAGCCCCAGGAGTTATCCGGCCGCCCTTCGTGGAAACACAACACCAACTGAATTTAAAAGAGCCTGAGGTGGGGAGTGTGTGTGTGTGTCTGTAGACCAATTGCCAGATTACCAGTAAAGACTTTCCTGGTGATAGTTACAGAATCAAGGCTGGCTACAGGCACGTGATGAAGGCACACGTCTTCCTGTACCACCTGCCTTGTCAACCTCTAATCACCACTCGGTACATGTTGCACAGTACAGCTGCCCTAAACTTAGACACCAGTCTGGGAGGTTGTAGAACCAGTCTCCAGTCTCCGTGGTGTAGTGGTAAGACACTTGCCTGGCGTTCCGCAAGCGCTTTGTCCTGGGTTCGTATCCTGGCCGGGGAGGATTTACTGGGCGCAAATCCTTAACTGTAGCCACTGTTAACGCAACAGTAAAATGTGTACTTGGTTGTAATGACGTTTCTTCGCGGCGGGGATTGTATTCCAGGGACCTGCCCGAACGCTACGCGTACTAGTGGCTGTACAAGAATGTAACAACTCTTGTATATCTAAAAAAAAAAATGACAGCGCTGCATCAGTTAATCTGACCGGCGAGCTGGACAATTTCTAACCATCAACATTATGGCTCAACTAGAATATCTGAGTTAATATAACTATTGTCTGAATATGTGCACTGGTCTGTTGGCTGCTCCAAAATAATAAACGTGGGCGAAATTACACGCCACATGCAAAAATCTTAATATTCAAGATCAAGGATTATCGACTTCTTTTTAGACATCCTCTGCGGGCTCACCATAGCCCGTGCCCGTGCTACTTGGAACTTCTTGTTCCAGGTAGCGAATCTTTAACAACAACAACAACAACAACAACTTCTTAAGGAGCATGTGTATCAGCATCTATTTACCGACTCTACTTTAATGAAATACGCAAATTAAATAACAAGTCACTCTTGATTGGATGTTCGTATACAGTATTATGATACAGACTGTTAAGCAAATTTGCATGAACAAGATTATTGCAAGCAAAATACCCTTCAATCAATAACATGTTAACATAGCACAGTATACAAAATGTGCACTATAAATGAGCAATAATGTGTAGTGATCACTGCAACCCGTGCACCATAGGTAAGATAGACCTTAAAAGTTGACTGGTAGTGAACAAACCACTTCTCATAAAAAGAATGAAACGAGGATGTTTCGGTCCGTCCTGGACCATTACGACAGTTATCACTTTGAGAGGAGGATAAGGATTTGGGACAGGATGATTAAAAGGAATGATACCCCAACCACTTGGACGGTCGGGGATTGAACGCCGACCTGCAAAAGGCGAGGACCGTCGTTCTACCGTCCGGGCTGACCTCTCGCGAGGTAATGTTGCCTGTGAACTGTAAGCACAAGTTACTGCTACATTCCCAAGCCGTCGAGTATTACAGTCACATTCAAGAAATTAGTTTGCCATGAAAATTTAATGACACATATTTTGCAAGTTTAATTTGAGGTCCGTCTCTTATGAGAAAGGCATTTCAATAATAGTAGTAGTATATTAAGAGAACCTCTCCATTCACCTCAACTGTTTAAATTGTAAAGACAATATTTTACAAGAAATTCCTATATTCATCCCTGTCTGCAACATACGCACTTTTGCAGTCCAGGTTTATTTAGCATTTGTAAAAGTAATGCCTTACTATTAAGCACAAATAAGGCAGTAATTTGATAACGAAACGATAGTGATTATTGACAGGTTGTATAAATACATTACGTGATGGGGTTGTCTTTAAGAGTTGGTGTACGCCATCCTGGGGGTGTACTCCATCCTGGGGGGTGTACTCCATCCTGGGGGGTGCACTCCATCCTGGGAGGTGTACTCTATCCTGGCGGGTGTACTCCATCCTGGGGGTCACTACTCACCTGACTCACGCTTAACTTAACTCTCAACCTTAACATAACCAGCACATTAAGTTTAACATATTAAAGTTGGAGGTTGTGGGAGTGGGTGCGAGCGAGGCAAGGGAAGATCAACAGGAACTTTAATGTTGCTAATTTATCTCCTGTGGTGTATGGAAGGCTCGGGGTCACAAGACCTACCACAGCGTTGTTGTCAACACTGTGTGTGTGTGCAACCCGTCCTCGCAAATTCGTATAGTCAATATTGACTTATTAAATACGTGCATATGTGATATACTAAACATAATAGATACCCTTAAAAACTTCATAGAAAACACCGACCTTACCTAACCTTGTTAGTATGTTAAGATAAGCATCTTATAGCTTCGTAATTACAATTGTTACTTAACCTATTATAGGTATAGGTTAAGTAATAATTGTAATTACGAAGCTATAAGATGCTTATCTTAACATACTAACAAGGTTAGGTAAGGTCGGTGTTTTCTATGAAGTTTTTAAGGGTATCTATTATGTTTAGTATGTCACCTATGCACTATTTAATAAGTCAATATTGACTATACTGTACCACATGGAGGTGTGACATACGTGGTCGGGACGTGTATCATCCTGGTACGTGCACCTTAAGAAGGAAGCACGTCATGGGTACTGTTATACCATTTACTTTATCTTAATATATATTTCATTAAATAAAAATTTGTCAGGAATCTGATAAATCTTATGTTTAATTTTGGGGGACTTTACTAACTCTCCAGGTGAGTGCGACAACGCACTATACTTGTAAGAAATTTGTAGATATCTAGTAATGACAGAACATACTTTTCTGTTAAATATATATACCCAGTTCTTAAGCTAGAAAGTTAACACGTATTTAATCAAATACCTTGTTTAGTAGTGTGCTTCAGGCAATAGCTCTGTAGTTATCAGAGGAGGACATAGAGGCGCGTAACTCGTTCATTTTAACAATGTTCCTTTAACAGAACCATTATTTAGGTTTTCACAGTTTATATATTTGTAAATATTGGTGTGGTGATCTGGTGGCCAGGGCGCGCCCTCAGCTGCTGCACCAGTTATGAGCAATACTAACATATTTCATGTCGTAATACCCTACACTCCCTGAGTTAGACCATACCCGGCATAGGGCATATATACTGTACGGTACACCTCTGGCTGGGAACACCACCACCAGCAGGGTACACCACCACCAGCAGGGTACACCACCACCAGCAGGCTACACCACCAGCAGGGTACACCACCAGCAGGGTACACCACCAGCAGGGTACACCACCAGCAGGGTACACCACCAGCAGGGTACACCACCAGCAGGCTACACCACCAGCAGGCTACACCACCAGCAGGCTACACCACCAGCAGGCTACACCACCAGCAGGCTACACCACCAGCAGGCTACACCACCAGCAAGGTACACCACCAGCAGGGTACACCAGCAGGGGTACACCAGCAGGGTACACCAGTAAGGTACACCACCAGCAGGGTACACCAGCAGGGTACACCAGTAGGGTACACCAGCAAGGTACACCACCAGCAAGGTACACCACCAGCAGGTACACCACCAGCAGGGTACACCACCAGCAGGGTACACCACCAGCAAGGTACACCACCAGCAGGGTACACCAGCAGGGTACACCAGTAGGGTACACCAGCAAGGTACACCACCAGCAAGGTACACCACCAGCAGGGTACACCACCAGCAGGGTACACCACCAGCAGGGTACACCACCAGCAGGGTAGACCACCAGCAGGGTAGACCACCAGCAGGGTAGACCACCAGCAGGGTACACCACCAGCAGGGTACACCACCAGCAGGGTACACCACCAGCAGGGGTACACCACAGCAGGGTACACCACCAGCAGGGTACACCACCAGCAGGGTAGACCACCAGCAGGGTAGACCACCAGCAGGGTACACCACCAGCAGGGTACACCACAGCAGGGTACACCACCAGCCGGGTACACCACCAGCAGGGGTACACCGCCAGCAGGGTACACCGCCAGCAGGGTACACCACCAGCAGGGTACACCACAGCAGGGTACACCACCAGCAGGGTACACCACCAGCAGGGGTACACCACCAGCAGGGTACACCACCAGCAGGGTACACCACCAGCAGGGTAGACCACCAGCAGGGTAGACCACCAGCAGGGTACACCACCAGCAGGGTACACCACCAGCAGGGGTACACCACCAGCAGGGTACACCACCAGCAGGGGTACACCACCAGCAGGGGTACACCACCAGCAGGGGTACACCACCAGCAGGGGTACACCACCAGCAGGGGTACACCACCAGCAGGGTACACCACCAGCAGGGTACACCACCAGCAGGGTACACACCAGCAGGGTACACCACCAGCAGGGTACACCACCAGCAGGGTACACCACCAGCAGGGTACACCACCAGCAGGGTACACCACCAGCAGGGTACACCACCAGCAAGGTACACCACCAGCAGGGTACACCACCAGCAGGGTAC
>WNGS01169498.1:42708119-42727045 GCA_020271785.1 Procambarus virginalis
AAAAGAGGCGATTTGATCACTATGTACAAAATAATACCAGGAATCGATAAAATTGATAGAGAGAATTCCTGAGACCTGGAACTTCAAGAACAAGGTCATAGATTTATACAAACTAAACAAAGCTGCCAAAGAAATATAAGAAAATTTGCTTTTTCAGAGTGATAGATGGTTGGAACAAGTTAGGTGAGAAGGTGGTAGAGGCCAAAACCATCAGTAATTTCAAAACGTTATATGACAAAAAGTGCTGGGAAGACGGACATCACGAGCATAGCTCTCATCCTGTAACTACACTTAGATAATTACATTGTCCCAGCTTCATAGAAGGTATTAATTAAGTCCAGCAGAAACATGTTGAAGGAAAACTAAACAATGGAAAACCTGCACAGCGGTAAAAGAATGAGATATATCCATTAAAAACTAGGAACTTGATATGAACCTGCAGGAGTGGATATGGTGTCTTTATAGGACAGGGGAGGGGGGTGAAAAAAAATCATACCAAGCAACAAACCCCAAGGCCTGAAATAAGTACTAACAAGGGTCAAAGAGCAACCAAAGATCCTCCTCTGGAATCCTTAAACCCCAGTGACCTTTCCCTACCACAGACAAAGGTTGGAATGCATTAAGTAGTGATGTGGACTCCATACACAGTTTCAAATGTAGATTTGATAGAGCCCAGTAGGCTCAGGAATCTGTATACCAGTTAATGACAGTTGAGAGGGGGACCAAAAGCAGAGCTCAGCCCCGAAGCAAACAAGGTGAGTACAGAGAAGGAAGTCTACATCCTCATCAGAGCCTGACTCTCATCAGAGGGTATAATTAGATTACTCCTGGAAACCAAACCTGGAGGTCATCCAAAAGACAAAGAATATTAATCAAGACGACTAGGCTCCCTAAACTTCATTGCATTCCCAGAGAGAGAAGCACAATCATGTAGATCTAATAGCCTCGCATATTTCAGAGCAAATACCCAATCTGACAAAGCTCAGTGAAAACTGATCCACCCCTCAGTCTGAAGCTGAGTGAACAGTGCTCAGGATTGTAGTCCTGAACTCTTCCGGGTTCAATTCACGTGGAGGAAACAAATCTGGAGTTTCTTTCACCCTGATGCCTCTGTTCATCTAGCAGTAAATGGTTATCTGGGAGTTAGACAGCTGCTACGGGCTGCTTCCTGGGGGGGTTAACAAAAAGGAGGCCTGGTCAAAGACCGGGCCGCAGGAACGCTAAGCCTCAAAATCAATTCAAATAACCCTCAAAAACTCCACCAATAACTAACATAACACACATCTGGCAGTTAATAAATGCAATAGCAAGATGGGGTAAAGCAGTGAAAGCAGTACAATACAAAAATATTGTTCTGAATAATGTGGAAAGCAGACTTGACACATATACAATGGGGCAGCTGATGTCAAATGAACATTTTCTTAATTTTTATGAGAAAAGCACAGTGCCAGCTGAACAGCCTGAACCAACAAAGAGAATGTGATGGTGAGCATACTTAAGCCAGCTGTATGCTTGCCAAGGCACAAGTGGCAAAGGAAGCCAGCTGATTCGAGACATAACTCGAATCAGAGTTATGATTGATTCGATCAGTCAGTTTTAATTAAGACACTAATCAACAATCAATGCCAGAAAAAATAACAGAAGATTGGCATTTGCTCTACCCATTACAGACTGGGGCTGCAAAAGCTTACATCATAAAGCCTGGCCTGCCAAACAGTCAGAGCCCATGATACAGCTGCCCAAACAGAAGGCCTGGCTAAAAATGATGTCCAGCACCTACCAACATGTGAAAACAATCCCTGGTCCTAGCAGGGCACCAAATGGAGGCAACAGGAATGATCACTGGAGTCTAAGAACACACAAGCATATCCATGAAAACTGCACATAGCAGTGTCAAACATGGAATCAGATGAAAAAGCCATAATGACCTAGCTAACTACACATGACAATAAACCCAAGAGGAATGAGGGACTCCAGCCACCTGAACTGGCACACAAAGGGCAGATGTGCCGGGCATGGGAAGAGCATCTTAGCAAAATGACACCAAGCCCCGATTTCAGAAACTTGACGAGGAAGGGCACGAAATTCGCGTGTACTACCAAGCATGCCCTTGGGTAAAATGCAAGGTCCCTAATACCCATAGGAGAATTTCTTTAAAGTTCTCAGTCAAATGTGTCTATTTAAAGTACAATATAATACATAATAATAATAGTATGATAAAGTACAATACTGTCTCAATTCCAGTAACAGGCTCTGAAGGCAGAATAAATATCGTGCACTGCCCAGAAGAGAGGTGATGCGAGAGGAGTCCGCTGGTAAAGGAGGGAGCCCACATTCCTTCAAAACAGATATCTCTGGTGAGTTATAGGGAAAGCAAGTAAGCAATTATCAAAAGAAGGCACCAATAGAGAAATGCAAGCCAACCCCCAAAAGTTACCTAGGTCATGGCCAGAACAGAATAGAATGCTAGAGCACATACAGTGTGAGTGGCATAAACATAGTCATTAGGCATAAACAAAAATAAATGAAGCAATGGTCCCCCTGCATGATATAATGCTCAAGGAAGATCCAACACCCCATAGTTGAAAAAACAAAGCTGTCGACGAGCTCTGCAGATCAACATGCATTGAACTGATGATACCAGTTGAAAAAGTAAGGGGGCAGGCTGGCTGAGACCTCAAGTAAGACCTGGGTGGCCATCTGGAGGTCAGGTGCATTACAGACAAGGGGATTTACCCTTTGACAATAATCATTTGCTTTGTTTTGTTCACCTATACTTTCTGGTGGGGGGTTCTTCCAGTTTTGTGGTTGATCTCTGATGCCCTTCTCAGCTCCTCTCACCTCATAGTTAGAAAGATTCTGATCCTGGCTCTCAGTAGAAGATGGATGGGTCTTGGAGACCTGATGTGTTGGGCTAAGGGCATGAGTTAAGCTCATGGAGCTACTGAGGGGTCCTTCCCAGGAAGTAGTGAAATCAGGTGAAGAAGGTATAGATATGGTAATGTCCAGATACACCACTAACAAAATTAGAGAGACAATAAGTACAAATGCTCACCGGGATACACTCGCCAAAAATTATACAAGCTTAGTGTAATATGCCAATACATAAAAAAAAAGGCAAACTCGTATAAGTATTCCTGAGATTGTGACTATAATGTAATGTAAAATAAAAAAAAATGCAATACAGTGAAACATGGTATAATGTAGCACTAAGTTCACCTCCAATAATGGAACTAATATAGGTTCAACAAATACAAATCTTACCTTATTATCACAGTAGAAGTGATACTAAACACAGCAGAAGGTCTTGATTAAACCCGATGGGACTTCACAAACCGTGTTTCATGAATGACACTCAGAAATGGGGTATCACCCCAGACTTTCACAAATGGAATCACTACTCACCTGGAGGCCATTGGCAGGAACCATAGCTTCTCATCGTCCCCGAAGACTTCAATGAAGTTATTGAAAGCCCCAGGCTGAAGCCATCTTTATCTTGCATCCAGGTGTGATTTAACCGGAAGATGGGAGCACGAAATGATTCTGTTTAAATATACAGTATTCATATTATGATCTGTCTGGCATTATAAATACTGGACTTTTTTTGCGTGTTATCTATCAAAATTTTAAATTTAACTGTATAATGACTCCATTACTCCAAAGATGTTAGGATTAAAATACCAGAACTGAGAGGGTAGCATTTTCTAGATTTTAAACATGGCATATATATTTCTTAAAATTAAACACATTTAATTCATAATGATGAATAAAGATCAATCATATTAATGAGCTTATGATAAACATTGCAGAAGTGGACAATATTAACAGTCATATGTAACAAATATGAAAATTTGGCAAATTAATTAGCAAATTTCTCAAATTAATATAAAAAAACCAGCATTGAATGTAATGAAACGCCATTTTCTGGGTGAGCCCAGGAGGCTCCATGGAGCTATCGGACTGATATACGCTATGTTAGTCTGGGGTTTCAGTCAATGGAATTCTGCCTACTGGGGACCACGAGCCAGAACCTGGGCCCCTCAGAGAGGCACAGGGAGCAATGGTTTATGGAAACCCCTATTTGTTTGGGAGCATTCCATGTCTGCCATTGACTGCGGTTAGGCACCCAGAAAGGTAGGCATAACAAAACAAACCCCACTTGGTAAGAAAATTGCAACCGAAGACCGAACAGAGAAACAGAACTCCCCAAAAACATAAAGAAACAAACAAACAAAACAAGCAAACATCACTCACCATCACAGTGCTGCTTGTCTTTGCAGCCCTCCCTCCCCTAGGAGGTAATGGGGGGAGCCCCGGACCCCCCTGCACCGGGCAACTCACACCCCAGTTTAGGCTGAGAGCATGATGAAAAGAAACCACGGACTGGAGGAAGGGAAGGTGCCAGGGAGCCTCCAGGGCTCACCCAGAAAATGGCATTTCATTACACTCAACGCTGATTTTCTGTAGGGAGCCCCTCTGCCTCCCTGGAGCTACATGACAAAAGACAAGTAAAAGAGGGACTTACCGGGGAGGCAGCCGCAATGCGCACATCAACTCAAAGTGGAGACAACTGGCTGCATCCTGCAAATCAGAGCCACACACGAATGACTGGGACCAGGAACATTCAAAATAACAGGTGGCCAGGACCCTGTTTGAACTCCAAAACCCCTGTGACCAAATGTCAGCTCAAGACATGTGCCAAACACTGCAGCCTATGCAGCATACTTACGAATGTCATGGGCTTGGGAATAGACCACAGACTGGCTAGATCTAATAATCATGCAGACAACCTGAAAAAAAGGCAGAATCCAGGGGAAAAGGCAGCAAAGAAGGGGGTCTGCTGGTAGGACCCAGAAGCCTCGGCAGGAGAAGCAGGCACGAATGCCTCTGTCTCCGACTCAAATGGGTCAGCCCCAGAAGCTGCCAATCTCATCACCAACAAACCCCGCCCCGAACAACAACTCCAAAACTCTCAGACGTTTGGGAGCTGGGAGTAGGGGAGGAAGCAGGGCAAAAATTGACAACCAGGGAAGGACTTGCAGGCGTGGACTGAACCAGAGTTGAAGCCCCCAACGCCCCCAAGTCCGAGTCCCTAAAACCAAAACGGGGCAGCCTGTGGCATCGAGTTGGCAATCAACCTAGCGTGTTGCAACAACCTGAACCTAGTAATCAACACAGAAGCTGCCATAACCCTAATCTCAGTTACAGTAGAATGGTGTAAACTGGAGCACGAGCAGAGAACACGTCTCGCAAAACTCCGGGTCAAAGGTGTCGTTGACCCAACAGGCAGCATGACGGAGGCAAAACGAGTGACTGTCACCCTGAGACAAGGGAATAGTAAAACCTTCAAACTTGCACACGGCAAGGTGGGGCTCAGAAGACACATCCATCGGTCAACCAAACTCCGACAGGGTTTTCCAGGACCCATAGGGGTTTTGCTTACAGGAAGCCCAGGCAAGGTGCTGCTAAGCCGGTGAAACCCGAATGTAAACGAAGAGGGAGATGGGCTATAAACTGGACCCCTGTGAGAGTTTAGGCAAAGGGGGCCTAGAGGAGGACCAGCAATATACCCTAAGTGGACAAACAAGGCAGACCCTCTCCAGGCAAGGAAAATAAAAATAAAGAAAAACCCTCAAAGTACAAATTGTTGTACTTTTGATCTGATTTGATTTGATTTGATCTGATTTCTGATTTGATTTGATTTGATCTGATTTCTGATTTGATTTGATTTGATTTGATGTGTGTTCATCAACAGAAGAAACAGGAATAGGGGCCAACACGTAGGTAAGCATGCAACACAGCATCCTGCACCACAACCAGCAACACCACTACTCGTACCCGAGGCCAAACAAAGGCCACAAAACCCCAGCTGGCCCCAAGGGCAGAGTAAATGCGGGGCAGCAAGTACCCCTATGGAAGTGGAGTCCTGAAGGCTCTAAGGAAGGTAACCCTAGAACCAAGGTAGTACTTACAGGGCACTTAGGGAGGCAGCCCTAAGCACATGCAGCCCCAGTACACTGAAGTACTCCTGACCACCGTACCACAAAGAGCAGGAAACACCACGAAAGCACAAATACCACCAAGAAGTCGAGGCCAGAGTTGACGACCTGCCCCAGAGCGTTTCAGCCTATGAACTGGGGTGCGAGTAGCTGGTGCGGGCTCCCGGTTGCTCGGACAAAGGGGCGGCGTGGGTAAGTGACGTTTGCTTGTTCTTTATGTTTTTGGGGAAGTTCTGTTTCTCTGTTCGGTTTTCGGTTGCAATTTTCTTACCAAGTGCAGTTTGTTCTGTTATGCCTACCTATCTGGGTGCCTAACCCGGTCAATGGCAGACATGGAATGCTCCCAAACACATGGGGGGGGGGGGGTCCAGACCATTGGTCCCTGTGGTCTCAGGGTTTTGGGGAACTGAGAGGGCCAGTTCTGGCTCGTGGTCCCCGGTAGGCAGAACTCCATTGATTGATGCACCAGACTAGTATAGCGTATATCAGTCGATAGCTCCAGAGAGCTGGTGGGACTCCCACAGAAAGGGGATTAAATTTTATGGTAAAAATATAGTAAATGTGTGTTTCAGAAAAAGAAACCAGACTGCTTATACAAGTTAATTTGTCATAAAACTAGAATAAGACAATGAAATTTAAAATGAATATCAGTACCTAACTTAAGTCTTTTGGCATTTGTACTATTCAATATATTTAATAGATTTTGCTTCAAGTGGCCATTTCTAGGTGCCTAAATTTATAATATTTCATTCACTTGGACCATCTGAGCCTCGAACAGGGGATAACAAAATCAATCATTTACACTTTAAATTTTAAGTGAAATTCATAAATAATTTTATACTAAATTTATCTGGCTGAATTTTCTTCACAACTTTTCACTGCAAATAGTAAAAGATACAATCTTCAATAATTTGGATACAAGGAAAAATTTATCATGTGATGTAATTTCAGAGAAAAGCTTTAAATTTCAAACCATTCGCCTGATAATTCCTAAATTAGCAAGTGAGTACAGAGAAAATCCCCAGAACAATTATCGTGGAGAAGAGATTATTTTTTTGCATTCACCAGCCTTAATTTTCATTTCACAGAGACAAGTAGATAAGTTTATTTGTGCGCTACTGTCTGCCATCCACCATCAAAGTTTCCTATCATGTTAAACTATGAAAAACCTTTAAAATTAGATATTCTCATGTGTAAGGTAGTAAAGTCCATTTAATATTTAAAGGACAGCAAGGTGTACCTGTGGGGGTGTTTGGCAGTGTCAGAAGCTCTGTGAATAAACTGTTACTTAATCTTAGGCTTGGCTTGAATGTTTCATAAAACAAATCCCTTACTACACTGTTGAGTTATCTCAGTGTGAATGCTTAAACACCGATATGCCAAATATTCAGTTTCTAATTACCATATACACCACTAAAGGCCCTACAAAGTAAGCTAATCAAAAAGAAAAGTATGATGAGTTTTTGGCCACATGCTAGTCAGTGAAACTGGGTGGATAATCATCAATTATCCACCCAGTAATAATTCAATTGTAACAATCAATGTATGGAATTAGAATTTTAGGTTTGTGACATTCTTGTTTACAGTACTGAAAATCAGTTTAATAATGAGGGATTGACCAGCTTTTTTCCTTTACATAACCTATAAATTCTACTATCACCTGAAGCTCACATCATCAAATTCATTTCTTTATAACCTCTGTTGAACTGACAGACAAAGGATTCATTAGTAAAGCTGATGTCATAATCTCTCATGACTGACATTACAAGTCCAATCCTATATAAAAAATTATAAAATTAAACATTATATGATCATTTTAATACTTACCTAATGTAGACCTATTCTTGACAACTAAGAAGACATGGTATCCAAACAATGATACCAGACTGATGGCGAACATAATGGAAACGAAGAAGACGAACAATATGTGGAATTTTCCATCAACATCAAGCTGATTCTGTGGAACAAGCAAATTATTCTTGAAATCAACACTTTACTGGTAGGAATTTCATGCCTCAATTACTGCAGTTTTGACTATTGAAAACTAAAATTAGTGCTAAATATAATTAATGGAAAACTTTACTTGAAAAGAATGATCAAGGACAGCCAAAGCTATATCGAAGATAAATAATCAGGTGGTAATGTTTCATTCAATACATATCACATAAAATGAGATGGAAGCACAGTAATATTATTAAGATTATTTACTTTTTTTAAATAAAATGAAGCTTAGGTGACCATTTTGGGTATGTACCTTGGTGCCAAAAGTCATCACCTTATTGTCAGGTGATGTGGGAAGAGTAGCATGTAAAGAAATGGTTGGGAGAAGAAAACAAAATACAGTACTAAGCAAAACCAAAATACATGAGTACAGATTTAAAAATATGAGATCAAGCAATAAGTTTTGTATGTTAAGATATTAAATATATACAGTGAGTGCACATATCTTCAGAGAAAGGGCAGGTTTAATGCAATAGGTAAACCATCTCTGGAGTCACCAACATGGAAGAACTAGAGGAAGGTCCAAAGAATATTTAATTTTCAAAACGGGCCACAGTTAAGGCATATTTTCACTCAATAATAATGAACTAGAAGAAAATGGAGTGAAATTATCTGCTTTTATACAAAAATATCCCACCAGATACTACTTGAAGGAAAGCATGAATATCATAAGTACAAGAAAAGAAACATGGTACAGTAGTTTGTCTTGTAAATGAACCAGAATTAAAAATGAGATGAATAATTTTGCAGCAGCAGGCTAAATATTCAAATTAATAATTAGATCAAAATCCCGGATGAGGCAAATAGCTTTCCTCTTAAATTTTTTTTTTTTTTTGAGATATATACAAGAGTTGTTACATTCTTGTACAGCCACTAGTACGCGTAGCGTTTCGGGCAGGTCCCTGGAATACGATCCCCTGCCGCGAAGAATCGTTTTTTCATCCAAGTACACATCTTACTGTTGCGTTAAACAGAGGCTACAGTTAAGGAATTGCGCCCAGTAAATCCCCCCGGCCAGGATACGAACCCATGACATAGCGCTCGCGGAACGCCAGGCGAGTGTATACCACTAGCCCGGAGACTGCTATAATGTATAAAGAATTCTGGAAGAGGAAAAACCCTAAAGATACGACACAGTACCAGGAAGGGAGGAATACAAGGAAGGAGTAGGAAGAGAGAAGAGAGGTGAGAAGGAAAAGAGACAGAAGGAAGTGTAGGAAAGGAGTAGGAGAGAGAGAGAAAAACAGGAGAAAAGGAGAGGAAGAAAATATTTAGCATAGAATATACAGTACAGTATGGCAAATGGATAGGGGTGGTATCTTTTTGGTTACCTCTATTTTGCCTTCCCTTTTTCTTCCTGGCTGATGCTCCCTACCCCATGAAAGTGAGAAATGGGTTAAAATGATGATAAAGATGATAAAGTTGGTAATGATAAATCAGCTCCACAATGCAGTTAGGATTATTTACAATGATAGAGGTTGAAATAAGAAAGATTTATACTTACTTTCCAAAACTTTATGAAATATTGTAGGTTGTGGCTCCAATAAAGAGGCAGTATAAAAGGGCATATCCCAAAAATAGGATGAAGAATTTGTAGTTTGAGAAGGCGACACAGTTGTTGACCCAGGGGCAATGATGGTCCAGTTTAAGGACACACACTCCACACACTGAACAGTGATGGCATCTGTTCTGGCTTCACCTGCACACATTTATCACAGTAACGAATGTCTGAAAAAACAGTGAATGACCTGTGCAGACCAAAACTTGAACCAAAACCTATTAAATATAATATCTGCACAAACAAAAAAGCCGGATCTTAAGCTTAGTAAATAAAATACTGTAACTTCACAAACAAAAAGCAGGACTTATAACTTTAAAAATAAATAAAATAAAATAGGGATAAAATTGAAGATGATTACACCATATGGAAAACAGCATTAGGATCAGAGTAAAATAAAATAATGTACTTCATGAACAGGTTTCCATTACTTAATTAAGTGCAGTGTTTTCCTGGACGACTGAGGAAAGGCAAGGTAACTATCAGGAGAAAGCACTAAACCAATATGACTACAGTGGTACCTCGGAATGCGAGTGTCCCTGTATGCGAGTTTTTCGGAATACGAGCAGGATTTCCTCGAAAATTATGTCTCGGAATGCGAGGGTTACCTCGGGACGCGAGTTTGTTGATACGCGTACAGGCCGACCTAGGCGTGGTCGATCGGCGATCGTCGCCCCTCCGCCACTCCGCCCCTCAGTTTACCATTGTCTCGCGCCCAGTGACTATCCCACATCAATTCTTCACCTGGATTTTCAGTGTTTTGTTGGATTTTGGTCATTTGACTATACAGTTTGTTATTATATATCTCACCATGGGTCTCAAGAAAGCCATTGATAAGGTTCAACCTAAGAAAATAGCTGTGAGTAGAGGCAGTAGTAGAGGTGTCCCTCCTTGATTAAGAAAATGTGTGAAGTATGGGAAGAACTGCAAAGTTTTGTTGAAAAAACTCACCCAGATAAAGCTGTAGCAGGCCGTTGCATTGACCTTTTAAATGATAATGTGATGTCTTACTACAGAAAGTGTTAAAATGTAGGGAAAAACAAGTGTCTTTAGAGAAATTCTTAGTAAGACAAGCAAGTCCTAGTGGTATGCAGGCAAAATGTGCCAGTGTGTGCATACCAGTGAAGTCCTCACTGCCTGATGTGATAATGGAAAGGGACTCCCCTTCCAAACAGTAACTCCTTCCTCCTCCCCCCTCCTCACCATCTTCCATACGCCTACAGCATTCAAGAGCAAGGTAAGTAATAACTTGAACATAGTTTTGTAGGTTATTTAGATGAATTAGGTATAAAAATTTAGTTTGATATGGGTTTTTGGGGTAGTCAGGACGGATTAATTCATTCCCATTATTTCTTATGGGGAAATTAGCTTCAGAATACGAGTTTTTCGGAATAAGAGCTGTCTCCAGGAACGAAAAACTCTTAAACTGAGGTACCACTGTATAGCACTTCGAAGTGCATGAGAATGGAGTGAAGGAATGATGCCCAACCACTTGTGTCATCAGGGAACAAACACCAACCCTGCATGATATGAGATCAACTATTCTTTTTTTTTTTACATAGGATACAGAAGTATTCTACATCAAAGTATCTGACTCTTGTTAATAGGCTTAGCTTTCTCTTTCACAGCTTATGCTTCAATGAGAAACATTTATTAAATCCCATATTTGTACAACTTACCTGCCTTCTTTTCTACTCTAAATATTTTACCTGAATACATGGTGATTATTATTTTTATCTACTGTGTATCTCATTTATCTTAGCAGCAACCAGGAAGTGCTGGACCCTAGTTACTGAAATAATTATATGCAACTTGTTAAACCATTATCAGTTAAGTTATAAGATAACAGGGGACAGGATATGAGAGAAAACAATAACATAATGAATAAAAAACCAGCGCTGTATGTAATGAAATTGAATGTTTCATTACAATTCAGCATTTCATTACATTCAATGCTAGTTTTCTGTGGAGAAACCCTCCAGCTCTCCAGAGCTATCTAACCAAAGATAAGAAGAAGAGGGACTTACCCAGGAGGCGGTTGCTACTCGCTCCTCACTCTAAGTCGAGACAACTACCTGAACCTACAACCCAAGGCAACACACCACCAAGCAGGGCCAGAAACATTAACAAGGTACTGTGTAGCCAGGACCCTGTTCGACCACCAAAAATCCGCGTCCGAATGTCAGCCCAGGACATGTTACCAAAATACCAGTCAAAGCCGAGAACTTACAACGTTGTGGGCATGGGAATAGACCGCAGGCTGACTGGACCAAATAACCTGTGGACGACCTGGAGACTTGCACCCTGGAACAGGGAAGGGAAACTGGGTCCACCAAAGCGTGTTCCCAGTCACTGAGGCCATGGTGCACAAGTAACGGCGAGAGAGCTACAACTGGACAAACATGATGCACCCTGGCCAAACCAACCAACCATCAACCCAAGGACCACTCTGGAAACCAGCAGTCTCATTCTTGCCAGAAAAGAAGAAGATGGTGCAAATGAACAAACTGACCACCAGCTTGAGGACAGCTTGAAGTTCCCCGACCCGACCTCAGAGGTCAATGCCAACAAGAAAAGAGCTTTAGAAAAACAATCCTGAACCGAAGGGGGCACCACAAACCCAGGTGGAGAGAGAAAAAGAGAGCACCTAGTCCAACAACAGGACAGCTCAGGTGGCACATGAGCAGGCTGGAGGTGAAACAATGCACGAGATAGCCTACGGAACGGAGCAGAAGTGGCAGCCACCCCGAATGTAAGCTGAAGGGGCTCCGCCAGTGCCGCACGATATTAGGCGACAGTAAATGGCAAAAGATGATGGTCCTGAAACAGCCAAGAGAGAGAGAGAGAGAGAGAGAGAGAGAGAGAGAAAGGACAAAAACACCGATCTGAAATCAAAGACAACTTACGTAGTAGAAACAAAAAGTGATGAAAGGACCGCCAGGAAACTTCATACTGCTGCCGAGACGAAACACGCAGGTGGGGCACCAACTAAGCCACCTGATCACCATACAAGTGGCAATAAACCCGCATCAGAAACATCAGATGCGAAGATCGGGAGAGAAGATCGAAAGTAGCCACGTAACCGAACACGGATCCGGACCAATCTGCTGAAAGAGGCATGAGCCGAGGAGGAAAGAACCTTAGGTTCAGACGATCAAGCAAGCAACACCTGAAACTAAGGCTGGGCTGGTCACCATTGGGCCAAGAGGACTACTCTTCCGTGGTAAGACTCCAACTGGGCTAGAACCCGAAGCAACAGCAGGATTGGGGGGGAAGAGGTACAAGTAACCCAACTTCAACCAGTCCTGCCGAAAGGCATCGATCCTGATGGCCTCGCAGTCGGGGAAGTGCGCCACGTATACTGAGACACGCCTCGACTCTGTCGACGCGAAGAGGTCCACTGCTGGTCGCCCAAATGTCCGACAGAGCCAATGAAAGGTGTCAGCAGGGTCAAGGCCGTCGACCAGCCATTCTGTGGACAGGGAAATGAAACCATGGACCGGCCATCCGCCAGGACATTGGATACTCCCTGGAAATGAACCGCACCGGGAGGGCCAAACCCTGAGAATCCAGCAGACGAGTCACCTGAAGTGACTAGTCCCAAAGAGCCAAGGGACCGCTCCGAACACCAGCAGTTCAGACAATGAAGCACTGGGGAGCAGTCCGAATGGGAGCAGAATTCGTTGATCTGCGATCAACATTGTGGAAGGTAACCCCAAACTGTAAGGGCAAGAGTACTTGCACTGTGCACCTAGGGAAGGTGACCCTTTTATTAGCACATGAAGCCCCCAGTACTGTCTGGAAATACCACCACCGACTTCACACCACCACCACCAAAGCACAGCACTGCACAAAGATCAGAGCTAGAGTTGAACAACCGCATTCAACACATCAGCCTCAGAACTGGGATTGGGTAGTGGAGAAGAGTGGCAGGAGCAGGGGTCTGGGGCTCCCCCACTCCCCCCTCCCCTCCTCAGACATGCAGCGCCCCAGCGGCTGTGGGGACGTCATGCTTGTTTGCTTGAAAGTATTTCTGTTTGGGGAGTTCTGCTTGCTAGTTCGGCTTTTGGTAAGCAATTTTTGACCAGCAGTAGATTGTTGTTTCGGGACGCCTCCCTTTCTGGGTGCCAAACCCAGATGATGGCAGACATGGAATGCTGCCAACCACATGGGGGTTTCTATAGGCCATTGCTACCTTGTGCCTCTCTGAGGGGGCCAGGTTTTGGCTCGTGGTGTCCCCCTGGTAGGCTAGAACTCCATCGAATTGATTGATACCATGGTATAATACATACATATCAGCTCGGTAAGCTCCGGGGAGCCGGACGGGCTCTCCACATAAAATTAATTTGGGTGTTACAAGAAAAATTAAGTGCTTCACCAATTCAATAACAACATACAATACTGTGACCTCCCCATCAAATGGATCATATTTCCCCAGAAGCCGGAGCAGTGAAATCAATGGCTTATTGCATTTGACTTTAGTTTCACCAGAAAATAATTTATGGCCAAGCAGACATGTGCATTTATGGACCCAAAGTAATGAAGATATATGCATACACAAAACAATCTAATTTAATAAGAACTAGGAATTTGAAAATGGGATTTGAAAATGCACCTGAGAATAAGCTGAGAAGGTAATCCAACTTTCCCTGGACGACGTGTAGAAAAATCAAGTACAGAATTGAGTATTGAAGATAATTAAGATCATTTTTTCTGGTGGGATCTCAGTGGCTCCCTAAAGCTAAGCATTGGCCCACCCATGCCTATAGGGAACTGCATATGATTCTGAGACCTATGTGTGTCTATCGGAAACTAGGATCAGAAATTGATTCCCGAGGCGAAGGGAGCTAGGGATCCGAGATCTGCAGTATCTAAAAACAGAAAAACTGTCCTGTAAATATATGCACAACATATGGAGGAGGCCTAGTCGACGAGCAGGGACGCTAAGCCCCGGGAAGCACCTCAAAGGTAACCTGCAAGGTAACACAAAACAACCAAATGCATATAAACACACTGAACCTGTTGCAGAAATCTGTCACCAGGTGGTAGCCAAAAATCCCCAAGGGGTATCTATCACGCCCAAAGAAAAACCACATTGAAACACAGCAGGGAATAGGGACTACTGAGGAATCCTCCTCCAGAGCTGAAAGAGAGGAGATTTCATCGAATTCAATGCTACATTTGTGGGAGGGGAGTCATCAGTAGCTTTCCAAAGCTATCACATTAATGGGACCTCATCAGAAGAGCCAGCATTTCACAAATGAAACTAAGCAAAAAACAAAATTCAGAACAGGGACTTACCTATGACATTCAATAAAGAAGAGGTTCCCAGAGCAGACGGAGCACCAGCAATGCACCGAAATGGCTGAAAGTGCACCACCAGCCCGCAAGTACAGGCAGATTCAAATGGGCCCCAGTTGCACCACCCAGAAGCAGCCTCGAGTCCGAAAAGGAATTCAGGAGTCAGAAACTGTAGAGCAAAGAATCAAGGACCAAAAAGCAGCTGGTCAAAACTAAGAAAGAACGAGGACACCAGGAAATAAACAGGCAGGGAAAACCATCGGGTGGAGATGACATGAGGCCCTAAGGAACACACAAACCCAGAACCACACCGTCACTAGGCCCAGAAACAGGGCACACATGGCCTACCAAATTGGAGACCCACAGCTAGGAAGAATTCAGGCATACAAACCCATGTAGCGCGCATACACAGCCCAGGTCAGGGATTATCAATGTTCTTATTTTGGCATTTGACTAGCTGGAAAGTCATTGCCCATTCCAGGTTTACCAAGGGTTTGGCACTACCTGCTGCTAAACCCATCCTGTGTTTGACCAAACCAATGATCCCGAGGGCATGTTATTCCCAACTCAAGTTGACTGAGCTTGAGGTCTGGATGCTGTAGATAAACTGAGTTTACCGACCCATGTTTGCCAGGCCTCAGCCCACCTGCCATAGCCATCTGGGTTTACCGACCTATGTTTAGCCAAGTTCCAATGCTGCATGCTGAGTTTGTTGACCATTGGCACTGCATATTCATCGCCACAATCTAGTTTACTGAACCCAGGATTTACCTAAGTGTACTGAGGGTCAGCACCGTGTGCCACAGCTATCTAGGGTTTACTGACCCAGGTAAGAATGTCATAGCCATCCCAGGTTTACCAAGGGTCAGCCCCACCTGCCAGTCATTTGGAGTTTACCACCTAACCACTCAGGTCCGCACCACCGAGGGTTGATGACAATGCCGTAGCATCAGCTGACCGCCGACCACCATCAGACTTTGTTCATGACATCGTAGCCACAGCCAAGTTAACTGAACGTTGGCGCCTACACATTGTAGGCGCCTGGAAACAGTCATAAGTGCTTCCCATCAAACAGCTAGCTGCACAAGCAAACAAAACCACCAAGCAACTCGCAGAAACACACCACCGACATACCATAAACTCCACAGCCCACACCACAGCTGATCACAAAGCCTAGGGCAATACAATGGGTGGTTCCACCTAGAGCCCAAATGCTCCACCCCCATGACACAACAATATAGGCCCCCCATGGGGCACCCAGAGCAGCACCGATTGATAAATGTAGACATCTTCACCAAGAAAAACACATGGTGGCAGGGAAAGACCCAAATGAACAAACCAGAACACATACATCAGTGACAAGTAGACTGTGCCTGACACTACGGTAGAAGGAGCTCCCAAGAAAAACTGCCATAAGGAAGGAGGAGGGAAGGGGGTAAAGAAGCCCGTTGCCCAAAGAATGAACCAAGAGGTCCAAGTCAAGAGTCCTAGGCAGCAAATGGCAAAAGTATGGGAGGAGAGGCACAGGGCATACCACATTAAGCCAACACCTGCATCACCAGAACCATCATCTCCATATTGCACAACGGAAGTGGAAAGGCTGGGAAGGGGGGGTGGGGGGGAACCAGACACACCCAAACTTAAAGGGAAGAGGAGAAGTGGGACCTCAAAATCATTGCATAGCCTGGACCTCCCCATCCGCATAGCACAGAGAAATGCAGGGAAAGTCCTATACACAAACAGCAGCGACCGATGCTTGTGGGACGGAGGAGAACTTCAAACCAAACACAGTGCAGGGAATGAAGACCTAAATGCACAGGATCGCAGCCTGACACTATAGTGAGAAACGAAGACACCAAAACACACGAAGCTCTCTAACACAGATTCTGTGCACACAAGCAATGACGAACCCTACCCAGAAGCATACGAACACCAAGGTACCCCACTTTGCCTAAGAAAGATGGTCTTGAGAAAGCCCCTGCCAGAGGAGAGAACAGAAAATTGTGTGGGAAACCCATTCTGAACACACCACACCCAAACAGATGAATAAGGAAGGAGGGGAAAAAGAGCATTGGATGTGCTGACGTGAAGGGAGGGTGAAAACACCTCAACCCATCAGAATGTAGCTTGGCTACATATTACCTACAGTACTAAAGCCAAGGGTGTACATGAGGGCATTATTTGCAAGCACACACCGACCCCACGAAGCGAAGAAGACAGGGAAGCGAATAATCGTTTGTACTTGGTGCATTGCTGAGGCAAAGTTTGCCATCTGTGTACCATGGACATTTTTCGTTTATTAGGGGGCACTTTCTTTCATATCGAATCCAATGTACTGAGTGTGTAATACAGGGGGTTACTGTGTAAATAGTGTCCGTGGAAACTGTACATGTTGTTATTTTAGTGAATTTTTAACAAATAATATTACGACAATAAACATTTATTATGGACACATTACTGATACATTTATCAGTCAGCACAGTTCCATGCCGCAACATGCATGAATGTTCTAATGTATACATCTTTTCTAAAGGACACAAATATGCATCATATACAAGTAAATAAAAAAACACATTGGAAATACAAAGAACAAATAATTGAAAATATTTTGTGGCAACTCGCGGTGCTTAGTGGGCCCACCCCGCGACACCTGCCCTCTGGGACACTTTACGCACAGGCACACAGCCAATGACGACGTCACACGCCCCCTTCTCCACATCCCCACAGACAAAGTAGTAAGGAACACTCTTTCAGGTTTTTTTTTTACATGTATGTTCAGGGAAGGAAATTTATCATGTTACAAAACTACAAATTTGTGTGCAAACCCTTTATTATTCTGTGCACAGGGAAGAAATGTCTTAATAAACACGGTGCATCATAGTGGTTAAACTGTAATAATAATGTACCCCCCAAATAACAAATACCAGTACGGGTATACAGTGAAAATAAAAAAAATTATGCAGATTGAAACTGCATTTGTGAAAAGGGCCTAGAACAAATCTATCCCTTCCAGCACATCCATTGTAGTAGCACATTTTGATCCTTGTCAATGCTCCCAAGACTTACCTGCCCAGTCATGGTGCGGTTATATACAGGAAGGCTGTGCTTCTGGATAAACCTTTCCAAGACATCTCGTCTCACTTCATCTGTCTCTGCTGACTCGTAGCGGTCCAATTCAGTGGGTGGTAATCTAAACTGATTATAAGAAAAAACAAAAAACGGTTCGAACATTGAATGTAATGTAATGCCATTTTCTTGGTGAGCCTCGGAGGCTCCCTAGAGCTTTCACTAGGCTAATGTATGTTATATTTGACCAGGACATTAGCTACAGAGTTCAGACCTCCCAGGGACCAGCGCCACAACCTGGACTCCCTTCAGAGAGGTTTTAGGGAGCAATGGCCCTTGGAAAATCCCCCTTGTGGTGGGGGGTTTCCTTATATGACCATCGATTGGGGTTAGGCACCCAAAAAAGTAAGGCATAACAAAACAAACCCCACATGGTGTAAGAAACTAACACAAAAAATGAACCAGAGTAGGATAGAACTCCCTACATGCCCAAGGAAACAGCAAACATACAACCTTTACTGCCGTGCCCGCTTGTCTGTACAGCCCTCACGTTCACGAGAGGGGACGGGGGGGGGTCCCCCATGGACCTCAACGCGCGGGCTGCCTAGCATCAGTTTGGAAGCTAAGCTTCAACCGAATACGAAAAAACTGTCCGAACGGTGGGAAGGAGGTTTGCCAGGGAGCCTCTGGGGCTCCACCCAGAAAATGGCGTTTTACATTACATTCAATGCTGGATTTTCTGTGAGGAACCCCTACGGCTCCCGGGAGCTACATACCCAAAGAGAAGGAAAAGAAAGGGCTGAACCGAGAGGCGGGCCTCCACAAACTCTGCAAGGTGAAGTTGAGACAACAGGCAGCAACCCAAAGTAACACAAGAATGCACAGGAGCAGACACGTGCACAAAGAACGGGCGGCCAGGATTCTGTGCGACCCCCAAATCCTCGCACCCGAAATGAGACCAAGGACGTCACCAAACACGGCAACGAAAGCTGCACGGTTCC
>WNGS01169498.1:42728045-42752749 GCA_020271785.1 Procambarus virginalis
ACCGTGTTTCATGAATGACACTCAGAATGGGGTATCACCCCAGACTTTCACAAATGGAATCACTACTCACCTGGAGGCCATTGGCAGGAACCATAGCTTCTCACTCGTCCCGAAGACTTCAATGAAGTTATTGAAAGCCCTAGGCTGAAGCCATCTTTATCTTGCATCCAGGTGTGATTTAACCGGAAGATGGGAGCACGAAATGATTCTGTTTAAATATACAGTATTCATATTATGATCTGTCTGGCATTATAAATACTGGACTTTTTTTGCGTGTTATCTATCAAAATTTAAATTTAACTGTATAATGACTCCATTACTCCAAAACATGTTAGGATTAAAATACCCAGAACTGAGAGGGTAGCATTTCTAGATTTTAAATGCATATATATTTCTTAAAATTAAACACATTTAATTCATAATGATGAATAAAGATCAATCATATTTAATGAGCTTATGATAAACATTGCAGAAGTGGACAATATTAACAGTCATATGTAACAAATATGAAAATTGGCAAATTAATTAGCAAATTTGGCAAATTAAATAATAAAAAACCAGCATTGAATGTAATGAAACGCCATTTTCTGGGTGAGCCAGGAGGCTCCATGGAGCTATCGGACTGATATACGCTATGTTAGTCTGGGGTTTCAGTCAATGGAATTCTGCCTACTGGGGACCACGAGCCAGAACCTGGGCCCTCAGAGAGGCACAGGGAGCAATGGTTTATGGAAACCCCTATTTGTTTGGGAGCATTCCATGTCTGCCATTGACTGTGGTTAGGCACCCAGAAAGGTAGGCATAACAAAACAAACCCCACTTGGTAAGAAAATTGCAACCGAAGACCGAACAGAGAAACAGAACTCCCCAAAACAAAAGAAACAAACAAACAAACAAACAAGCAAACGTCACTCACCACCACAGTGCTGCTTGTCTTTGCAGCCCTCCCTCCCCTAGGAGGTAAATGGGAGAGCCCCGGACCCCCTGCACCGGCAACTCACACCCCAGTTTAGAGGCTGAGCATGAAAAGAAACCACGGACTGGAGGAAGGGAAGGTGCCAGGGAGCCTCCAGGGCTCACCCAGAAAATGGCATTTCATTACACTCAACGCTGATTTCTGTAGGGAGCCCCTCTGCCTCCCTGGAGCTACATGACAAAAGACAAGTAAAAGAGGGACTTACCGTGGAGGCAGCCGCAATGCGCACATCAACTCAAAGTTCAGACAACTGGCTGCATCCTGCAAATCAGAGCCACACACGAATGACTGGGACCAGGAACATTCACAAAATAACAGGTGGCCAGGACCCTGTTTGACCTCCAAAACCCCTGTGACCAAATGTCAGCTCAAGACATGTTGCCAAACACTGCAGCCTATGCAGCATACTTACGAATGTCATGGGCTTGGGAATAGACCACAGACTGGCTAGATCTAATAATCATGCAGACAACCTGAAAAAAGGCAGAATCCAGGGGAAAAGGCAGCAAAGAAGGGGGTCTGCTGGTAGGACCCAGAAGGCTCGGCAGGAGAAGCAGGCACGAATGCCTCTGTCTCCGACTCAAATGGGTCAGCCCCAGAAGCTGCCAGTCTCATCACCAACAAACCCTGCCCCGAACAACAAACTCCAAAACTCTCAGACATTTGGGAGCTGGGAGTAGGGGAGGAAGCAGGGCAAAAATTGACAACCAGGGAAGGACTTGCAGGCGTGGACTGAACCAGAGTTGAAGCCCCCAACGCCCCAAGTCCGAGTCCCTAAAACCAAAACGGGGCAGCCCTGTGGCATCCGAGTTGGCAATCAACCTAGCGTGTTGCAACAACCTGAACCTAGTAATCAACACAGAAGCTGCCATAACCCTAATCTCAGTTACAGTAGAATGGTGTAAACTGGAGCACGAGCAGAGAACACGTCTCGCAAAACTCCGGGTCAAAGGTGTTGTTGACCCAACAGGCAGCATGACGGAGGTAAAACGAGTGACTGTCACCCTGAGAC
Source organism: Procambarus virginalis (assembly GCA_020271785.1). Classification (NCBI taxonomy): domain Eukaryota; kingdom Metazoa; phylum Arthropoda; class Malacostraca; order Decapoda; family Cambaridae; genus Procambarus; species Procambarus virginalis. The sequence continues at coordinate 42,730,034 of WNGS01169498.1, forward strand.
AAGGGCATAGTAAAACCTTCAAACTTGCACACGGCAAGGTGGGGCTCAGAAGACACATCCATCGGTCAACCAAACTCCGACAGGGTTTTCCAGGACCCATAGGGGGTTTTGCTTACAGGAAGCCCAGGCAAGGTGCTGCTAAGCGGTGAAACCCGAATGTAAACGAAGAGGGAGTTGGGCTATAAACTGGACCCCTGTGACAAGTTTAGGCAAAGGGGGCCTAGAGGAGGACCAGCAATATACCCTAAGTGGACAAACAAGGCAGACCCTCTCCAGGCAAGGAAAATAAAAATAAAAGAAAAACCCCTCAAAAGTACAACGCCAACAGAAGAAACAGGAATAGGGGCCAACACGTAGGTAAGCATGCAACACAGCATCCTGCACCATAACCAGCGACACCACTACTTTCTACCCAAGGCCAAACAAAGGCCACGAAACCCCAGCTGGCCCCAAGGGCAGAGTAAATGCGGGGCAGCAAGTACCCCTATGGAAGTGGAGTCCTGAAGGCTCTAAGGAAGGTAACCCTAGAACCCAAGGGTAGTACTTACAGGGCACTTAGGGAAGGCAGCCCTAAGCACATGCAGCCCCAGTACACTGAAGTTACTCCTGACCACCGTACCACAAAGAGCAGGAAACACTACGAAAGCACAAATACCACCAAGAAGTCGAGACCAGAGTTGACGACCGCCCCAGAGCGTTTCAGCCTATGAACTGGGGTGCGAGTAGCTGGTGCGGGCTCCCGGTTGCTCGGACAAAGGGGCGGCGTGGGTAAGTGACGTTTGCTTGTTCTTTATGTTTTTGGGAAGTTCTGTTTCTCTGTTCGGTTTTCGGTTGCAATTTTCTTACCAAGTGCAGTTTGTTCTGTTATGCCTACCTATCTGGGTGCCTAACCCAGGTCAATGGCAGACATGGAATGCTCCCAAACACATTGGGGGGGGGGGGGTCCATAGACCATTGGTCCCTGTGCCAGGGACCAATGGTCTCAGGGTTTTGGGGAACTGAGAGGGCCAGATTCTGGCTCGTGGTCCCCGGTAGGCAGAACTCCATTGATTGATGCACCAGACTAGTATAGCGTATATCAGTCCGATAGCTCGAGAGAGCTGGTGGGACTCCCCACAGAAAGGGGATTAAATTTATGGTAAAAATATAGTAAATGTGTGTTTCAGAAAAAGAAACCAGACTGCTTATACAAGTTTAATTTGTCATAAAACTAGAATAAGACAATGAAATTTAAAATGAATATCAGTACCTAACTTAAGTCTTTTGGCATTTGTACTATTCAATATATTTAATAGATTTTGCTTCAAGTGGCCATTTCTAGGTGCCTAAATTTATAATATTTCATTCACTTGGACCATCTGAGCCTCGAACAGGGGATAACAAAATCATATCATTTACACTTTAAATTTTAAGTGAAATTCATAAATAATTTTATACTAAATTTATCTGGCTGAATTTTCTTCACAACTTTTCACTGCAAATAGTAAAAGATACAATCTTCAATAATTTGGATACAAGGAAAAATTTATCATGTGATGTAATTCCAGAGAAAAAGCTTTAAATTTCAAACCATTCGCCTGATAATTCCTAAATTAGCAAGTGAGTACAGAGAAAATCCCCAGAACAATTATCGTGGAGAAGAGATTATTTTTTTGCATTCACCAGCCTTAATTTTCATTTCACAGAGACAAGTAGATAAGTTTATTTGTGCACTACTGTCTGCCATCCACCATCAAAGTTTCCTATCATGTTAAACTATGAAAAACCTTTAAAATTAGATATTCTCATGTGTAAGGTAGTAAAGTCCATTTAATATTTAAAGGACAGCAAGGTGTACCTGTGGGGGTGTTTGGCAGTGTCAGAAGCTCTGTGAATAAACTGTTACTTAATCTTAGGCTTGGCTTGAATGTTTCATAAAACAAATCCCTTACTACACTGTTGAGTTATCTCAGTGTGAATGCTTAAACACCCGATATGCCAAATATTCAGTTTCTAATTACCATATACACCCACTAAAGGCCCTACAAAGTAAGCTAATCAAAAAGAAAAGTATGATGAGTTTTTGGCCACATGCTAGTCAGTGAAACTGGGTGGATAATCATCAATTATCCACCCAGTAATAATTCAATTGTAGCAATCAATGTAATGGAATTAGAATTTTAGGTTTGTGACATTCTTGTTTACAGTACTGATAAATCAGTTTAATAATGAGGGATTGACCAGCTTTTTTCCTTTACATAACCTATAAATTCTACTATCACCTGAAGCTCACATCATCAAATTCATTTCTTTATAACCTCTGTTGAACTGACAGACAACAGGATTCGTTAGTAAAGCTGATGTCATAATCTCTCATGACTGACATTACAAGTCCAATCCTATATATAAAAATTATAAAATTAAACATTATATGATCATTTTAATACTTACCTAATGTAGACCTATTCTTGACAACTAAGAAGACATGGTATCCAAACAATGATACCAGACTGATGGCGAACATAATGGAAACGAAGAAGACGAACAATATGTGGAATTTTCCATCAACATCAAGCTGATTCTGTGGAACAAGCAAATTATTCTTGAAATCAACACTTTACTGGTAGGAATTTCATGCCTCAATTACTGCAGTTTTGACTATTGAAAACTAAAATTAGTGCTAAATATAATTAATGGAAAACTTTACTTGAAAAGAATGATCAAGGACAGCCAAAGCTATATCGAAGATAAATAATCAGGTGGTAATGTTTCATTCAATACATATCACATAAAATGAGATGGAAGCACAGTAATATTATTAAGATTATTTACTTTTTTTTTAAATAAAATGAAGCTTAGGTGACTATTTTGGGTATGTACCTTGGTGCCAAAAGTCATCACCTTATTGTCAGGTGATGTGGGAAGAGTAGCATGTAAAAGAAATGGTTGGGAGAAGAAAACAAAATACAGTACTAAGCAAAACCAAAATACATGAGTACAGATTTAAAAATATGAGATCAAGCAATAAGTTTTGTATGTTAAGATATTAAATATATACAGTGAGTGCACATATCTTCAGAGAAAGGGCAGGTTTAATGCAATAGGTAAACCATCTCTGGAGTCACCAACATGGAAGAACTAGAGGAAGGTCCAAAGAATATTTAATTTTCAAAACGGGCCACAGTTAAGGCAATATTTTCCACTCAATAATAATGAACTATAAGAAAATGGAGTGAAATTATCTGCTTTTATACAAAAATATCCCACCAGATACTACTTGAAGGAAAGCATGAATATCATAAGTACAAGAAAAGAAACATGGTACAGTAGTTTGTCTTGTAAAATGAACCAGAATTAAAAAATGAGATGAATAATTTTGCAGCAGCAGGCTAAATATTCAAATTAATAATTAGATCAAAATCCCTGATGAGGCAAATAGCTTTCCTCTTAAATGTATAAAGAATTCTGGAAGAGGAAAAACCCTAAAGATACGACACAGTACCAGGAAGGGAGGAATACAAGGAAGGAGTAGGAAGAGAGAAAGAGAGGTGAGAAGGAAAGAGAGACAGAAGGAAGTGTAGGAAAGGAGTAGGAGAAGAGAGAAAAACAGGAGAAAAAGAGAGGAAGAAAATATTTAGCATAGAATATACAGTACAGTATGGCAAATGGATAGGGGTGGTATCTTTTTTGGTTACCTCTATTTTGCCTTCCCTTTTTCTTCCTGGCTGATGCCTCCCTACCCCATGAAAGTGAGAAATGGTTAAAATGATGATAAAGATGATAAAGTTGGTAATGATAAATCAGCTCCACAATGCAGTTAGGAATTATTTACAATGATAGAGGTTGAAATAAAGAAAGATTATACTTACTTTCCAAAACTTTATGAAATATTGTAGGGTTGTGGCTCCAATAAAGAGGCAGTATAAAAGGGCATATCCCAAAAATAGGATGAAGAATTTGTAGTTTGAGAAGGCGACACAGTTGTTGACCCAGGGGCAATGATGGTCCAGTTTAATGACACACACTCCACACACTGAACAGTGATGGCATCTGTCTGGCTTCACCTGCACACATTTATCACAGTAACGAATGTCTGAAACAAACAGTGAATGACCTGTGCAGACCAAAACTGGAACCAAAACCTATTAATATAATATCTGCACAAACAAAAAAGCTGGATCTTAAGCTTAGTATATAAAATACTGTAACTTCACAAACAAAAAGCATGGACTTATAACTTTAAAAATAAATAAATAAAAATAGGGATAAAATTGAAGATGATTACACCATATGGAAAACAGCATTAGGATCAGAGTAAAATAAAATAATGTACTTCATGAACAGGTTTCCGTTACTTAATTTATTAGTGCAGTGTTTTCCGGGAACGACTGAAGAAAAGGCAAGGGTAACTATCAGGAGAAAGCACTAAACCAATATGACTATGGCACTTCGAAGTGACATGAGAAGTGAATGAAGGAATGATGCCAACCACTTGTGTCATCAGGGGAACAAACACCAACCCTGCATGATATGAGATCAACTATTCTTTTTTTTTTTTACATAGGATACAGGAGTATTCTACATCAAGAGTATCTGACTCTTGTTAATAGGCTTAGCTTTCTCTTCCACAGCTTATGCTTCAATGAGAAACATTTATTGAAGACCATATTTTGTAAATTACCTGCCTTCTTTACTACTCTAAATATTTTACTTGAATAATGGTGATATTATTTTTATCTACTATGTAGATATGTATCTCATTTATCTTAGCAGCAACCAGGAAGTGCTGGACCTAGTTACTGAAATAATTATATGCAACTTGTTAAACCATTATTCAGTTAAGTTATAAGATAACAGGGGACAGGATATGAGAGAAAACAATAACATACTGAATAAAAAACCAGCGCTGTACTTAATGAAATTGAATGTTTCATTACAATTCAGCATTTCATTACATTCAATGCTAGTTTTCTGTGGAGAAACCCTCCAGCTCCCCAGAGCTATCTAACCAAAGACAAGAAAAAGAGGGACTTACCCAGGAGGCGGTTGCTACTCGCTCCTCAACTCTTAGTCGAGACAACTACCTGCAACCTACAACCCAAGGCAACACATGACCAAGCAGGGCCAGAATATTAACAAGGTACTGTGTAGCCAGGACCCTGTTCGACCACCAAAAATTCTGCCCCCGAATGTTAGCCCAGGACATGTTACCAAAAATACCAGTCAAAGCCAAGAAGTTACAAACGTTGTGGGCATGGGAATAGACCGCAGGCTGGCTGGACCAAATAACCCTGTGGACGACCTGGGAGACTTGAGCCCTGGAACAGGGAAGGGAAACTGGGTCCACCCAAAGCGTGTTTCCAGTCACCGAGGCCATGGTGCACAAGTCACCGAGCCATGGTGCACAAGTAACGGCGAAGAGCTACAACTGGACACAACACATGATGCACCCCAGGCCAAACCAACCAACCATCAACCCAAGGACCACTCTGGAAACCAGCAGTCTCATTCTTTGCTAGAAAAGAAGAAGATGGTGCAAATGAACAAACTGACCACCAGCTTGAGGACAGCTTGAAGTTCACCGACCCGACCCCCAGAGGTCAATGCCAACAAGAAAAGAGCTTTAGAAAAACAATCCTGAACCGAAGGGGGCCACCACAAACCCAGGTGGAGAGAGAAAAAGAGAGCACCTAATCCAACAACCAGGACAGCTCAGGTGGCACATGAGCAGGCTGGAGGTGAAACAATGCATGAGATAGCCTACGGAACGGAACAGAAGTGACATCCACCCGAATGCAAGCTGAAGGGGCTCCGCCAGTGCCGCACGATATAAGGCGACAGTAAATGGCAAAAGATGATGGTCCTGAAACAGCCAAGAGAGAGAGAGAGAAAGGACAAAACAACCCGATCTGAAATCAAAGACAACTTACGTAGAGACAAAAAGTGATGAAAGGACCGCCAGGAAACTTCATACAGCTGCCAAGACGAAACACCGCAGGGGGACACCAACTAAGCCACCTGATCACCATACAAGTGGCAATAAACCTGCATCAGAAACATCAGATGCGAAGATCGGAGGGAAGATCGAAGTATAAGTAGTAGCCAAGTAGCAACGACCGAACCGGACCAGACCGATCTGCTGAAAGAGGCAGAGCCGAGGAAAGAACCTTATGTCCAGACATCAAGCAAGCAGCGCCTAAAACCAAGGCTGGGCCGGCCACCAAAGGGGCCAACAGGACTACTTTTCCCTGGTTAATCTCCAATCAAGCCAGAACCCGAAGCAACAGCAGGATTGGGGGGGAAGAGGTACAAGTAACCCCACCTCGACCAGGCCTGCCGAAAGGCATCAACCCTGACGGCCTCGCAGTCGGGGAAGGGCGCCACATATACTGAGAGACGCCTCGACTCTGTCGACGCGAAGAGGTCCATTGCTGGACGCATAAAACGTCCGGCAGAGCCAACTGAAGGAGTCGGCATCGACTGTCCATTCTGTGGACAGGGAAATGAACCATGACAGGCCATCCGCCAGGACATTGGACACTCCCTGGAAATGAACCGCCCGGAGAGCCAAACCCTGAGAATCCAGCAGACGAGTCACCCGAAGTGACTAGTCCCAAAGAGCCAAGGACCGCATCGAATCCCAGCAGTTCAGACAATGAACAACTGGGGTTCAGTCCGAATGGAGCAGATTCGTTAATCCGCGATCAACATTTGTGGAAGGTAATCCCAAACTGTAAGGGCAGTACTTGCAGGCCCCTAGGGAAGGTAACCCCTAAGCACATGAAGCCCCAGTACTTTTTGAAATACACCTGGCTCACACCACCACCACAAAGCGCAGCACTGCACAAGGATCAGAGCTAGAGTTGAACAACCGCATTCAACACATCAGCCTCAGAACTGAGTTTGGATAGTTGATGCAGGGGTCTGGGGCTCCCACTCCCCCTCTCCTCCTCAGACAGCAGAACGGCAGCGATGGTGATGTCATGCTTGTTTGCTTCATTTCTGTTTGGGGAGTTCTGCTTGCTAGTTCGGCTTTTTATCACAATTTTTAACCAGCTGTAGTTTTGTTTCGGGACACCTACCTTTCTGGGTGCCTAACCTGGTAGATGGCAAACATACAATGCTTCCAACTACATGGGGGGTTTCTACAGGCCATTGCTCCTTGTGCCTCTCTGAGGGGTTTACCGACCTATGTTTAGCCAAGTTCCAACGCTGCATGCTGAGTTTGTTGACCTTGGCAACTGCATATCATAGCCACAATCTAGTTTACTGACCCAGGTTTACCTAGATGTACTGAGGGTCAGCACCGTGTGCCACAGCTATCTAGGGTTTACTGACCCAGGTAAGAATGTCATAGCCATCCCAGGTTTACCAAGGGTCAGCCCCACCTGCCAGTCATTTTGGAGTTTACCTACCCCCAGGTTTACCGAGGGTTGATGACACGCTGTAGCATCAGCCGAGTTTATCAGACTTTGTTCACGTACATCGTAGCCACAGCCAAGTTAACTGAACGTTGGCGCCTACACATTATAGGCGCCTGGAAACAGTCATAAGTGCATCCCAAAACAGCTAGCTGCACAGCCCAAAAACAACCAAGTGCCTAGCTAGAAAACACCATGACACCATGAATCTCCAAGCCCACAACATGTACAAAGCCTAGGAATACATGGGTGTTCCACCTAAGCCCAAATGTGCATAAACATAAAATGCCCCCATGGGGCAGAGCAGCACCGATTGATAAATGTAGACATCTTCAAGAAAAACACACATGGTGGCAGGGAAAAGAACCCAAATGACCAACCAGAACACATACATCAGTGACAAGTAGACTGTGCCTGACATCAGTGTAGAAGGAGCTCCCAAGAAAAACTGCCATAAGGAGGGAGGAGGGAAGGGGTAAAAAGACCGTTGCACAAAGAATGAACCAAGAGGTCCAAGTCAAGAGTCCTAGGCAGCAAATGGCAAAAGTATGGGAGGAGAGGCACAGGGCATACACAGTAAGCCAACACCTACATCACCAGAACTCTCATCTCCAATTTGTACAACGGAGTGGAAAGGCGGGAAAGGGAAAACCAGACACACCCAAACCTAAGGGAAGAGAAAGTGGGACTCAGAATCACTGCATAGCCTGGACCTCCCCATCCGCATAGCACAGAGAAATGCAGGGAAAAGTCCTATACACAAACAGCAGCGGAAGATGCTTGTGGGAGCGAGAACTTCAAAACAAACACAGTGCAGGGAATGAAGACCTAAAAGCACAGGATCGCAGCCTGACACNGGTCTGTGTGCTGCCATAGGATTGCACAGGGGAAGTGGTGGCAGTAGTGGTAGAAGGGGGCTGTTGGCCGCGCACCGGGTAACTTACACCATCGCCTAGACTAGAATAACAATGAGAGAGTACAAATTCTTAAAGGGCAACCACTGCAAGGTGGGGTAGTGATTGTGGTTGCTTATGGTCATAGACCAACCATTCAAGACATCAAACCCAACAACCATTTAAAAACCTAGCCTTTTCAATGCACAATTATATATATTTATGGTAATACAGGTAATGATTTAAGATAAGAAAACCTAAACTGCTTCAGAAAAAACACATTTATGGATTACCTGATAAAGAGCAATACAAATATGAATGGTCTTAACTAAAACAGCCAAAACACATCCTATATACATTATTGTTTACATACCACAAAACTAAGAATTGCAGTCAATATGAAAAATAAACTAATCTATAAAGTATGCATAATTACTTCATAAAACATCATGAAGATGTATGTATTGGCATGTACAGCACAGCACTTATAAGATTTATAAATAAAATGAATTGCACACACTATGAAGACTTGATTATCAAACTTTTAAAAGAAAAAGATACAATTATTCTTCTAAAATGTAAGAAAGGTATTTACTCTACATTTGGTACTCTTATCATACTTTTATAGGTGGAATAACATATTTTGCAAGAGGGCAACAATTAAATTAGAATCATCTAACCAAACTTAGATGATTGGCATGCTCTTCAAGAAGACCTGGAAAAAATAAGTGTATAGAGCATCACTTGGCAAATGGAATTTAATGTGAATAAATGCCATGTTATGGAATGTGGAATAGAAGAACATAGACCTTACAAAACCTATAAATCATGTGAGAAATCTTTAAAGAATTCTGATAAAGAAAGAGATCTAGGGGTGGTTCTAGATAGAAAACTATCACCTGAGAACCACATAAAGAACATTGTGCAAGGAGCCTATGCTACACTTTCTGATTTCAGATTTCCTTTTAAATACTTAGATGGCAAAATACTAAAGAAATTGTACATGACATTTGTTAGACCAAAGCTAAAATATGCAGTGGTTGCATTGTGCTCAATTGTAAGAAGCACATCAACAAACTGGAAAAGGTGCAAAGACATGCCACTAAGTGGCTCCCAGAACTGAAGAACAAGAGCTACAAGGAGAGGTTAGAGGCATTAAATATACCAAAAAAGAAGAAAAAGTAAAAGAGGCGATTGATCACTATGTACAAAATAATACCAGGAATCGATAAAATTGATAGAGAAGAATTCCTGAGACCTGGAACTTCAAGAACAAGAGGTCATAGATTTATACCAACTAAACAAAGCTGCCAAAGAAATATAAGAAAATTTGCTTTTTTCAGAGTGATAGATGGTTGGAACAAGTTAGGTGAGAAGGTGGTAGAGGCCAAAACCATCAGTAATTTCAAAACGTTATATGACAAAAAGTGCTGGGAAGACGGGACATCACGAGCATAGCTCTCATCCTGTAACTACACTTAGATAATTACATTGTCCCAGCTTCATAGAAGGTATTAATTAAGTCCAGCAGAACATGTTGAAGGAAAACTAAACAATGGAAAACCTGCACAGCGGTAAAGAATGAGATATATCCATGTAACAAACTAGGAACTTGATATGAACCTGCAGGAGTGGATATGGTGTCTTTATAGGACAGGGGAGGGGGGTGAAAAAAAATCATACCAAGCAACAAACCCTCAAGGCCTGAAATAAGTACTAACAAGGGTCAAAGAGCAACCAAAGATCCTCCTCTGGAAATCCTTAAACCCCAGTGACCTTTCCCTACCACAGACAAAGGTTGGAATGCATTAAGTAGTGATGTGGACTCCATACACAGTTTCAAATGTAGATTGATAGAGCCCAGTAGGTAGGAATCTGTATACCAGTTAATTGACAGTTGAGAGGTGGGACCAAAAAGCCAGAGCTCAAGCCCGCAAGCACAACCAGGTGAGTACAGAGAAGAAGTCTACATCTCATCAGAGCTGAACTCTCATCAGAGGGTATCAATTAGATACTCCTGGAAACCAAAACCGGAGGTCCATCCAAAAGACAAAGAAAATTAATCAAGAAGACTAGGCTCCCTAAATTCATTGCATTCCCAGAGAAGCACCCTCTAATGCAGCTTAAATAGACTCGCATATTTCAGAGCAAATTAACCAATCTGAACAAAGCTCAGTGAAACTGCATCCACCCCAGTCTGACAGCTGAGTGAACAGTGCTCAGGATTCGTAGTCCTGAGGTTCCGGGTTCAATTCACGGTGGAGGCAGAAACAAATGGGGAGTTTCTTTCACCCTGATGCCTCTGTTCATCTAGCAGTAAATGGTTATCTGGGAGTTAGACAGCTGCTACGGGCTGCTTCCTGGGGGTGGTTAACAAAAAGGAGGCCTGGTCAAAGACCGGGCCGCAGGAACGCTAAGCCTCAAAATCAATTCAAGATAACCCTCAAAAACTCCACCAAATAACTAACATAACACACATCTGGCAGTTAATAAATGCAATAGCAAGATGTGGGGTAAAGCAGTGAAAGCAGTACAATACAAAAATATTGTTCTGAATAATGTGGAAAGCAGACTTGACACATATACAATGGGGCAGCTGATGTCAAATGAACATTTTCTTAATTTTTATGAGAAAAGCACAGTGCCAGCTGAACAGCCTGAACCAACAAAGGAGAATGTGATGGTGAGCATACTTAAGCCAGCTGTATGCTTGCCAAGGCACAAGTGGCAAAGGAAGCCAGCTGATTCGAGACATAACTCGAATCAGAGTTATGATTGATTCGATCAGTCAGTTTTAATTAAGACACTAATCAACAATCAATGCCAGAAAAAATAACAGAAGATTGGCATTTGCTCTACCCATTACAGACTGGACTGGGGCTGCAAAAGCTTACATCATAAAGCCTGGCCTGCCAAACAGTCAGAGCCCATGATACAGCTGCCCAAACAGAAGGCCTGGCTAAAAATGATGTCCAACACCTACCAACATGTGAAAACAATCCCTGGTCCTAGCAGGGCACCAAATGGAGGCAACAGGAATGATCACTGGAGTCTAAGAACACACAAGCATATCCATGAAAACTGCACATAGCAGTGTCAAACATGGAATCAGATGAAAAAGCCATAATGACCTAGCTAACTACACATGACAATAAACCCAAGAGGAATGAGGGACTCCAGCCACCTGAACTGGCACACAAAGGGCAGATGTGCCGGGCATGGGAAGAGCATCTTAGCAAAATGACACCAAGCCCCGATTTCAGAAACTTGACGAGGAAGGGCACGAAATTCGCGTGTACTACCCAAGCATGCCCTTGGGTAAAATGCAAGGTCCCTAATACCCATAGGAGAATTTCTTTAAAGTTCTCAGTCAAATGTGTGTCTATTTAAAGTACAATATAATACAATAATTAAAGTATGATAAAGTACAATACTGTCTCAATTCCAGTAACAGGCTCTGAAGGCAGAATAAATATCGTGCACTGCCCAGAAGAGAGGTGATGCGAGAGGAGTCCGCTGGTAAAGGAGGGAGCCCACATTCCTTCAAAACAGATATCTCTGGTGAGTTATAGGGAAATACAAGTAAGCAATTATCAAAGAAGGCACCAATAGGGAAATGCAAGCCAACCCCCAAAAGTTACCTAGGTCATGGCCAGAACAGAATAGAATGCTAGAGCACATGCAGTGTGAGTGGCATAAACATAGTCATTAGGCATAAACAAAAATAAATGAAGCAATGGTCCCCCTGCATGATATAATGCTCAAGGAAGATCCAACACCCCATAGTTGAAAACAACAAGCTGTCGACGAGCTCTGCAGATCAACATGCATTGAACTGATGATACCAGTTGAAAAAGTAAGGGGGCAGGCTGGCTGAGACCTCAAGTAAGACCTGGGTGGCCATCTGGAGGTCAGGTGCATTACAGACAAGGGGATTTACCCTTTGACAATAATCATTTGCTTTGTTTTGTTCACCTATACTTTCTGGTGGGGGGTTCTTCCAGTTTTGTGGTTGATCTCTGATGCCCTTCTCAGCTCCTCTCACCTCATAGTTAGAAAGATTCTGGTCCTGGCTCTCAGTAGAAGATGGATGGGTCTTGGAGACCTGATGTGTTGGGCTAAGGGCATGAGTTAAGCTCATGGAGCTACTGAGGGGTCCTTCCCAGGAAGTAGTGAAATCAGGTGAAGCAAGGTATAGATATGGTAATGTCCAGATACACCACTAACAAAATTAGAGAGACAATAAGTACAAATGCTCACCGGGATACACTCGCCAAAAATTATACAAGCTTAGTGTAATATGCCAATACATAAAAAAAAAGGCAAACTCGTATAAGTATTCCTGAGATTGTGACTATAAATGTAATGTAAAATAAAAAAAAATGCAATACAGTGAAACATGGTATAATGTAGCACCAAGTTCACCTCCAATAATGGAACTAATATAGGTTCAACAAATACAAAATCTTACCTTATTATCACAGTAGAAGTGATACTAAACACAGCAGAAGGTCTTGATTAAACCCGATGGGATTTCACAAACCGTGTTTCATGAATGACACTCAGAAATGGGGTATCACCCCAGACTTTCACAAATGGAATCACTACTCACCTGGAGGCCATTGGCAGGAACCATAGCTTCTCATCGTCCCCGAAGACTTCAATGAAGTTATTGAAAGCCCCTAGGCTGAAGCCATCTTTATCTTGCATCCAGGTGTGATTTAACCGGAAGATGGGAGCACGAAATGATTCTGTTTAAATATACAGTATTCATATTATGATCTGTCTGGCATTATAAATACTGGACTTTTTTTGCGTGTTATCTATCAAAATTTTAAATTTAACTGTATAATGACTCCATTACTCCCAAAGATGTTAGGATTAAAATACCCAGAACTGAGAGGGTAGCATTTTCTAGATTTTAAACATGGCATATATATTTCTTAAAATTAAACACATTTAATTCATAATGATGAATAAAGATCAATCATATTTAATGAGCTTATGATAAACATTGCAGAAGTGGACAATATTAACAGTCATATGTAACAAATATGAAAATTGGCAAATTAATTAGCAAATTTCTCAAATTAATAATAAAAAAACCAGCATTGAATGTAATGAAACGCCATTTTCTGGGTGAGCCAGGAGGCTCCATGGAGCTATCGGACTGATATACGCTATGTTAGTCTGGGGTTTCAGTCAATGGAATTCTGCCTACTGGGGACCACGAGCCAGAACCTGGGCCCCTCAGAGAGGCACAGGGAGCAATGGTTTATGGAAACCCCTATTTGTTTGGGAGCATTCCATGTCTGCCATTGACTGCGGTTAGGCACCCAGAAAGGTAGGCATAACAAAACAAACCCCACTTGGTAAGAAAATTGCAACCGAAGACCGAACAGAGAAACAGAACTCCCCAAAAACATAAAGAAACAAACAAACAAACAAGCAAACATCACTCACCATCACAGTGCTGCTTGTCTTTGCAGCCCTCCCTCCCCTAGGAGGTAAATGGGGGAGCCCCGGACCCCCTGCACCGGCAACTCACACCCCAGTTTAGAGGCTGAGCATGAAAAAGAAAACCACGGACTGGAGGAAGGGAAGGTGCCAGGGAGCCTCCAGGGCTCACCCAGAAAATGGCATTTCATTACACTCAACGCTGATTTTCTGTAGGGAGCCCCTCTGCCTCCCTGGAGCTACATGACAAAAGACAAGTAAAAGAGGGACTTACCGGGGAGGCAGCCGCAATGCGCACATCAACTCAAAGTGGAGACAACTGGCTGCATCCTGCAAATCAGAGCACACACGAATGACTGGGACCAGGAACATTCACAAAATAACAGGTGGCCAGGACCTGTTTGAACTCCAAAACCCTGTGACCAAATGTCAGCTCAAGACATGTGCCAAACATGCAGCCTATGCAGCATACTTACGAATGTCATGGGCTTGGGAATAGACCACAGACTGGCTAGATCTAATAATCATGCAGACAACCTGAAAAAAAGGCAGAATCCAGGGGAAAAGGCAGCAAAGAAGGGGGTCTGCTGGTAGGACCCAGAAGCCTCGGCAGGAGAAGCAGGCACGAATGCCTCTGTCTCCGACTCAAATGGGTCAGCCCCAGAAGCTGCCAATCTCATCACCAACAACCCCGCCCCGAACAACAAAATCCAAAACTCCAGACGTTTGGGAGGGGAGTAGGGGAGGAAGCAGGGCAAAAATTGACAACAGGAAGGACTTGCAGGCGTGGACTGAACCAGAGTGAAGCCCCCAACGCCCCAAGTCCGAGTCCCTAAACCAAAACGGGCAGCCTGTGGCATCGAGTTGGCAATCAACCTAGCGTGTTGCAACAACCTGAACTAGTAATCAACACAGAAGCTGCCATAACCCTAATCTCAGTTACAGTAGAATTGGTAAAACTGGAGCACGAGCAGAGAACACGTCTCGCAAAACTCCGGGTCAAAGGTGTCGTTGACCCAACAGGCAGCATGACGGAGGCAAAACGAGTGACTGTCACCCTGAGACAAGGGATAGTAAAACCTTCAAACTTGCACACGGCAAGGGGGCTCAGAAGACACATCCATCGGTCAACCAAACTCCGACAGGGTTTTCCAGGACCCATAGGGGTTTTGCTTACAGGAAGCCCAGGCAAGGTGCTGCTAAGCCGGTGAAACCCGAATGTAAACGAAGAGGGAGATGGGCTATAAACTGGACCCCTGTGACGAGTTTAGGCAAAGGGGGCCTAGAGGAGGACCAGCAATATACCCTAAGTGGACAAACAAGGCAGACCCTCTCCAGGCAAGGAAAATAAAAATAAAGAAAAACCCCTCAAAAGTACAACTTTTGTTGTACTTTTGATCTGATTTGATTTGATTTGATCTGATTTCTGATTTGATTTGATTTGATCTGATTTCTGATTTGATTTGATTTGATTTGATGGTGTTTCTTCATCACAGAAGAAACAGGAATAGGGGCCAACACGTAGGTAAGCATGCAACACAGCATCCTGCACCACAACCAGCAACACCACTACTTCGTACCCGAGGCCAAACAAAGGCCACAAAACCCCAGCTGGCCCCAAGGGCAGAGTAAATGCGGGGCAGCAAGTACCCCTATGGAAGTGGAGTCCTGAAGGCTCTAAGGAAGGTAACCCTAGAACCCAAGGGTAGTACTTACAGGGCACTTAGGGAAGGCAGCCCTAAGCACATGCAGCCCCAGTACACTGAAGTTACTCCTGACCACCGTACCACAAAGAGCAGGAAACACCACGAAAGCACAAATACCACCAAGAAGTCGAGGCCAGAGTTGACGACTGCCCCAGAGCGTTTCAGCCTATGAACTGGGGTGCGAGTAGCTGGTGCGGGCTCCCGGTTGCTCGGACAAAGGGGCGGCGTGGGTAAGTGACGTTTGCTTGTTCTTTATGTTTTTGGGGAAGTTCTGTTTCTCTGTTCGGTTTTCGGTTGCAATTTTCTTACCAAGTGCAGTTTGTTCTGTTATGCCTACCTATCTGGGTGCCTAACCCAGGTCAATGGCAGACATGGAATGCTCCCAAACACATGGGGGGGGGGGGGTCCATAGACCATTGGTCCCTGTGGTCTCAGGGTTTTGGGGAACTGAGAGGGCCAGGTTCTGGCTCGTGGTCCCCGGTAGGCAGAACTCCATTGATTGATGCACCAGACTAGTATAGCGTATATCAGTTCGATAGCTCGAGAGAGCTGGTGGGACTCCCCACAGAAAGGGGATTAAATTTATGGTAAAAATATAGTAAATGTGTGTTTCAGAAAAAGAAACCAGACTGCTTATACAAGTTTAATTTGTCATAAAACTAGAATAAGACAATGAAATTTAAAATGAATATCAGTACCTAACTTAAGTCTTTTGGCATTTGTACTATTCAATATATTTAATAGATTTTGCTTCAAGTGGCCATTTCTAGGTGCCTAAATTTATAATATTTCATTCACTTGGACCATCTGAGCCTCGAACAGGGGATAACAAAATCATATCATTTACACTTTAAATTTTAAGTGAAATTCATAAATAATTTTATACTAAATTTATCTGGCTGAATTTTCTTCACAACTTTTCACTGCAAATAGTAAAAGATACAATCTTCAATAATTTGGATACAAGGAAAAATTTATCATGTGATGTAATTTCAGAGAAAAAGCTTTAAATTTCAAACCATTCGCCTGATAATTCCTAAATTAGCAAGTGAGTACAGAGAAAATCCCCAGAACAATTATCGTGGAGAAGAGATTATTTTTTTGCATTCACCAGCCTTAATTTTCATTTCACAGAGACAAGTAGATAAGTTTATTTGTGCACTACTGTCTGCCATCCACCATCAAAGTTTCCTATCATGTTAAACTATGAAAAACCTTTAAAATTAGATATTCTCATGTGTAAGGTAGTAAAGTCCATTTAATATTTAAAGGACAGCAAGGTGTACCTGTGGGGGTGTTTGGCAGTGTCAGAAGCTCTGTGAATAAACTGTTACTTAATCTTAGGCTTGGCTTGAATGTTTCATAAAACAAATCCCTTACTACACTGTTGAGTTATCTCAGTGTGAATGCTTAAACACCCGATATGCCAAATATTCAGTTTCTAATTACCATATACACCCACTAAAGGCCCTACAAAGTAAGCTAATCAAAAAGAAAAGTATGATGAGTTTTTGGCCACATGCTAGTCAGTGAAACTGGGTGGATAATCATCAATTATCCACCCAGTAATAATTCAATTGTAGCAATCAATGTAATGGAATTAGAATTTTAGGTTTGTGACATTCTTGTTTACAGTACTGATAAATCAGTTTAATAATGAGGGATTGACCAGCTTTTTTCCTTTACATAACCTATAAATTCTACTATCACCTGAAGCTCACATCATCAAATTCATTTCTTTATAACCTCTGTTGAACTGACAGACAACAGGATTCGTTAGTAAAGCTGATGTCATAATCTCTCATGACTGACATTACAAGTCCAATCCTATATATAAAAATTATAAAATTAAACATTATATGATCATTTTAATACTTACCTAATGTAGACCTATTCTTGACAACTAAGAAGACATGGTATCCAAACAATGATACCAGACTGATGGCGAACATAATGGAAACGAAGAAGACGAACAATATGTGGAATTTTCCATCAACATCAAGCTGATTCTGTGGAACAAGCAAATTATTCTTGAAATCAACACTTTACTGGTAGGAATTTCATGCCTCAATTACTGCAGTTTTGACTATTGAAAACTAAAATTAGTGCTAAATATAATTAATGGAAAACTTTACTTGAAAAGAATGATCAAGGACAGCCAAAGCTATATCGAAGATAAATAATCAGGTGGTAATGTTTCATTCAATACATATCACATAAAATGAGATGGAAGCACAGTAATATTATTAAGATTATTTACTTTTTTAAATAAAATGAAGCTTAGGTGACCATTTTGGGTATGTACCTTGGTGCCAAAAGTCATCACCTTATTGTCAGGTGATGTGGGAAGAGTAGCATGTAAAAGAAATGGTTGGGAGAAGAAAACAAAATACAGTACTAAGCAAAACCAAAATACATGAGTACAGATTTAAAAATATGAGATCAAGCAATAAGTTTTGTATGTTAAGATATTAAATATATACAGTGAGTGCACATATCTTCAGAGAAAGGGCAGGTTTAATGCAATAGGTAAACCATCTCTGGAGTCACCAACATGGAAGAACTAGAGGAAGGTCCAAAGAATATTTAATTTTCAAAACGGGCCACAGTTAAGGCAATATTTTCCACTCAATAATAATGAACTATAAGAAAATGGAGTGAAATTATCTGCTTTTATACAAAAATATCCCACCAGATACTACTTGAAGGAAAGCATGAATATCATAAGTACAAGAAAAGAAACATGGTACAGTAGTTTGTCTTGTAAAATGAACCAGAATTAAAAAATGAGATGAATAATTTTGCAGCAGCAGGCTAAATATTCAAATTAATAATTAGATCAAAATCCCGGATGAGGCAAATAGCTTTCCTCTTAAATTTTTTTTTTTTTTTGAGATATATACAAGAGTTGTTACATTCTTGTACAGCCACTAGTACGCGTAGCGTTTCGGGCAGGTCCCTGGAATACGATCCCCTGCCGCGAAGAATCGTTTTTTCATCCAAGTACACATCTTACTGTTGCGTTAAACAGAGGCTACAGTTAAGGAATTGCGCCCAGTAAATCCTCCCCGGCCAGGATACGAACCCATGACATAGCGCTCGCGGAACGCCAGGCGAGTGTCTTACCACTACGCCACGGAGACTGCTATAATGTATAAAGAATTCTGGAAGAGGAAAAACCCTAAAGATACGACACAGTACCAGGAAGGGAGAATACAAGGAAGGAGTAGGAAGAGAGAAAGAGAGGTGAGAAGGAAAAGAGACAGAAGGAAGTGTAGGAAAGGAGTAGGAGAAGAGAGAAAAAAGGAGAAAAGGAGAGGAAGAAAATATTTAGCATAGAATATACAGTACAGTATGGCAAATGGATAGGGGTGGTATCTTTTTTGGTTACCTCTATTTTGCCTTCCCTTTTTCTTCCTGGCTGATGCCTCCCTACCCCATGAAAGTGAGAAATGGGTTAAAATGATGATAAAGATGATAAAGTTGGTAATGATAAATCAGCTCCACAATGCAGTTAGAATTATTTACAATGATAGAGGTTGAAATAAAGAAAGATTTATACTTACTTTCCAAAACTTTATGAAATATTGTAGGGTTGTGGCTCCAATAAAGAGGCAGTATAAAAGGGCATATCCCAAAAATAGGATGAAGAATTTGTAGTTTGAGAAGGCGACACAGTTGTTGACCCAGGGGCAATGATGGTCCAGTTTAAGGACACACACTCCACACACTGAACAGTGATGGCATCTGTCTGGCTTCACCTGCACACATTTATCACAGTAACGAATGTCTGAAACAACAGTGAATGACCTGTGCAGACCAAAACTTGAACCAAAACCTATTAAATATAATATCTGCACAAACAAAAAAGCCGGATCTTAAGCTTAGTAAATAAAATACTGTAACTTCACAAACAAAAAGCATGGACTTATAACTTTAAAAATAAATAAATAAAAATAGGGATAAAATTGAAGATGATTACACCATATGGAAAACAGCATTAGGATCAGAGTAAAAAAAATAATGTACTTCATGAACAGGTTTCCATTACTTAATTAAGTGCAGTGTTTTCCTGGACGACTGAGGAAAGGCAAGGTAACTATCAGGAGAAAGCACTAAACCAATATGACTACAGTGGTACCTCGGAATGCGAGTGTCCCTGTATGCGAGTTTTTCGGAATACGAGCAGGATTTCCTCGAAAATTATGTCTCGGAATGCGAGGGTTACCTCGGGACGCGAGTTTGTTGATACGCGTACAGGCCGACCTAGTGCGTGGTCGATCGGCGATCGTCGCCCCTCCGCCACTCCGCCCCTCAGTTTACCATTGTCTCGCGCCCAGTGACTATCCCACATCAATTCTTCACCTGGATTTTCAGTGTTTTGTTGGATTTTGGTCATTTGACTATACAGTTTGTTATTATATATCTCACCATGGGTCTCAAGAAAGCCATTGATAAGGTTCAACCTAAGAAAATAGCTGTGAGTAGAGGCAGTAGAGGATGTCCCTCCTTGATTAAGAAAATGTGTGAAGTATGGGAAGAACTGCAAAGTTTTGTTGAAAAAACTCACCCAGATAAAGCTGTAGCAGGCCGTTGCATTGACCTTTTAAATGATAATGTGATGTCTTACTACAGACAAGTGTTAAAATGTAGGGAAAAACAAGTGTCTTTAGAGAAATTCTTAGTAAGACAAGCAAGTCCTAGTGGTATGCAGGCAAAATGTGCCAGTGTGTGCATACCAGTGAAGTCCTCACTGCCTGATGTGATAATGGAAAGGGACTCCCCTTCCAAACAGTAACTCCTCTCCTCCTCCCCCCTCCTCACCATCTTCCATACGCCTACAGCATTCAAGAGCAAGGTAAGTAATAACTTGAACATAGTTTTGTAGGTTTATTTAGATGAATTAGGTATAAAAATTTAGTTTGATATGGGGTTTTTGGGGTAGTCAGGAACGGATTAATTCATTTCCCATTATTTCTTATGGGAAATTAGCTTCAGAATACGAGTTTTTCGGAATAAGAGCTGTCTCCAGGAACGAATTAAACTCTTAAACTGAGGTACCACTGTATAGCACTTCGAAGTGACATGAGAATGGAGTGAAGGAATGATGCCCAACCACTTGTGTCATCAGGGAACAAACACAACCCTGCATGATATGAGATCAACTATTCTTTTTTTTTTTACATAGGATACAGAAGTATTCTACATCAAGAGTATCTGACTCTTGTTAATAGGCTTAGCTTTCTCTTTCCACAGCTTATGCTTCAATGAGAAACATTTATTAAATCCCATATTTTGTACAACTTACCTGCCTTCTTTTCTACTCTAAATATTTTACCTGAATACATGGTGATTATTATTTTTATCTACTGTGTATCTCATTTATCTTAGCAGCAACCAGGAAGTGCTGGACCCTAGTTACTGAAATAATTATATGCAACTTGTTAAACCATTAATCAGTTAAGTTATAAGATAACAGGGGACAGGATATGAGAGAAAACAATAACATACTGAATAAAAAACCAGCGCTGTATGTAATGAAATTGAATGTTTCATTACAATTCAGCATTTCATTACATTCAATGCTAGTTTTCTGTGGAGAAACCCTCCAGCTCTCCAGAGCTATCTAACCAAAGATAAGAAGAAGAGGGACTTACCCAGGAGGCGGTTGCTACTCGCTCCTCAACTCTAAGTCGAGACAACTACCTGCAACCTACAACCCAAGGCAACACACCACCAAGCAGGGCCAGAAACATTAACAAGGTACTGTGTAGCCAGGACCCTGTTCGACCACCAAAAATCCGCGTCCGAATGTCAGCCCAGGACATGTTACCAAAAATACCAGTCAAAGCCGAGAACTTACAACGTTGTGGGCATGGGAATAGACCGCAGGCTGACTGGACCAAATAACCTGTGGACGACCTGGGAGACTTGCACCCTGGAACAGGGAAGGGAAACTGGGTCCACCCAAAGCGTGTTCCCAGTCACTGAGGCCATGGTGCACAAGTAACGGCGAAGAGCTACAACTGGACACAACACATGATGCACCCCTGGCCAAACCAACCAACCATCAACCCAAGGACCACTCTGGAAACCAGCAGTCTCATTCTTGCCAGAAAAGAAGAAGATGGTGCAAATGAACAAACTGACCACCAGCTTGAGGACAGCTTGAAGTTCCCCGACCCGCCCCTCAGAGGTCAATGCCAACAAGAAAAGAGCTTTAGAAAAACAATCCTGAACCGAAGGGGGCCCACAAACCAGGTGGAGAGAGAAAAAGAGAGCACCTAGTCCAACAACCAGGACAGCTCAGGTGGCACATGAGCAGGCTGGAGGTGAAACAATGCACGAGATAGCCTACGGAACGGAGCAGAAGTGGCAGCCACCCCGAATGTAAGCTGAAGGGGCTCCGCCAGTGCCGCACGATATTAGGCGACAGTAAATGGCAAAAGATGATGGTCCTGAAACAGCCAAGAGAGAGAGAGAGAGAGAGAGAGAGAGAGAGAAAGGACAACAAACCGATCTGAAATCAAAGACAACTTACGTAGAAACAAAAAGTGATGAAAGGACCGCCAGGAAACTTCATACTGCTGCCGAGACGAAACACGCAGGTGGGGCACCAACTAAGCCACCTGATCACCATACAAGTGGCAATAAACCCGCATCAGAAACATCAGATGCGATGTGCATTTAGGTCTTCATTCCCTGCACTGTGTTTGTTTTGAAGTTCTCGCTCCCACAAGCATCGGCTGCTGCTGTTTGTGTATAGGACTTTCCCTGCATTTCTCTGTGCTATGCGGATGGGGAGGTCCAGGCTATGCAATGATTTGAGGTCCCACTTTCTCTTCCCTTTAAGTTTGGGTGTGTCTGGTTCCCACCCCCCCCCCCCTTCCCGCCTTTCCCTCCGTTGTGCAAATTGGAGATGAGGGTTCTGGTGATGCAGGTGTTGGCTTAATGTGGTATGCCCTGTGCCTCTCCTCCCATACTTTTGCCATTTGCTGCCTAGGACTCTTGACTTGAACCTCTTGGTTCACTCTTTGTGCAACGGTCTTTTACCCCTTCCCTCCTCCTTCCTTATGGCAGTTTTTCTTGGGAGCTCCTTCTACGCTGATGTCAGGCACAGTCTACTTGTCACTGATGTATGTGTTCTGGTTGTTCATTTGGGTTCTTTTCCCTGCCACCATGTGTTTTTCTTGGTGAAGATGTCTACATTTATCAACCGGTGCTGCTCTGCCCCATGGGGGGCCTTATATGTTTATGTAC
>WNGS01169498.1:42752774-42776634 GCA_020271785.1 Procambarus virginalis
GGATCGCAGCCTGACACTATAGTGAGAAAGAAGACACCAAAACACACGAAGCTCTCTAACACAGATTCTGTGCACAACAAGCAATGACGAACCCTACCCAGAAGCATACGAACACCAAGGTACCCCACTTTGCCTAAGAAAGATGGTCTTGAGAAGACCCCTGCAGAGAGAACAGAAAATTGTGTGGGAAACCCATTCTGACACAACACACCCCCAAACAGATGAAAAGGAAGGAGGGGGAAAAAGAGCAGGGATGTGCTGAGTGAAGGGAAAACACCTCAACCCATCAGAATGTAGCTTGGCTACATATTACCTAAAGGTACTAAAGCCAAGGGTGTACATGAGTGCATTATTTGCAAGCACACAGAACGAAGAAGAAGGAAGCGAAAATCTGTTTGTACTTGGTGCATTGCGAGCAAAGTTGCACTGTGTACCATGGACTTTTTCGTTGATTATCACTCTCTTCCGAAGTACTGAGTGTGTAATACAGTGTGTTACTGTGTAAATAGTGTGTGAAACTGTACATGTTGTTATTTTAGTGAATTTTGAACAAGAAAATTGTGACAAACATTTATTATGGACACATTACTGACACATGTACAGTATCACAGTTCCATGGAACATTATGAATGTTCTAATGTATACATCTTCTAAAGGACACAAATATGCATCATATACAATAAATAAAAAACACATTGGAAATACAAAGAACAAATAATTGAAAAATATTTGTGGCAACTCGCAGTGCTTTAGTGGCCCACGCGACTGCCTCTGGGAACTTTACGCACAGGCACACAGCCAATGACGACGTCACACGCCCCCTTCTCCACGTACCCACAGTCAAAGTAAGTGGACTCTTTCAGTTTTTTTTTTACATGTACGTGTTCAGGGAAGGAAATTTATCATGTTACAAACATAAAAATTTTGTTTGCAAACACTTTATTTTCTGTGCACAGGGAAGAAATGTCTTAATAAACACGGTGCATCACAGTGGTTAAACTGTAATAATAATGTACCCCCAAATAACAAATACCAGTACGGGTATACAGTGAAAAATAAAAAAAAATTATGCAATGAAACTTCATTTGTGAAAAGGGCCTAGAACAAATCTATCCCTTCCAGCACATCCATTGTAGTAGCACATTTTGATCCTTGTCAATGCTCCCAAGACTTACCGCCAGTCATGGTGCGGTTATATACAGGAAGGCTGTGCTTCTGGATAAACCTTTCCAAGACATCTCGTCTCACTTCATCTGTCTCTGCTGACTCGTAGCGGTCCAATTCAGTGGGTGGTAATCTAAACTGATTATAAGAAAAAACAAAAAACCAACATTGAATGTAATGAAACGCTATTTTCTGGGTGAGCCTCGGAGGCTCCCTGGAGCTTATCGGGCTAATGTATGTTATATTTGACCAGGACATTAGCTACAGAGTTCAGACCTCCCAAGGACCAGCGCCAGAACCTGGCTCCTTCAGAGAGGTTTCAGGGAGCAATGGCCCTGGAAAACCCCCTTGTGGTTGGGGGTTTTCCTTATCTGCCATCGATTGGGGTTAGGCACCCAAAGGTAGGCATAACAAAACAAACCCCACATGGTAAGAAACTAACACAAAAAAACGAAAGAGGTAGAAACTCCCTACAATCCCAAGGAAACAAGCAAACATCACACTTTACTGCCGTGCCGCTTGTCTGTGCAGCCCTCCCCGTCACGAGAGAGGGAGGGGGGGGGTCCCCCTGGACCTCAACGCGCCGGCTGCCTAGCATCAGTTCGGAAGCTAAGCTTCAACCAATACGAAAAAACTGCCGACTGGTGGGAGGAAGGGTTGCCAGGGAGCCTCTGGGGCTCACCCAGAAAATGGCGTTTCATTACATTCAATGCTGGTTTTCTGTGAGGAACCCCTACGGCTCCCTGGAGCTACATACCCAAAGAGAAGGAAAAGAAAGGGCTGACCCGAGAGGCGGCCTCCACAAACTCTGCAATGCCAAATCGAGACAACAGGTAGCAACCCAAAGCAACACAAGAATGCACAGGAGCAGACACGCTCACAAGAAAACGGGCGGCCAGAAACCTGTGCGACCCCCAAATCCTTGCACCCGAAATGAGCCCAAGACGTCACCAAACACGGCAACGAAAGCTGCAAACGTTCGAACGGCACGGGCGCAAGGATAGACTGCAGGCTGGTAGACTTAAGAAACCTGGAAGACCCCGAGCCCTGAAACAGGGAAGGAAGGGAACCGGATCAACCCAAAGCACATCCCCAGCCACGGCACACAGGTAACGGCGAAGAACCGCAACCGGACAACACATGACGCATCCCCGGCCGAACCAACCAAGCATCAAAAACCCAAGGACCCCTCCGGAATGAAGCCGTCTCGACCGTCGCTAGAAGGACGGAGAAAGGCTGCAAATGTACAAACCTACCACCAGTACCAAAAGAGCAGAAACCCCTACACCAGAGGAGAGCTGGAAGATTCCCGACCCGACCCGTAGAGGCCAATGCCAACAAAATACAGTATGGTCTTTGAAAAACAATCTTGAACCGAAGGGGCTATCACAAACTGAGGAGAGGAAAGATAAGAGGGCACCCTGATCAAGGTCCTGGACGGCTCAGGCGGCTCATGAGCAGGCTGGAGGTGAAACAAAACACAAGAAAGTGTACGGAATGGGCGGATGTGACGTCCACCCCAAACACAGCTGGAGTGGCTCCGCCAGCGCCGCACGACACAAGGCGACAGCAAGAAGCATCAATTAATAGTCCTGAAAACCAAAGAAAGGACAAGGCAACCCAATGTGAAAGAGAAGACAATCTACGAAGAGCAAGAAAATGGTGAGTAGAAACGCCAAGAACAAGTTCAAGTATGTTTATTGAGACAAGAAAGAAATACATCTAAAAGGGATAGAGTAGCTTAGGCTATTTCTACCCCCCCCCCACCCCAGGAACGTCATACTCTCGCCAAGAGAAAGCTCGCAGGTGGGACACCATCAATGAAGCCGCCTGATCACCATAGAGATGGTGATACACCTGCGTCAAAAGACCGGACGTGAATAGCCGAGGAGAAGGCCGAACCAGTCACGTACAGGACCAGTCCAACCTGCCAAAAGAGACGGAGCCGTGGGAAACGCCCGGGTTCGGACACCTATCAAGCAGCGTCTGAAAACAAAGCTGGGCTGGCCACCATGGGACCACGAGGACTACTCTCCTTGGGAAGGACTCCAACCGAGCCAGATCCTGAAGCAACAGCTGGACCGGGAGAAGAGGATCAGGTAATTCCACCTCAGTCCTGGCGAAAGGTATCCACTGCCAACGCCTCGCAGGCGGGTAAGGGCGCCACATAGAATGGGAGACGCCAAGACCACGCCGACACGAAGATGTCCACGTTCAGGAGTCCGTACGTCCGGCAGAGATAACGAAACGAGTCTGCGACGACCAGCCAATCCGCAAACAGAGGAATGAACCGAGACAGGCCGTCTGCCAGGACGTAGGACACACCCCGGACATGAAATACACAGCTAGCCAATCCCCGAGAATCCAGCAGACGAGCCACTCGAAGGGACCAACCCCAAAGGTCAAGGACCTAAGAGAATCCCCGTGGTTCCAGCAATGACCCCACTGGAGAAGAAGGCTCCCTGGAGCTTATTGGGTTAATGGTAGAGCCCCGAGCGACCCAAACCCTCCGAAGCACAAACCCGACAGCTATGAACTCCCAAACCATGCTGTGAGCCCGACAGACGGAAGGACCCCCACCATCCCCGGCTGACTTGGTGAGCACTGGTCACAAAGCCCCGGCTGACTTGGTGAGCACTGGTCACAAAGCCCCGGCTGACTTGGTGAGCACTGGTCACAAAGCCCCAACTGAGAGACGATCTGTCCGTGAACACATCGAGCAAATGCTCGGGGAGGCGCCAAAGCACGGAACCCCGAAAACCCTAAAGAGGAAGCCGGTGACGCAGCACCAATACAAGATCCCCGGAGGACAAATCCAATGATTGCGAGAGAGGTGGAAGGGGAGTCCCTGAAGGAACCAAACGGACACTGAAGCCAAACCCGACCCGGCGGGCAGACTGGCACGGCGAAGTTCAGACTCCTGCACAACCGCTCGAGCAACCACCGAGCGAGCCGGGACCCCCTCATAAACAGCCAAAGGCAGGACCACAGCCACAGCAATGCTTCTGGAGGGAAAGACAAAGAAGCGGTCCAAGAGTCCTAAACAAGACATAGCCAGGTCCGAACCCGGGACAGAACCGGATGGAACGGCCTCCAGATCACCAGGAATCCAAACCCGGCGATCTGGAAAGAACCACACCCCTGGCGAGCAGACACGCGGACCGACTGAGAGCCCACACCAGCCAGTCATCAAGATAGGCCAGAACCCAAACCCTTAACAGATGCAAATGGGCCACCATGACCCAGGTGAGACACAAAATACACAAGGTGCCAGATTCAGGCCAAATGGAAGGCAATGAAAGCGGAAAACTTGCCGCCCCCACCACAAAACCTAACCAGTCCCTGAACCTCGGATGACTCAGGAAGTGTCATACACATCCCGGAGATGCAGACACACCAAGCATCCCGATCCAAGAGAAGCCGGTCCTGGAGCAGAGTGGTCATCCGAAAAGAGTGGCAAAAGATCCAAGGGCTCAAGCGGGCCAAGTCCAGAATGAACCTCAGATCTGCACAGTCCTGTTTTGGGATTGGAAACAGGAGGGAAACCCACCTGAGGGACGTGGTCGTTTTGACCACGCCCAAGCATACCCACTCCGAGATGACCCGACGGAGCGCAAGGGAAGAGGCCTGCCCCGCGAGCCCCGAACCCCCCGAAGGAGGAGCCACGCAATGCCACCATAGGCCAGAGAGACAACCCAAAATGCCCACATATCATGGGACCAGGTGTGAGCAAACAGTGCAAGCTTCCCTTCCACCGCCCCTTACAAGAAGTCGACCAACGAGCAGAGCGACTCCTGCGCCGGCCAGATGTCGCCAGCTCTGAAACTGGTATCGCTGGACCACCACAACTAGAGGAACCCCGAATCCTGGCAAAACCCTTCTGGTAAGTTCCACCACTGCGCCCCTGGAGAACCAACAAGTCTGACTTGGGACGACAATTAGACGAAGCCGCTTGCAGAAACTGTAACAGCAGACTTCGCAAACAGTAATGGACAAAAGGGTGATGAAAACCTAAGAGCCAGGGCCCAAGCAAATTCCAAGGAGAGAGCAAGCACAGCCTGTCGGCATGTGAGGCGAGAAGCACAAAACACAAACACCGTCTCCTTCAGAATCTGCGTAAACAACTTCAACAAGGCAGCCGACGCCCTTGCTGCCAAGGAAAGCACACTGGGCACTGACCCGACACCTAGCGCCTCCACATCTTGAGGTTATCTTGAGATGATTTCGGGGCTTTAGTGTCCCCGCGGCCCGGTCCTCGACCAGGCCTCCACCCCCCAGGAAGCAGCCCGTGATGGCTGACTAACACCCAGGTACCTATTTTACTGCTAGGTAACAGGGGCATAGGGTGAAAGAAACTCTGCCCATTGTTTCTCGCCGGCGCCCGGGATCGAACCCGGGACCACAGGATCACAAGTCCAGTGTGCTGTCCGCTCGGCCGACCGGCTCCTCATCCTCCTCAAGCTAGTCCGAGGAGAGTTCGAGAAGGGAAAAGAAACGCAAGACCAAGGTCAATGCCCATGGGAGTGCAAATCCTCAGCTACCAAAGTAGTCGATGAACTGAATGCGGTAGCGGCCAGCGCAGGGGGGTCTGAGACTGCCCAGACGATCAGTGCGATGGCATTAGTGACGCTTGCTTGTTTTAGTTAGGGAGTTTTGCGTATCTGTTAGGGTTTTGGTAACAATTTTTACCATATGAGGTTTGTTTTGTTCCACCTATCTTTCTAGGTGACAGACCCCGGTTGATGGCAGACACGGAATGCTTCCAAATACATGGGGGGGTGGGTACCATAGGCTATTGTTCCTCGTGCCTCTCTGAGGGGGCTAGATTCTGGCTCATGGTCCTCAGTAGACAAGAACTCCAATCGACTGATGCCACAGTCTAATACATACATATCAGCCTGGCAAGATCCGGGGATCCATAGGGACTCCCCACAGAAAATAATATATAAATGCATACGCAATGAAAAGTTTGTAAAAGCCCTTTTGTAGCAAGAGAAGTCACAGTATGACAAAGCAATAAATGTAAAAGTACACCTTTTGTAAAACTTCCAACTGTTAACTAGACACCAAGAAATTTTACCACTGCAGAATTCAGCTCAAATGAGGAAGAAATTTTTGTCATGTAAAAAAACCTAGAAGAGTTTAAAATGGAAGCTCTTATAACAAGGCTAGCAACCAACCTCAAACCAAAAATAGTCAATCAGATTTGTATAAAAAAAAAAAATTACAAGGGTCATTTGATATTTTGAAAGACATACTAAAAATATACTAATTCAAGACTTCAAAATCAGAACAGAATTAAACATTCTAAAACTTGCTCAATAAACGCACGATTTTGAGTGGTTCTTACTAACGTGTTATCCGTCCAAATGTAAGTGATCATTTAAAATATCTTTCACTATTTCAATAAGTGGAAGTTACCTTATTAAGTGACAAGTTAAATCACTTATCTCAAAGATTCAAAGGGGGGAAAATATACATACTGTACTGCATTTAGTACCTACCTACCTTCCTACCTCAATTAGTCCTCCCTCTTCCTATAATTGCACAAGACCTATTGCAAAATATACAGGTTGGTGAGGAGTCCCCCCACATGCCTACATCAATACTGTAAGTATTATTATTATTACCAGTATAATAATAATAATAATAATAATAATAATAATAATAATAATAATAATAATAATAATAATAATAATAATAAGGGATAAATGACTAAACTAGACTGCTTACCTGTTTAGGAACTACACCAATATCTGTGAAAATTGTTTGCCAATATGCCCACAAGAAGAGTCCCAGCAGTACATGGTACACAATCAGATAAAAACCTGGAACACAAAAATATATATCTAGGTATATATGAAAAGAACTTGCCTATGCAATGCACTGAAGATACTACTGATCCCAGGTTAGGATCTTACATAGTCATGGCAGGTCAACTTTTTGGCCCAGGGGTAATAAGAGAACTTTTCATATTACATGCACCAGGTCATATACTGGTGCTAGGGAAAAAGGAGCTATCTCAAGCAAAAAATGCATCCAAAAAGCACATTCATACAATACTCTGTCTTTCCAAGTGCTATTTGTCACTACAACAACTGTCAAGCAGCTTCCTTGCTAACTACTGAATTACTACCATCAAAAGGTTCTTAAATGCTACCTGGAGCCAGGACCCAAATCTGCCTCTCTCTATGGGCCGAGGGGAGCTTGAGGACTGGAAATCAAATTAAAACCAAGAAAACCAGAAAAGAAAGTTGTGGCCCAACAAACAATAAGGCCAACAAAATAAGCCACTGCTTGAGGAAGTTAGGTACCATCAGGTAACAAGGCAAATTAATGTTACCACAGTGTAGATACCATAACTGTGATGTGCTTCTGCCACCAGGTGGTAGCCTGAATCACCCAAGGGCAGTCACGTGCTCCCTCACTCACTTGCCTGGTCATCATCTTGGAGGTACTGTATACACTCCCAAGACTATGACCAGGCATGTGAGAGGGTGCATGACTGCATCATTTGCAGCATCACAGTTAGATTATTTACACAGTGGAAATGATAGTTTACTTTGCTACCTGAAGGTACCTAATTTCTTCAAGATGTGGCTTGTTTTGTTGTGATTATGATTTCTGCTGGTTCTCTCTTGGTTTTAGTTGATCTTCTATTCTCCAGGCTCCTCTCGGCTCATAAAGAAAGCTAGAATTGTATCTTGGCTCCAGGAAGTTAAGGATATGTCTCAAGAGGCCTTGGGATCAGGTAGAATATGAGGAGCTTGTGATACAAACTGTCCTCTTAAAAATTACGTCGCTTTTGGCCGCTTGCCCGTATGGCCGATAATGGACGTAATTTCAAAACGGAAAAAAATATTGAAAATAAATTTTGGATTTTTTTTCCAAAACAGTAAGTTAAGGGTCCTCCGATAGGTTAGGTGGGCAGGAAATTCTCCTTAAGTTTCAAAACTTCATGGAAAAAGTTAATTGAAAGTTTCCTCTCCTAACCTTTCCAAGTAAGCCAGAGGACTCAAACAGAAAACGGGAAAGTGCATCACTTTTGTGAGCCGATTTCATTTCAAATTACGTCCATTTCTGGCCATAGCACGCATACGAGGAAAAAGCGATATTATTTTTAAGAGGACAGGTTGTGTGATAGCAGTCATTCAGTTGTTAGCAAGAAAGCTGCTTGGCAGTTCTTGTAATACCAAATAGTGCTTGGAAATACAAGAGTATTGTACGAATGAACTGAAAAATACTGAAAACTGCAATAAAATCTTCAGTCACACTGACAGTATCTCAGGAAGAATAAATAATGGCAGACCTGAAGCATGACCCACCTGCAGAGCCAGACAAGAAAATTTATACAGTATATTTATTTATTTATATACTGTATATAAGAGTTCTTACATTCTTGTAAAGCCACTAGCATGCAGAGCGTTTCGGGCATGTCCTTAATTCTAACTTTTTTCCGGAATACGACCCGCCAAATCGTTTAACAGCCAGGTACCTATTCACTGCTGGGTGAACAGAGGCTGCAGTTAAGGACTGGCACCTAGTCAATCCTCCCCGGCCAGGATACGAACCCAGGCCTGCAAAGCACCAGGCGAGTGCTTTACCACTGCACCATGGGGACCATGGTATGGTAACACTGGGAACTAACAATTTATGCTGAATTTTTTAATGTAAAATACAGTACTATTTGAAATTGTTGCAGTAATCTATATCCATTTGAAAATGTAATACATAAAGTAAGTATTCAAAATACTGTACAGTACAGTACTTACATTTTTCTATGATGCTTGTAATAGTAACTGGAAAAAAGTAGAAGGGTGTATATTAAAACCTCAGTACATCATTGCCACGTACATGTGACTTAAAAATACAATTTCAAACTGGGTAATTTATGTTTCGTGCTAACTAAAGTCTATGAACTTTAGCCCTATTTATCAGATTTTCTACCACCTTAATGAATACAAATTTCCCAAGAAACTCTGCCTACCTCACCTACAATCCTCCAAACACCTAGAATCCCTTCACTTTATTGAGTCACTTGCTTCTGTTAATACAGTATACCAATTTCAACCGTTTCCACTCCTGCACACATTACAATGTCATTAATTATTTCAGTAATTCATAAATATTACATATCTTTAAAGTATCTCTTCTCAGTTTATCCACCCTCATAATTCACATACTGTACTGTATTCATCAATAAAAGACAATAAGGGAAGTACACAGTCTATCTCAACACTATATAGTACAGTTTATCTCCAATCCAATGACATACTGTATACCATCCCTTCCATATTCTCCCAAAATACTATACGCATTCAATACCACATAATCCTAAGATATACTGGTACACCATCACCTTATTCAGTATCACCCAAGGTACACATCATCCATTTCCCAAATTCATCTCCCAAGGCAATAAAGACACCTGCCATCTTATCCCCTTATTCATTATAGTACAGTGTAAAATTCAAGACAAATGCCATCACTTCAACATAGCTAAAAAAGATGCATACTACCCTCTACAATATTATACATGCATACCCCTATTTTATGGCACCTCACAGTTTTGATTCATTGCAGTGCTATTTAAAAAAAAAAAAGTTGAAAGTAATGAAACGCCATGTTCTGGGTGAGACCCGGAGGCTCCCCAGAGCTTATCCAGGCTGATATGCTAATATCAGACTTTTGTCATCAGTCATGTATATGAGTTCTATGGGCCTACCGAGGATCACAAGCCAGAACTTGGGCCTCCCTCAGAGAAGCAAGGGAAGCAGTGGCCTATAGAAACCCCCGTGTGGTTGTTGCTATGTCTGCCATCGACCAAGTCAGGCACCCAGAAAGGTAAGCGTCCCAAAACAAACCCCTATTCTGGTGAAAATTGCTACCACAAGCCGAACAGGTGAATAGAACTCCCCTAAAAGAAACGAGCAAACGATCATGACGTCAGACGTCGCCGCGCCACTGTCTGTGCAGCGACGTGTGACGCAGACACATGTCTGTCCACGCAGACATTCGGGCTGTTCCCGGGCCCGAATGGGCCTGGGAACGATACGAGACACTAAGCAGCCAGGCCCCTGTACGACCGCCAAAAGCCTCGCGCCCGAATGTCAGCTAGGACATGCCGCCAAGACGGCAGCAAGAGCAGCGAATCCACAACGGCTTCCGCCGTTGTGCAGTATATTCAGGCTGATTCGGCTTCTTGCCGTCCTATGTCAGACTTGCTGGTTCTTCGGCAGTCCCATGGTGGGCCTTCCCGGAAGGATCGTGCCAAGGCTCAGGGTTCTTCTCGTCGTGGTAGGCCACTAGTGTCGGGTTCGGGTTTGGCTCCTCTTTCGGACCTGCCTTTGTCTGGTTGGCGCGGTGTTCGCTCTGTGTGAGGTTCTGGATCTCGTAAGAGGCGCTGGCCCTTTCGCTGTTCGCCCCATTGACGGGGGGAGGCTTGCGCTGTTCGCTCATGCCTGGTCCCACAATTCGTGGGCGTTTCGTGTAGTTTCGCACGGCCTCCGGTGGCATTGGGTGGCTTCCCTGTGGGGGGTTTGGGGCTGGCGGGGCAGGCTTCTTCCCTTGCGCTGTCAGGTCGTCTTGGAATGGATTCGCTTGGGCGTGGTCGAAACGACGACATCACTCAGATGGGTTTCCCTTCTGTTTAAGGTCCCGAAACGGGACTGAGTGGACCTGCGGTTCATTCTGGACTTGTCCCGTCTGAACCCCTGGGTTCATTGCCCCTCCTTTCGGATGACCACGCTGTCCCAGGTTCAGCTCCTGTTGGAGCCGGGCGCTTGGATGATGTCCCTGGACCTCCGGGATGCTTATTGGCTCGTCCCAATTCATCCAGGGTTCAGGGACTGGCTTGGTTTTGTTGTAGGGCTTCATGCTTACCACTTTCGTTGTCTCCCGTTCAGGTTGAACCTGGCACCTCGCGTTTTCACACGCCTTTTGCCGGTCGTGGTGACCCGTCCGCATCTGTTAGGTGTTCGAGTGTTGGCCTACCTCGAAGACTGGCTGGTTTGGGCTCCCAGCCGGTCCTCTTGTCTGCTGGCCAGGGATTTGGTTCTTTCTCGGCTTGCTGGGTTCGGGTTCTTGGTGGAGGAAGTCCCATCAGGTTCCCTCCCAGGTTCGGACCTGGCTGGGCCTTGTGTGGGGACTCGCAGACCGCTTCCTTGTCTCTTCCTCCGGAGTCTCTCCTGCGGCTGCGGTCCCACATGCGCAGCCAGCAGTTGCTCAAGGGTCTGTGCGGGAGCCTGAACTTCACAATGCTGGTCTACCCGCCAGGTCGGGTTTGGCTTCATCGGCTGTTCTGGTTCCTTCGGGGAAGTCCCTTCTGCCTCTCTCGCGATCGCTGGGTTCGGACCCTGAGAGCTTTGGATCGGTTGCTGCGTTGCCAGCTTCCTCTTCGGGTTTTACGGGGTTCAGTGCCTTGCCGCCTACCCAGGCCCTTGCTCGATGTGTTCACAGACACGTCGTCTCTTGGCTGGGGCTTTGTGACCAGTGCTCAACAGGCTGGCCAGGGTTCGTGGCCGTGTGGTTTGCTCTTCGGGGGCTTCGAGTCGCCTGTAAGTTGACGATCCGGCTCCATTCGGACTGCTCCCCGGTGGTTTTTATCTGAACGGGGGGGGGGGGGGGGGTTCGATGCAGGCCTCGACTCTTTGGCGCTGGCCACTTCGGGCAACTCATCTCCTGAGTTCTTGGGTTTGGCTCTCCTGGCAGTTCACGAGCGGGGGAGTGTCCAACGTCTTGGTCGGCGGCCTGTCTCATTTCGTTCCCCTCTCCATGGAATGGACGGTTGACGCCGACTCCTTCCACTGGCTTTGCCAAATGTTCGGACGTCCCGAGGTGGACCTCTTCATGTTAGCTTGGTCGCGGCGCCTTCCCCTGTATGTGGCGCCTTTTCCCGACCGCGAGGCCGTCGGGGTCAAATGCCTTTTGGCAGGACTGATCAAGGTGGGGATGCCTGTACCTCATTCCCCCGGTTCAGATGTTGCTCCAGGTCCTGACTCGCTTGGAGACTTACCAGGGGAGAGTTGTCCTCTTGGCTCCTTGGTGGCCGGCCCAGCCGTAGTTTCAGGCGCTGCTTGCTCGGTGTCCGAACCCGGAGGTTTTCCAATGGCTCCGCCTCTTCCAGCAGATCGAACCGGTACGTCACGTGGATGGTTCAATCTTCTCCTCGAGTCTTCGCGTATGGTATTTTTGACTCGAGTTTATCATCATCTCTATGGTGATCAGGTGGCTTCCTTAGTAGTGTCCCACCTGCGGGCTTCGTCTAGGCGGCAGTATGAAGTTTCTTGGCGGTCCTTCTGGTTCTTCTTACATCTTCGTCGTTGTACTTCGCTTTCTGTTAGGGTGGTGTTGTCCTTTCTCTCTTGGTTGTTCCAGGACCATCTCCTTATGCCTAACACTGTCGCCTCGTATCATGCGGCGCTAGCAGAGCCGCTTCAGCTTGCTTTCGGTACCGATGTTACGTCTGCGCCGTTTCGCAAGCTGTCTCGGGCGTTGTTTCACTTCCGGCCTGCTCATGCGCTGCCTGAGCCGTCCTGGTCTTTGGACAGAGTGCTCTTCTTTCTTCTCCTCATTTTGTTGTGGCCTCTTCGGTTCCCGATTGTTTTTCGAAGGCTCTTTACCTGTTGGCATTGGCCTCTGGGGCCAATGTCAGTGAGCTTCATGCTCTCCTTGGTGAGAGCTTCATGCTCTCCTCCGGCGCAGAGGTTTCTGCTCCTTCAGTCGGGGAGACCGGTTTGTTCGTCTGCAGCCTTCTCCTTCTTTTCTGGCGAAGAATGAGACTGCTGCTTTCTGGAGGGGTCCCTGGGTTGTTGATGCTTGGATGGTTAGGCCGGGGGTGCATCATGTTTTGTGTCCGATTGCGGCTCTCCGCTGTTATTTGTGCGCCACGGCTTCTGTGCCCGTGGACACGCTTTGGGTTGATCTGGTTCTCCTTCTTTCCTGTTCGCGGGTGCGCGTCTCCCAGGTCGTACGCAGGGTGATTAAGGCTAGCCATCCTGCGGTCTATCCCTGTGCCCATGATGTCCGCAAGTTCATGGCTCTTGCCGCCGTCTTTGACAATATGTCTTGGGCTGACATTCGGATGCGGGGATTTTGGTGGTTGAACAGGGTCCTGGCTGCTTGTTACGTGTTAACGTTCCTGGGCCCAGTCGGGCCTGTGTCGCTTTGGGTCAGCGGATGCAGCCAGTTGTCTCGACTTCTGGTTGAGGAGTGAGCAGCAACCGCCTCCCGGGTAAGTCCCTATTCTTTCCTCTGTGGTTAGTTAGCTCCGGGGAGCCGTAGGGGCTCCCCCCTAGAAAATCAGCGTTGAATGTAATGAAACGCAATTTTCTGGGTGAGACCCGGAGGCCCCCTGGCATCCCTCCCACTCTCTAGTTGGCGGTTTTTCACCTGTTTTGACATCCAGCTTCAGAACTGGGGTGTGGATCGGCAGTGCAGTAGGTCTGGGGCTCCCCCTTCCCCCTCCCGGGGAGGGGGGAGCTGCGCAGACAACGGCGCGACGACGGGTGACGTCATACTAGTTTGCTCGTTTTTGTTTGAGGAGTTCTATCCACTCGTTCGGCTTTTGATTGCAATTTTCACCAGAATAAGGGTTTGTTTTGGGATGCTTACCTTTCTGGGTGCCTAACCCGGTCGATGGCAGACATAGAATGCTTCCACAATCACACAGGGGTTTCTATAGGCCATTGCTCCCCTAACCTCTCTAGAGGGAGCCAGGTTTTAGCTCGTGGTCCCCGGTAGGCCCGAAGAACTCTACACACATAACTGATGCCAAAGTCTAACATTAGCATATCAGCCTAGTAAGCTCCAGGGAGCCTCCGGGTCTCACCCAGAAAATGGCGTTTCATTACATTCAACGCTGATTTTTTATACAAATGAAAAACAAATTGCATTTGCATTACTGTACTTACGGAGGTTGAGTTGGATCACATAGGCATAGTATGACCACACAACCACAGTCACAATAAAAAGGACTGGCAACCACTTGGCTGCCTTAAAGCATATCCTGCAAGGGGTTGTCATCATAGAAAACTTGGGTGTTATGGCTGCTGTTGCTGACATCTTAAACGGGTTACTTCAGTAATGGAGGACCTAAAAATTAAGGACAGTACAATACAATACAGTATTTACATTATCTTCATACATTTTAACACAATATCCATTATATACCTAAGGCTTCACAACAATCTGGGTTACTCAATAACATACCACTACAGGTGTTTTCATTTAAAAAATTTAAGTAGAGAAACACTAAGCAGAGAGTAGACAATATTAAAGATGATGTTTAAATCTACCAATAATTTATATACATGTACCTATATACGTATATAGCGATACTCTAGTCGCTACATCTCAGCAGATGTGTTGAAAAAAGTGGAAAATGTGTTGCAAAAGGCAAACACAGTTCCAACCTACAAAAATGATAGCAAGGAAGACCCTCTTTAATTATAGACCTGCATCATTGTCAAGCATTGCAGTCAAAATATTAGAAAAAGGAAATTAAAGGCAAATGGGCAAAACACCTGGGGCCAGATTCACGAAAGCACTTATGCAAGCACTTATGAACCTGTACATCTTTTCTCAATCTTTGGCAGCTTTGTTTCCAATTATCAAACAGTTAATGAGCTCCGAAGCACCAGGATGCTGTTTATAACAATAACAACAGTTGAATGGGTGTTATCATGCTCGTAAACTGTTTAATAAATGTAACCAAAGCCGTCAAAGATTGAGGAAAAATGTACACGTTCGTAAGTGCTTGCGTAAGTGATTTCGTGAATCTGGCCCCTGGAGAGAAATTATATAATAATAGACAGTATGGCTTTTGAACAAGATCCTGTATAACAAATTTACTAAGCTTCTAGGACAGAACCACAGAGATTTTCTAGCAAAGAGAAGGTTGGGTTGACTATATATATCTGGACCTAAAAAAGGCTTTCTACAGACTTCCACAAAAGAGGTTGTTCTGGAAACTGCAACATACTGGAGGGGCGACAGGAAGACTTCTAATATGGATGAAATATTTTCTGACAGAAAAATGAAGGCAGTAACCAGAGACAATGTATCAGACTGGAGAAATGTTACTAGTGTAGTATTGCAGGGTTCAGTTCTAGCACTTGTAATGTTCAATGTACATATGAAAGATCTACAAGAAGGAATACAGAATTATATGAACATGTTTACTGATGATGCCAAGCAACTAGGGAAGATAAGAAGCTTAGATAATTGTCATGCCCTACAAGAAAACCTGGACAAGATAAGTGTATGGAGTAACAATTGGCAAATGAAATTTAATGTGAATAAATATCACATTATGGAATGTGGAATAAAAAATAATAGGCCACACACTACCTACAAATTATGTGAAAAAGTTAAAAAAAAATCTGATAAAGAAAGAGATCTAGGGGTTGTTCTGGATAGAAAACTGTCACCTGAATTCCACATGAAGTACATTTTGCAAGGAGCATATGCTATGCTTTCCAACTTTAGAATTGCTTCTAAATACAAGGATGGTGAAATATTAAAGAAACTGTTCACAACATTTGTGAGACCAAAATTGAAATATGCAGTGGTGCCCATATCTCAAGAAGCACATCAGTAAATTGGAAAAAGTGCAAAGACGTGTAACTACATGGCTTCCAGAACTAAAGAAAAACCAAGAACTATGAAGAGAGTTTAGAGCTGTTAAATGTACCAAAGCTAGAATATAAAAAAAAGAGAAGTGATAGGATCATAACATACAAAATAGTAACAGAATCAACAAAATTGACAAAGAAGAATTCTTTAAAACTGCAACTTCAAAAACAAGAAGTCATAGATTTAAACTAATGAAACAAAGTTTATGAAAAAATTATAAAGTTCACTTTTGCAAACAAAGTGGTAGATGGTTGAAATAAGTTAAGTGAGAAGGTGGTGGAGGCCAAAACTGTCAGCAGTTTCCAAGCATCATATGACAAAGAGTACTGGGAAGATGCAACCACCATCAGGCAGCACAAATCATACTTATGCATCAAACTGCCTTTGCTCCAAATACAGTAGTTAATTCGAGTAAGGTTCCACAGTACAGAATCCATTCCAGTATCATTTTATAGACAACATCTCTTTTTACATTTATGCCCTAAGTTTTACAGTAAACATAATCTTATTATTTATAAGTCCAATGTGAATGTTAATAACTTATGTTCCAAAAACCAGGGATTATACCCAATGGAATTGTTCATGCTTTTTTCTCTTGGTATTTGTCAGCCTTAACTTTATTGTTTCTGCCTCATTTATTTTGAGAAAGGCTGGAACATAGTGGGCTACAAATTTTTTTGTAAGGGGGGGGGGGGGGTCAGTAAATTTGGTCTGTAATTGAACACAGATTTGGACAGTAGTCATCTGCCCTTCCTACAACATTTTCAGTATTTATCAGATTCTTTTAACTTTTTGTTGTTTAGGACATTTTTTAATCTCTCATTTGTTTATTTAGCATAGGTATACCTCAACATCTTTGCCAACCATCTTTATGTCTAGATGACTTCATCATACTGTATATCAATATTTATATCTGGCTTCCAAGAGATTGAAGGACATTATGAACAGAATCAATGAATTTTTGCTCATGTACATTTGTAATATACAGTAGTATCATTGTACTGTATTAGCTATTCTATGTTGTGGGTTAGGTATATAATCTGGCTCTAACCAGATGTTCTGGTGAACTAAATGTGATGACATGTATCGAGTTACCTACTGTCACATCCCTAATCATAGCCGAGCCATTGTCATCATTAAGGGAGATCAAGCAAAATGCATGTTATTGTTCAGGCAAGTACATCACAAAAAATTAAATGAGCCGAGTGTTTTCTTGTCTGTAGGGGACGTTGTCAGAGACTGGAAACGTCCCGAGAGGGAAGAAAGCGCTCATCTCATTTCATTTTTCTATTGTGGTGTTTTTTGCACTTGTGAAGCCATGGATTTGTGACATCCTGTATAGTTATTATTCATGAAATCAATTCTCTGCCATTACACCTCAACACTGAGCCAAACTTGGGGAAGTGTAAGCAAGTTTAACAGGAACTACAGGGAAGCCATATACTGTACAACATAGGCAGTCTCAGGACTCGATGGGAGTTGTCAAGACCTCCATAAAGCATGGGAATTGGAATGCCATTTTGAAACACCAGCCCCATTACGCAGAAACGAGGGGGAGGGAATGAATAATCATGACAAGACAAATGATCACCTATTACACTATCGGTGCTCTCTGACCAAATGGTGCAAAATGTCTGACACTAATACAAGTTGAAACTGTGCATGGCAAAGAATTACACTACTGTAACTATTTGGTATCAGTAGTCCTGTTCTTTGTAACTATTTGGTATCAGCACCAGTTCTTGCATGGCAACCAAGTTCCTAAGTGCTACCTTGCCTAGGTTTGACTCTATAACTCTGATGGGATCAACACTGCTGAAAAGAGGACTTGAAACTCAAACAGCAGTGGCTAGTAGTTAACAAGAAACACTCAATGTAAACTACATACACCATCTTGAAACTTAATCAGCAAAGACCACTACACACAGATCAGGTCCTACAGATAGCTGAACAATTAGTGTGTATAGAGTACCGGTATCTGTAGACATTGAAATGATGCTGACAGGCACAGAGTGAGGGTGAGCTCATCATTTGGACTCTTGAGTGACACAGGCCCTCACCTAGATGTGGAGTAGCAGCCACTGCGGGTATAGTTCATTTTCAGAAGTGTGTGCTAAGCCAGTTATGACTTTATAGTACTTGGAAGGAATATGAGGACAAGGATCTGGGATAGGAAGGAGGGGAGGGAAGTTTTCAACCACTTAGACCATTGGGGATTGAACACCAACCAGCAAGAAGCAAGGCTGCTGCTGTACTGGTAGTTTATGTGGTTGGGTTGACTGCACATACAGAAGTTTTCAGTTTTGTTTTGATAATTTGGCAATTTTCTAAAACATTTCTCAGAGAGTATGGGAGTCTTGTGGTCCCCTTTCTATGCTTTTAGGGTAAATTGCCTGTAAGGGCACTTAATTCCACTTAGCTGAGTCTCACAGATACCTGATGTTGGCTAGTCTGACCAGTAACACTCGGTGCATAAGCTCAAGAGAAACAATTGAGGGGGGTTACCAGAGTGAGTGCAAACCACACAAAACACCATGGCAACTCTTGCAACATTAACCACACTTGTAACAAAGGATTTTTAGAGTTGAAGCATGTGTTACACTTTGCAAAACTTGCACTACACCAATGGTCTAATGTATTGCAATTATATCTCATTTCTTCATGTGTTAATTAAAAGACTAAGCATTTACTATATTTTAATTTAGTTGTGTTTCTTACAAAACCATAAAATGCTTCAAATTAGGAAACATCATACATTAAAATAAAAATTATATATTACTCTGGCTATGTTTCACCAATAATCTTTTACCTGAAAGATACTCATTCAAAACATTAGAACTTACAGAATTAGGGTTAGGGTGAGACAGCTGCTGATGATAGCTGGACATGAGTCATAGTTCTACTGCATTGTTAAGCTGCCACCGTAGTTTAGACATGATGCAACAATTTTTGTCTGGCTTGTCTTGTGTGAAACACTGTGAATCAAAACTCAAAATTAACAAAGGTACCAAACATATTTCTGACAAGTCTAATTTGCTATTATTGTAAAGGAACATTACAATTAAAATTATTAACACAACAAATTTCCTTTTGTAAAGCTTTCAAATAAGATTTAAAAATTAGTCTAATGAGTTGTTTCTGCCAAATCTGGCCTCACTCATGATCTTAACAAAACCATGGTAGATCAATGGTATTACTAACTGAATATACAGTATATCCAAATTAATTGCAATTTGTGCAAGTGTTCCATTCATGAAAATTGTACTCTAAAAACTGCACAAAACAATCTTAAAGGTACAGTTTGTGTGAAAACTAGGACTACAGTTCAGATCCACATGAGCTAACTTTTCCACATTTCTCAATAAAGCAATACTGTTTGGAAGTTTGGAAGCTCATCTTTACTGCCCCTTATTTTATTGTCCTGCAGCTCAACTGTTGAGATGCTATTGCCTACTCCTACATACTACTTATCACTTAAGACTTCCTTAAACACTAATGTTGCTACTATCCAGTTTCATTATATATTATTTGGCAACAAGGAGCCAAATATGCCACTTGAACTTAGTTCTTGGCAAATTCCTCTGTGCCAGTAAGCTGGTGGACACCCAAATGTTAATTAGGCAGGTGTCCAGGCTGTCATGCTTGTTGACACCTGGATTTCAAAGTATTATATAACGAAGAGTGCTGGTTAGATGGGACACCATAAGCGTAGCTCTCATCTCGTAACTACTGGTACACTTAGGTAATCACTGCTTGCCCCTAACTCTTTCCTCTACTGACAGGAGTTACACCTCACCCGTGGTTGCTGGGCACTGATGCAGTTCATTACCTTCAATAATCTTGGATTATACCATAATCCAAGATTATGCTCAATAGCATAAGACTCAGGAAGGATAATGTAACCACAAACTAAACTAAGCAATGAAACAAGGATGGCTACATCACATATGCAAATCATATGTGAACCAAAGTAAAAAAAAAATTATACTAAATCAATCTAAAATTTATTATATTTTATATACACTCGCTAACTTTTGTATGCAATTCTTGGTTACGTGTGCAGCAAATGATTTTTAAACAGTATAGTTACACCATAATTTTGATATGTAATTGTTTGCCAAAGATATTTTTATTCTATAGATGCAACAAGCAAAGTTTGGATTGTGTAATAAATAAAAAAAGAAAAAAATTTTAATTTATTGTTTGAGGTAGTTAGGTCATAAAGGATTTGGTCATAACTGATGTGCTTCAGGGTTATGATGATGCCTACACTACAAACCTGTTTATGCATTACAATGGATGTAGGCTCTTTGAAAACAGTAATTTGTATTATTTTTTGACCTGGAAGTTGCCAGGAACCTAAATATTTGAATGAAATCCCCCATGCAATGGGGGATTTCATATACAGAATTACTGTATATGTAGCTTTGCTCCATATTACTGTATATGGAGCCTTGCTCCATATACAGTAATTCGTTTAAGAATGTTCCCACTGTACTCTAAAACATTATGTACATGTACATCTATAATATGTACATTACATATTATAGATCTACAGAAAGAGCAAAAAGTAAACTTTATTGTATATGAACTAATAAAATATGAACTAATATAACCCTAAGCAAGCCTAGTGCATGCAACAAAACAGATAACACGTTCCCTTATAGTAGAAAATTCGATTTTCAGTAACTAAATAATACTTGACAGAACATTTTCCACTATCAACTTTACAACTGTATAAAAAAATAAAAATAAGAGAAAGTTATTTATTTATATAAAATAATAAAAATGTTGATCAAAGTGACTGCTACTCTATACACAAATCATCTTCAATACAGCATCTTCAAGAAAAACAATGACTGTGAATATGTTTTTCTTATTAGGCCTATCAACAGTAAAGCAAACTGAGTTGACAGATCCATGGAAAATCAATTTGAAGTCCTACAAGAAGCTCTGGCTACCAGATCATTCCCCCCTACAGCTGTGGGCAGAAACCATAAAGCAATAAAAGTTAATATAAACATAATTACACAGAAGCTGGTATACAAGGTTGTTGTGGTTTCCCAGGGTGGCAGTGAGGGTGTTATGAGGGTGGAGGCTCCTCCTACAACTCCACACCCACACCTCCCTCCATCACACACCTCCAGCGCACAACTCACCAACACACTCAACTTCTTTTCTGCTCGCAAGTCTCACCACTAGCACACATTCGATCACAAATTTTTCCGGAAACAAGTTGATAAATGGGAAGAGAAAAACAAATCTATATATAACTAACGAGTGTTGAGCGAAGGAGACTATTGGATGAGACAAGTGACTACGCGATCCTATCTTTTGTATTTCTCGATACACTTAAGGCTTACAAATCTCTCCTCATTTTACTCCTCCAGAAACTCTCCCTAGTCATGTTTTGACATTAATTGTTGTGCTTTTAGTGGAAATTTCATATCTTTCGCTACATATATACGAGCGTTATTGTTCAATTTCCATATTGATAATATACATTTTTAATATTTATAAACCTTAACATATATATATCAAAATGTCTAAGAGCCACTATAGCTTTTTCCTCTGAAAGCGGTCACTATTTTTCCGGTCCCTGTTATTTTTGTTGTTGATTTGCTTTTAAGAATTTATTAATAATAATTTATTTATATTAATTACAGGGATCCGATTACAGTTATTAAATAATAGGTATACCTTAAGATTAGTGGTTTCCTATTGTCAGAAAGTAGTTCTCGCACATGGGTACGAAATTGGATCCTAAATACGAAACGTATTGTGAACGAAGTTGTTATTTGTATACAAAACAAATGTGTATGAAACGCCTAGAGATAACTTGACGGGAGCGCACTAATGCATCAGTTCACCCGAGCAGTACACAGGCACCCGGGAGTTGGTCAACTGTTGCCGGGTTACCACTCCCACGGGGAGGGTCACCACTCCCACGTTATAGACCTTGATATGTCTAACGTACGTGACCATTAACTTCCTAAGTGTAGTGACAGGATGAGAGTGTGAGTGTGTGTACTCACCTAATTGTGCT
Source organism: Procambarus virginalis (assembly GCA_020271785.1). Taxonomy (NCBI): domain Eukaryota; kingdom Metazoa; phylum Arthropoda; class Malacostraca; order Decapoda; family Cambaridae; genus Procambarus; species Procambarus virginalis. The sequence goes on from WNGS01169498.1 coordinate 42,774,619, forward strand.
TGCAAGGGTTGAGCTTTGGCTCTTTGGTCCCGCCTCTCAACTGTCAATCAACAACTCAACAATCAATCAACTGTGTGTGTGTGTGTACTCACCTAGTTGTACTCACCTAGTTGTGCTTGCGGGGGTTGAGCTCTGGCTCTTTGGTCCCGCCTCTCAACCGTCAATCAACAGGTGTACAGTTTCCTGAGCCTATTGGGCTCTATCATATCTACACTTGAAACTGTGTATGGAGTCAGCCTCCACCACATCGCTTCCTAATGCATTCCATTTGTCAACCACTCTGACACTAAAAAAGTTCTTTCTAATATCTCTGTGGCTCATTTGGGCACTCAGTTTCCACCTGTGTCCCCTAGTGCGTGTGCCCCTTGTGTTAAACAGCCTGTCTTTATCAACCCTGTCGATTCCCCTGAGAATCTTGAATGTGGTGATCATGTCCCCCCTAACTCTTCTGTCTTCCAACGAAGTGAGGTTTAATTCCTGCAGTCGCTCCTCGTAGCTCATACCTCTCAGCTCGGGTACTAGTCTGGTGGCAAACCTTTGAACCTTTTCCAGTTTAGTCTTATGCTTGACTAGATAGGGACTCCATGCTGGAGCCGCATACTCCAGGATTGGTCTGACATATGTGGTATATAATGTTCTGAAAGATTCCTTACACAAGTTTCTAAAGGCCGTTCTTATGTTAGCCAACCTGGCATATGCTGCTGATGTTATCCTCTTGATATGAGCTTCAGGGGACAGGTCTGGCGTGATATCAACCCCCAGGTCTTTCTCTCTCTCTGACTCTTGAAGTATTTCATCTCCCAAATGATACCTTGTATCTGGTCTCCTGCTTCCTACCCCTATCTTCATTACATTACATTTGCTTGGGTTAAACTCTAACAGCCATTTGTTCGACCATTCCTGCAGCTTGTCCAGGTCTTCTTGAAGTCTCAAGCTGTCCTCCTCTGTCTTAATCCTTCTCATAATTTTGGCGTCGTCAGCAAACATTGAGAGGAATGAGTCTATACCCTCTGGGAGATCATTTACGTATATCAGAAACAGGATAGGTCCAAGTACAGAGCCCTGTGGGACTCCACTGGTGACTTCACGCCAGTCTGAGGTCTCACCCCTCACTGTAACTCTCTGCTTCCTATTGCTTAGGTACTCCCTTATCCACTGGAGCGCCCTACCTGTTACTCCTGCCTGTTTCTCCAGCTTATGCATCAACCTTTTATGGGGTACTGTGTCAAAGGCTTTCCGACAGTCCAAAAAAATGCAGTCCGCCCACCCTTCTCTTTCTTGCTTAATTCTTGTCACCTGATCGTAGAATTCTATCAAGCCTGTAAGGCAAGATTTACCCTCCCTGAACCCATGTTGATGGGTTGTCACGAAGTCTCTTCTCTCCAGATGTGTTACTAGGTTTTTTCTCACAATCTTCTCCATCACCTTGCATGGTATACAAGTTAAGGACACTGGCCTGTAGTTCAGTGCCTCTTGTCTGTCACCCTTTTTGTATATTGGTACTACATTAGCATCTTTGTCTTGGTAATTACCTAAGTGTGTTACAGGATGAGAGCTACGCCGTGGTGTCCCGTCTCCTCGCACTCTTTGTCATATAACGCTTTGAAACTATGACGGTTTTGGCCTCCACCACCTCTACACTTAACTTGTTCCAAACCGTCTACCACTCTATTTGCGAAAGTGAATTTTCTTACGTTTCTTCGGGCAATGTGTTTAGCTAGTTTAAAATCTAGGCCTCTTGATTCTTGAAGTTCCAGGTCTCTAGAAATCTTCCCTGTCGATTTTATCAATTCTGTTACTATTTTTAACGTAGTGATACATATCGCCTGCTTTTTCTTCTATCTTCTAGTTTTTGCAATTTAATGCCTCTACATCTCTCCTCATAGCTCTTGTCCTTACATTCGGGAGCCACTTAGTAGCATGTCTTGCACCTTTATCCAGTTTTTGATGTGCTTCTTAAGATAAGGCACCATACAACCGTCTATTCCAGCTTTGGTATAATAAAAGTCGTGAACA
>WNGS01169498.1:42777634-42793626 GCA_020271785.1 Procambarus virginalis
GCTCTGACCCTTTTGCAATTCGCCACATTGATGGGAGATGGGGAAGGCTTGCACTGTTTACTCACGCCTGGTCCTACGATTTGTGGGCGTTTTGGGTCATTCGCATGGCCTCCGTGGCATTGGGTAGCCCCCCTTTTGGGGGCTACCCATGCCACTGGGGCTGGTGGGGCAGGCCTCTTCCCCTGCACTCTGTCGGGTCATCTTGGAGTGGGTTTGCTTGGGGTGGTCGAAAACTGCAGTTCATTCTGGACTAGTCCCGTCTACGTCGGTTAGGTGTTCGGGTGTTGGCTACCTCGATGACTGGCTGGTTTGGGCTCCCAGCCGGTCCTCTTGTCTGCTGGCCAGGGATTTGGTTCTTTCTCAGCTCGCTGGGTTCGCGTTCTTGGTGAACTGGAGGAAGCCCCATCTGGTTCCCTCCCAGGTTTGAACATGGCTGGGCCTTGTGTGGGACTCTCGGAACGCTTCCTTGTCTCTTCCTCCGTAGTCTCTCCTGCGGCTGCAGTCCCGCATGCGCCTGTTTCTGCGGGGCTCCTGGGTCACCCGGCAGTTGCTCGAGGGTCTGTGCAGGAGCCTGAACTTTGCGATGCTGGTCTACCCACTGGGTCGGGTTTGGCTTCGTCGGATGTTCTGGTTCCATTGGGAGACGTCCCTTCCGCTTCTCTCGCGATCACTGGGTTTGGACCCCGAGGGCCTTGCGTCGGTTGCTGCATTACCGTCTACCTCTTCGGGTTTTTCGGGGTTCAGTGCCTTGACGCCCTCGCTCAATGTGTTCACGGACACGTCATCTCTCGGATGGGGCTTTGTGACCAATGCCACCAGGCCGGCCAGGGACGGTGGGGTCCGTCTTTCTGTCGAGCCCACATCACGGAGCGGGAATTTGCGGTGGTTTGATTTGCTCTTGAGGGTTTCGGGTCGCCTGTGGGTCGACAATCCTGCTCCATTCGGACTGCTCCCCGGTGATTCATTGTCTGAGCCAGGGGGGAGGGGGTCCAATCCAGTCCGTGGCTCTTTGGCGCTGGTCTCTTCGGGTGACTCGTCTGCTGAGTTCACGTTGGCTCTCATGGCAGTTCACATGCGGGGAGTGTCCAACGTCTTGGCCGATGGCCTGTCTCGTTTCTTTCCCCTCCACGGATTGAACGGTCGACACCGACTCCTTCGTGCTCTCCTCCGGCACAGGGGTTTCTGCTCTTTCGGTCGGGGCAATCGGTGTGTTTGTCTGCAGCCTTCTCCTTTTCTGGCGAAGAATGTGACTCCTGCTTTCCGGAGGGGTGCCTGGGTTGTTGATGCTTGGTTGGTTAGGCCAGGGATGCATCATGTTTTGTGTCCGGTTGTGGCTCTTCGCCTTTATTTGCACGCCACGGCTTCTGTGTCCGTGGATACGCTTTGAGTTGATCCGGTTTTCCTTCTTCCCTGTTCGCGTGTGCGGGGTCTCCCATGTCGTCTGCAGGGTTATTAAGGCTAGCTAGCCTGCGGTCTATCCCCGTGCCCATGACGTTCGCAAGTTCGCAGCTCTTGCCGCTGTCTCTGGCAATATGTCTTGGGCTGACATTCGGGTTCAGGGATTTTGGTGGTCTAACAGGGTCCTGGCTGCTCGTTACCTTGTTAACGTCCCTGGGCCTAGTCGGGCCTGTGTCGCTTTGGGTCGGCAGATGCAACCAGTTGTCTCGACTTCGGGTTGAGGAGTGAGCAGCAACCGTCTTCCGGTAAGTCCCTCTTTTTTTCCTCTGTGGGTAGTTAGCTCTGAGGAGCCGTAGGGGCTCCCCCCAGAAAACCAGCTTTGAATGTAATGAATGCCATTTCCTGGGTGATACCCAGAGGCTCCCCGGCATCTCTCCCCCCCCCCTCTGGTCGGTGGTTTTTCGCATGTTTTGACACACAAACTGGGGTGTGGATCGCCGGCACGGTAGGTCTGGGGCTTCCCCTTTCTGCCCCCGGGGAGGGAAGAGCTGCGCAGATGGCGGCGCGGCAACGGGTTACGTCACACTAGTTTGCTCGTTTTTGTTTGGGGAGCTTTATCCACTTGTTTGGGTTTTGGTAGCAATATTTTCACCAGAATTGGGGTTTGTTTTGGGATGCTTACCTTTCTGGGTGCCTGACCCGGTCGATGGCAGACATAGAATGCTTCCAACCACACAGGGGGCTTCTATAGGCCATTGCTTCCCTTGCCTCTTTGAGGGGGCCAGGTTCTGGCCGTGGTCCCCGGTAGGCCGAAAGAACTCCATACACATGACTGATGCCAAAGCTGACATTAGCATATCAGCCTGGATAGCTCCGGGAAGCCTCCGGTCTCGCCCAGAAAATGGTTTTCATTACATTCAACGCTGTTTTTTTTTTTTTTTATTTTTGCAGCTGATTTCAAAATCTTAAGTTTTCAATATTCAATTTTATAATATTTTTTATTTTCTTGTTTTTCAAGTTACACTGATTTCATTTAGACAAAATTGGAGCATTTGCCTAGTAGATTATACACAAAACATTTGAAGTTTCAGAAAATTTAAAAAACTGAGTTCAATGTCACACATTATATGATGTTTTGCGCAGTTTAAGGGTTAACAAAAAATAATGTAGAACTGCATACTAATACATGTAATTCCCCTTAATGCACACGTAATAATGAATTCAGTACTGTATAATTTTATTGATTCAATGTTTTCTTTGCTCATCATTTATAATTTTTGTTTGCTAACCTTTTTGCATACATTGTTGTGCGAAGAATAATTTCAAACTTTCTTGTTTTACACAAATCTTCTGAGATAGCCAGTGCTGCAGTTGCTCTTGAGCTAAAACCCGGAGTTCAACCAGGACACTGTAAAATTGGTTACCAGGCCTTCTGTCACCTTGGTAAGCCCCTTTTCACACAATTTTGCTATGTGATTGGGGAGGGGAATGCATTACACAGTGATGAGGCGGAGGCAGACTCCATACACAGTTTCAAATGTAGATATGATAGTGCCCAATAGGCTCTGGAATCTGCACACCAGTTCATTGACAATTAAGAGGTGGAATCAGAGAGTCGAAGCTCGGGGAGCAGACAGGCATATTCTCAATCCCCCACCAGGGTGGCTGCTCTGTGGAGAAAGAGAGTGGAGAAACAATTTTCAAAACCACCTCCAAATGATAAATATGATCACCAGGACAACCAATTATCACTTTGCAAGCTACCACTACCAGGCTACCCATCACCTGACCACCATCAGTGGCAGCACAAAACAAACAACACTACAGGGGAGCTGAAAGCCTTACTGACTACCTCCCAGCTCACTTATACAGATGGCTGGCTCTATGAAGATTAACTCAGTTGTGTGTTTTTACAGGATTTCTTTGAGTCTTCACAGGGGTGTCCTTTACCGAGTCTCTTCATGATGTGGTTACCAGTATATTATTTTAAGTACGGGTATTTTACTCTTCCACTTCCACAGGGTCAGTTTTGTTCCAGGGGTTACCTTCTCTGGTGCTGATTACTTGAAGTTAAGGACACAAGAGTTTATATTTGCTGTGTCCATTGGTGATTTTTGTCCTGTCACTCTTCTTGGGTGGTCCCACTGCTTTGGCAGCAAATTTTGGGACTTATGCGAGGTTTCTGGGGCTTAGTCCTTTATCATACACAGTCAATTCTCATTGTCGCCTTCAAGAATATATATATAACTGCTCTTTATTCTCAGATACTTTGTGATTCTTTCTTTTACTTGGCTACCTTTGCCCATCATAATATGTGCTCAGGGTTGAGTGAGTACATTCTGGATTCACTCCTTTCACATCTAGGCTACCACCTTGGGCATGGTTCCAGTGTTTGGGCATCTGTTTCCTGTGTTTTGCAGTTTTTTGTTTTGGTTGTAATATTGTTTTCGCCATCTTGTGTTTAACAATTATATGGCATAGACACTGATCATGCTTGAGCCTCCTAGTCTGTTGGGCCCTCTTAGGATCGAACTTCCCAGCCTCCTCACCTGTTGACAGTTCTGAAATGCCCTAGGCTCTCACCTGTGAAGGAACTGGCTGATGTTTCGGGAACTATTTACCTTCCACCCAATAATGTATGGCCCATAGGCTTGAGCCTGTTCCAGACCATGGTGGATCAGGGGCCCAACAGCTGAGTGGACAACGCTTCGGATTCGTAGTCCTGAGGTTCCGGGTTCGATCCCCAGTGGAGGCGGAAACAAATGGTAAAGTTTCTTTCACCCTGATGCCTCTATTCACTTAGCAGTAAATGGGTACCTGAGAGTTAGACAGTTGCTACGGGCTGCTTCCTGGGTGTGTGTAACAAAAAGGAGGTCTGGTCGAGGACCAGGCCATGGGGACACTAAGCTCCGAAAGCATCTCAAGATAACCTCAAGATCATTGATTTCTTGGTCTCCTGAATGAGGTTGTGGTGCTGGGTTATCAGTTGCCTATGTAGTGGAAAAGTCTCTCCTCGCTCCTGAAGTGTTTGGGCCTACAAAGTCTCCATGGCATGGTAGAAAACATTATTTGGCTAACTCTTATGCTGCCCATCAGTCTGTTTGTGGACAGCAACAACAGTGTTTGTACATATTCTGGAGGGTTTGGACCAGGGATGTGTCGGCTTATCATGCTGTTTCCCAGGGTCTTAAAAGGTTTGATTCCCTCATCTGATGCCGGTCGGCCGAGCGGACAGCACGCTGGACTTGTGATCCTGTGGTCCTGGGTTCGATCCCAGGCGCCGGCGAGAAACAATGGGCAGAGTTTCTTTCACCCTATGCCCCTGTTATCTAGCAGTAAAATAGGTACCTGGGTGTTAGTCAGCTGTCACGGGCTGCTTCCTGGGGGTGGAGGCCTGGTCGAGGACCGGGCCGCGGGGACACTAAAAAAAAAACCCGAAATCATCTCAAGATAATCTCTCCCTGACTCATGTGCAATCCAACTTCTCATTTATTAAATTTGCAAAATGTTTGGCAGGAAGCAATCACTGTCTTTCCCACTTTTAGTGTTATTTCCTGAATACAGTATTTGCATTCAGCAAGAGAATCTTCTAGGTACTGATAGATTCTTAATCTATCAGAGCTCAAGACCATTATTTCCTTCATTGTTCAGATTCTTGGAATGTGCCACTACTCATAATGGGAGTGCAAGCAGCTTCTAGGTCACCTGATACATGCCTGTGTGGTATATTCTCAAGAGTGGGTATGGCTAAAGGCATTGTACCATAAGCTGCATGATCCATGGGCTCTGAGATGTGTTCTGCTTTGGCTCTTTCCTTTTCTGGCATTTCTGGGTTAGGTTCTGTGGCAGCAACCCCTTCTTTCTGAATGTCTTCATAAACAAGTTTGACATGGGTTGGGGGTTTGCCTCCAACAGTCATAATATTGAACAGGGGTACTAGTCACCAGGGTTAAGGTGTGTTTACAGCCATGTCAGAGAGTTGGCAGTGAAGTGGATGTCACCTTGGCACATCCTTCTCCTTGAGAGCATGGCAATCTGGTTGCATTTGTTTAATGTTTTGGTAGTGTACTACAGTATATTTATTGGGGGAAGTAGGGTGTTCCTGTTCTCCAACTGGACTGTGGCTGTAGCATCTTTCATTCTTGGCGTTTAGTCCTTAAAGTGGTTCTTATTCGGAGAATTGAATGTTATTGCAGGTCTTGCCCATTATCATCCCATTTTTTGCAGAATGAGAGGTAGATAGTGGCTTTCTTTCTGTTAATTTTCTGTTAATATGCTCTACTCTGGTTCATGGAGTATCTGCATCTGCGTTTCTNTACTGTATATTTAAACAGAATCATTTCGTGCTCCCATCTTCCGGTTAAATCACACCTGGATGCAAGATAAAGATGGCTTCAGCCTGGGGGCTTTCAATAACTTCATTGAAGTCTTCGGGGACGATGAGAAGCTATGGTTCCTGCCAATGGCCTCCAGGTGAGTAGTGATTCCATTTGTGAAAGTCTGGGGTGATACCCCATTTCTGAGTGTCATTCATGAAACACGGTTTGTGAAATCCCATCGGGTTTAATCAAGACCTTCTGCTGTGTTTAGTATCACTTCTACTGTGATAATAAGGTAAGATTTTGTATTTGTTGAACCTATATTAGTTCCATTATTGGAGGTGAACTTGGTGCTACATTATACCATGTTTCACTGTATTGCATTTTTTTTTATTTTACATTACATTTATAGTCACAATCTCAGGAATACTTATACGAGTTTGCCTTTTTTTTATGTATTGGCATATTACACTAAGCTTGTATAATTTTTGGCGAGTGTATCCCGGTGAGCATTTGTACTTATTGTCTCTCTAATTTTGTTAGTGGTGTATCTGGACATTACCATATCTATACCTTGCTTCACCTGATTTCACTACTTCCTGGGAAGGACCCCTCAGTAGCTCCATGAGCTTAACTCATGCCCTTAGCCCAACACATCAGGTCTCCAAGACCCATCCATCTTCTACTGAGAGCCAGGACCAGAATCTTTCTAACTATGAGGTGAGAGGAGCTGAGAAGGGCATCAGAGATCAACCACAAAACTGGAAGAACCCCCCACCAGAAAGTATAGGTGAACAAAACAAAGCAAATGATTATTGTCAAAGGGTAAATCCCCTTGTCTGTAATGCACCTGACCTCCAGATGGCCACCCAGGTCTTACTTGAGGTCTCAGCCAGCCTGCCCCCTTACTTTTTCAACTGGTATCATCAGTTCAATGCATGTTGATCTGCAGAGCTCGTCGACAGCTTGTTGTTTTCAACTATGGGGTGTTGGATCTTCCTTGAGCATTATATCATGCAGGGGGACCATTGCTTCATTTATTTTTGTTTATGCCTAATGACTATGTTTATGCCACTCACACTGCATGTGCTCTAGCATTCTATTCTGTTCTGGCCATGACCTAGGTAACTTTTGGGGGTTGGCTTGCATTTCCCTATTGGTGCCTTCTTTTGATAATTGCTTACTTGTATTTCCCTATAACTCACCAGAGATATCTGTTTTGAAGGAATGTGGGCTCCCTCCTTTACCAGCGGACTCCTCTCGCATCACCTCTCTTCTGGGCAGTGCACGATATTTATTCTGCCTTCAGAGCCTGTTACTGGAATTGAGACAGTATTGTACTTTATCATACTTTAATTATTGTATTATATTGTACTTTAAATAGACACATTTGACTGAGAACTTTAAAGAAATTCTCCTATGGGTATTAGGGACCTTGCATTTTACCCAAGGGCATGCTTGGGTAGTACACGCGAATTTCGTGCCCTTCCTCGTCAAGTTTCTGAAATCGGGGCTTGGTGTCATTTTGCTAAGATGCTCTTCCCATGCCCGGCACATCTGCCCTTTGTGTGCCAGTTCAGGTGGCTGGAGTCCCTCATTCCTCTTGGGTTTATTGTCATGTGTAGTTAGCTAGGTCATTATGGCTTTTTCATCTGATTCCATGTTTGACACTGCTATGTGCAGTTTTCATGGATATGCTTGTGTGTTCTTAGACTCCAGTGATCATTCCTGTTGCCTCCATTTGGTGCCCTGCTAGGACCAGGGATTGTTTTCACATGTTGGTAGGTGTTGGACATCATTTTTAGCCAGGCCTTCTGTTTGGGCAGCTGTATCATGGGCTCTGACTGTTTGGCAGGCCAGGCTTTATGATGTAAGCTTTTGCAGCCCCAGTCCAGTCTGTAATGGGTAGAGCAAATGCCAATCTTCTGTTATTTTTTCTGGCATTGATTGTTGATTAGTGTCTTAATTAAAACTGACTGATCGAATCAATCATAACTTGATTCGAGTTATGTCTCGAATCAGCTGGCTTCCTTTGCCACTTGTGCCTTGGCAAGCATACAGCTGGCTTAAGTATGCTCACCATCACATTCTCCTTTGTTGGTTCAGGCTGTTCAGCTGGCACTGTGCTTTTCTCATAAAAATTAAGAAAATGTTCATTTGACATCAGCTGCCCCATTGTATATGTGTCAAGTCTGCTTTCCACATTATTCAGAACAATATTTTTGTATTGTACTGCTTTCACTGCTTTACCCCACATCTTGCTATTGCATTTATTAACTGCCAGATGTGTGTTATGTTAGTTATTTGGTGGAGTTTTTGAGGGTTATCTTGAGTTGATTTTGAGGCTTAGCGTTCCTGCGGCCCGGTCTTTGACCAGGCCTCCTTTTTGTTAACCACCCCCAGGAAGCAGCCCGTAGCAGCTGTCTAACTCCCAGATAACCATTTACTGCTAGATGAACAGAGGCATCAGGGTGAAAGAAACTCCCCATTTGTTTCTGCCTCCACCGTGAATTGAACCCGGAACCTCAGGACTACGAATCCTGAGCACTGTTCACTCAGCTGTCAGACTGAGGGTGGATGCAGTTTCACTGAGCTTTGTTCAGATTGGGTAATTTGCTCTGAAATATGCGAGGCTATTAGAAGCTGCATTAGAGGGTGCTTCTCTGGGAATGCAATGAAGTTTAGGGAGCCTAGTCTTCTTGATTAATTTTCTTGTCTTTTGGGATGGACCTCCAGGTTTTGGTTTCCAGGAGTAATCTAATTGATACCCTCTGATGAGAGTTCAGGCTCTGATGAGGATGTAGACTTCCTTCTCTGTACTCACCTGGTTGTGCTTGCGGGGCTTGAGCTCTGGCTTTTTGGTCCCACCTCTCAACTGTCAATTAACTGGTATACAGATTCCTGAGCCTACTGGGCTCTATCAAATCTACATTTGAAACTGTGTATGGAGTCCACATCACTACTTAATGCATTCCAACCTTTGTCTGTGGTAGGGAAAGGTCACTGGGGTTTAAGGATTTCCAGAGGAGGATCTTTGGTTGCTCTTTGACCCTTGTTAGTACTTATTTCAGGCCTTGAGGGTTTGTTGCTTGGTATGATTTTTTTTCACCCCCCTCCCCTGTCCTATAAAGACACCATATCCACTCCTGCAGGTTCATATCAAGTTCCTAGTTTGTTACATGGATATATCTCATTCTTTACCGCTGTGCAGGTTTTCCATTGTTTAGTTTTCCTTCAACATGTTTCTGCTGGACTTAATTAATACCTTCTATGAAGCTGGGACAATGTAATTATCTAAGTGTAGTTACAGGATGAGAGCTATGCTCGTGATGTCCCGTCTTCCCAGCACTTTTTGTCATATAACGTTTTGAAATTACTGATGGTTTTGGCCTCTACCACCTTCTCACCTAACTTGTTCCAACCATCTATCACTCTGAAAAAAGCAAATTTTCTTATATTTCTTTGGCAGCTTTGTTTAGTGGTATAAATCTATGACCTCTTGTTCTTGAAGTTCCAGGTCTCAGGAATTCTTCTCTATCAATTTTATCGATTCCTGGTATTATTTTGTACATAGTGATCAAATCGCCTCTTTTACTTTTTTCTTCTTTTTTGGTATATTTAATGCCTCTAACCTCTCCTTGTAGCTCTTGTTCTTCAGTTCTGGGAGCCACTTAGTGGCATGTCTTTGCACCTTTTCCAGTTTGTTGATGTGCTTCTTACAATATGAGCACAATGCAACCACTGCATATTTTAGCTTTGGTCTAACAAATGTCATGTACAATTTCTTTAGTATTTTGCCATCTAAGTATTTAAAAGGAAATCTGAAATCAGAAAGTGTAGCATAGGCTCCTTGCACAATGTTCTTTATGTGGTTCTCAGGTGATAGTTTTCTATCTAGAACCACCCCTAGATCTCTTTCTTTATCAGAATTCTTTAAAGATTTCTCACATGATTTATAGGTTTTGTAAGGTCTATGTTCTTCTATTCCACATTCCATAACATGGCATTTATTCACATTAAATTCCATTTGCCAAGTGATGCTCTATACACTTATTTTTTCCAGGTCTTCTTGAAGAGCATGCCAATCATCTAAGTTTGGTTAGATGATTCTAATTTAATTGTTGCCCTCTTGCAAAATATGTTATTCCACCTATAAAAGTATGATAAGAGTACCAAATGTAGAGTAAATACCTTTCTTACATTTAGAAGAATAATTGTATCTTTTTCTTTTAAAAGTTTGATAATCAAGTCTTCATAGTGTGTGCAATTCATTTTATTTATAATCTTATAAGTGCTGTGCTGTACATGCCAATACATACATCTTCATGATGTTTTATGAAGTAATTATGCATACTTTATAGATTAGTTTATTTTTCATATTGACTGCAATTCTTAGTTTTGTGGTATGTAAACAATAATGTATATAGGATGTGTTTTGGCTGTTTTTAGTTAAGACCATTCATATTTGTATTGCTTCTTTTATCAGGTAATCCATAAATGTGTTTTTTCTGAAGCAGTTTAGGTTTTCTTATCTTAAATCATTACCTGTATTACCATAAAATATATATAATTGTGCATTGAAAAGGCTAGGTTTTTAAATGGTTGTTGGGTTTGATGTCTTGAATGGTTGGTCTATGACCATAAGCAACCACAATCACTACCCCACCTTGCAGTGGTTGCCCTTTAAGAATTTGTACTCTCTCATTGTTATTCTAGTCTAGGCGATGGTGTAAGTTACCCGGTGCGCGGCCAACAGCCCCCTTCTACCACTACTGCCACCACTTCCCCTGTGCAATCCTATGGCAGCACACAGACCAGGTAGAGAGTTTTGTTTACCCACTTGGCCCATGCCTTGTTGAGGGGTTTGACTTACAATATTGTGGTAAATAATCTTTTCTTTTTCTCTTCTTGGTCTAATGCATTCTACATACCTGCTAGTTCCTGAAACTGTCCTCACATCTTTTAAACTCTGTACACTTCTCTTTTTCTTTCCTGCTCTTCTCTTAAATTGTATTGTATTTTGTGTTCCTTACTATGTTTTTTAATAATTTTACTTCCTGCATCAGTATTATCAGTTCCATTCATTTCTTTCATATTATTTCATTGTTTAGTGTTTGTTTAAACACTAAACAAACCATAATATCATTGTTGTATCCTGCTTTCTGCCTTGAAGTATTTGCTCTTACCTGTGTCTAGAACACGTTCCTTTTTCTCACTCTGTAGCAAACATTCATTATTTCCAATAACTTCACCGGCCATGTCCTAAAGAACTCGTTTACATGCATCATTTTAGAATAACATTGTCTTTTGAGCTTATAAAATCTTAGTACAGTACATTCTATATTTTGCATTGTCATACAGGTATGTGATCCACAGTGCTGTCTGTCCATGAAGCAGCCATGTTTTGATCACATTTTTCTCTATCTCTTAGTTTACTATTAATACACGATAGACAAATTTCCTTAAAATGTTTGTTCATCCTTAACGCCTTTCTTATCTCACTTGAGCTTTTAATGTACTCAAATACACTGCCCTCACTTCAGCTTCCCTTACCTGTATCCTTAAGTTATTATCTTATACAATACCAGTACTTTTAACCATCATCATAACATCATATATCTCATTTAACTTGCCACTTCTGTACTAATATCCTTTATTGTATAAGTTGCCTTCGCTTGCTTTTGTATTCATGGTACACATCACCTTAGTCATATTGTACCTTTTTTATATAGTTATGTGGGCTGGTGTTATGTTTCATCTCCACAGCTCACAGGTTGAGGCTGTCATATATAACAAAATAAACCAAGTTGCATCTGTTCTTTTTTAATCAAAACTGCCCTGATGCAATGATATATAACACTATAATGTACAGTACTGTAATGATTCTATTTTCTTATTAGACTGCTTCATTGTCCCAATTGCTCCTGGTTATTATAAATTTGCAAGTTGCATTTGAAGGGTGCCTTCTCTTAACCCTTAAACTGTGCAAAATATCATATGATGTGTGACATTGAAGAGGGTATAATTTGAAAAATATTTGAATTATGTAAAAATTACTTTAAAATATTAAACAAATCTCCAACTTATTGGCTTCAGCTTCGTGAAACTTTCATCAAAATTTTTTCAGAGATTGATTTTAGATGAATATTTAAAAAATAAAGAATGTTTTGTTGATAAAGAAAACAGCTATTTTTTTTTTTTTTTTTTTTTTTTGGGGGGGGGGGAGATATATACAAGAGTTGTTACATTCTTGTACAGCCACTAGTATGCGTAGTGTTTTGGGCAGGTCCCTGGAATACGACCCCCACGAAGAATCGTTGTTACAACCAAGTACAGTACGCGTTTTACTGTTGAGTTAAACAGAGGCTACAGTTAAGGATTTGCGCCCAGTAAATCCTCCCCGGCCAGGATACGAACCCAGGACAAAGCACTCGCGGAACGCCAGGCGAGTGTCTTAGCACTTCACCACGGAGACTATTAATAACTGGAACTGATGGATAATGCAATAATAAAGAGATGCAAGCACCTGTCCGACGCACAAAGAAGAAGAATAGTAGTAAGAAGTGTCCACAAAGTGGATATACAGCTGGTGCCTTTATAGCATTGGTGAGTAATACATAATAACACAAATAATAATGAGTAATTATGTTATTATTCTCTATTTGTTATATATCATATAAATACATTGCCCAATGTTATTATCAGTTACTTTCAATAATGTCCAAAAATATATATATATTTTTTTTTCCCTCCTTCGTTTATTATTTGAATTTGTTTTAACCTTTACATCCTAGAGAATGCATACTTGTCCCTAACTATGTGAAGCCAGAATTAAATTGGTCAACAAATAAATCAGTTACAACTCTCAGAACTTGGGACTTTCAATTTTTTGGCTGATTTTTTTCACAGATTTCAAACTCTATTTTTCTTGTTTTTTTAGGTTGTTTTGATGATTAGGGACCAGATTAGGGCATTTTTACTTATATAAAGTATACCCTAAATATAGTCCCTAAATCATTATAATTATTATAATTATCCCCATATTTTGTTTTTAGGGGGTTATTTTTTCTTGACTTCATTTCTGCGCACATTGACCTACAACTTTCACTTACTTGAGTATGAATGCTAAACAATGTTTATTACAACATACAGTGGCACCTCGACATACGATTGGCCCTACTTACGATAATTTCGAGTTACGATGTAAATTTCATCGAAAAGTGCGACTCGACATCCGATGGTGTCGTCGACTTCCGATATTTGTTGGTACACGTTCGGGTCGACCGAGTGCGTGGTTCCCGGTCACGTGGCCGACCTGCCTCAGTTTACTACAGGTGCCCGCTTAGTGACGATCGCGCCTATAAGAAATTCCGCTTTTGTGGTGATTTTTTGCATTTTGAACATTACTGTAAAGTAATTATTATATATCACGCCATGAGTCCCAGGAAAGTCAATGGTAAGGCTCAACATATGAAAACCCATGTAAGGATGACCATAGAGCAGAAACAAGAGTACAGAATGTCTCTTATTCAACTATTAAGAAAATGTGTGCAGCATGGGAAGAATTGCAAACCTTTGCTGAAACGACTCACCCAAATCAAGCTGCAGTAGGCCGTTGCTTTAACCTATTAAATGACAATGTGATGCATCATTACAGACAAATGTTAAAATGAAGGGAAAAATAAATGTCTCGTGACAAATTTGTAGTGAGACAAACAAGCACTGAACCACAACCAGGTCCTAGTGGTATTCAGGCAAAACGTAGGAGAGAGAGTATCCTAGAGAAAACATCACTGCCTGATGTGATAATGGAAGGGGACTCCCATTCCAAACAGTAACAACTCTCCTCCCCCCTCTCATCACCATCTTCCATACGCCATCAAGAGCCCTCCATAAAGGTAAGAGAAACTTAGGTACTGTATTGTAGTCAGAAAAAAACATTGTATTCAGTATAAAATGTATTTGTATGTTAATATTTTGGAGGGTGTGGAACGGATTAATTCAATTCCCTTTATTTCTTATGAGAAAAATTGCTTCAACTTACGATATTTCGACTTACGATCCGTCTCTGGGAACGGATTAGCATCGTAAGTCGAGGCCCCATTGTACAAGTAAATTCATGAATTAGAACTGCCTTATTCATTGTCGATAAATTTAACTTCAATTATATCTATAACTAGAATTTCAACTTATTTCAGTATCCAAAAATCTAGTTTCTGACCGATTCTCACCATTTTTACATATACCTGTAGTGTGCACAGCTGTCTGTTCTACAATCCACATAGAATTAATTTTTCATAAACTCTAAACATTTGGAGTTATAAATTTTTGTTGTCTAAATTGGCGCATATTTCAAATGCCATATTGGCAATTTTTTTTTTACAGTAAATTATACTGAAAACCTTTATTCTAAATACTGTATATGAAAATGAAGATCATATGCTATTCTGAGAGCATAATATCACCAAATGAACTATCACCAGTTGGTGATATTTCTGGGGGGTGCCCCTACAGCTCCCTGGAGCTATCCAGACTGATATGCTAATGTCAGACTTTGGCATCATTCATGTGTATGGAGTTCTTTGAGCCTACCGGGGACCACTGTGTGTATGTGTGTGTGTGTGTTCCTCTGAGGTTTTAAATAGAGGCTTCATTTTTGTACCTTTTCTGGATAATATTTTCTTTGGTACTGTCCTCTACTCGTATTGTCTGAGCTATATTAGTGATTTTGAAATCACTTGAAGGAGGACTTCAGCTGCGACAGTTCTGAGAGTGGGACCATTCTCTCACGCTCCAGCCTCTAATCCCAGCCAAAATATTTTCTGGACGAGAATACCTCCCTGAATAATCTTCTCAAGAGGACACAATTAACCCATTTATGTTTACTTTTGTTTCTGTATTTTACCAATTTTATATCCCAGATCATAGACATAAATATACATATGACCAAAAAATTACATATATGCACAAAATTACATATATACAAAAATTTACAAATATACAAAAATTTACAAATATACAATTTTTTTCATATAAACAAAAATTACATATATATACACAAATTTACATATATACATATTAATTTTTTTTACATATATACATATTAATTTTTTTTACATATATACATATTAACAAATATTTACATATATATATATTAACAAAAATTTACATATATACATATTAAATTTTTTTATATATATACAAATATTTGAAAAATTACGTATACAAAGATTTACATATATCCACACATTTACAAATATATAAAAATTACACATATACATTCGTAAATATTTGTGTATGTATACAAATACGTTCATATCGGATGTTCCAGTCATGTCCAATATTCGTATTATTAAAATTTTAATCACGAACTTGTGTTCAAATATTGCACAGACATTCACTTGTTATTTCATTGTTAAAATGCATCGAACATTAGGGTAGCAGGATACAGGACCTGGATACAGTGATGGGATGGTCTCTGATACATGGGGCGGACACAGCTGTGGATACACGTGTCACCCACAGGAGCAGAATGCACGGTAATTACACTATATGAAAGTTAATTACACATGAGAGCTTAATGACAATGAGAGAGTTCTCCAAACAAGGTTACAGGAGCCGGGTAATGCTGACTCATCACAAGAGTCAGGTAATGCTGACTCATCACAAGAGCCAGGTAATGCTGACTCATCACAAGAGCCAGGTAATGCTGACTCATCACAAGAGCCAGGTAATGCTGACTCGTCACAAGGACCAGGAAATGCTGACTCGTCACAAGAGCCAGGAAATGCTGACTCATCACAAGGATCAGAAATGCTGACTGAACAAAAGAGCCAGGTATTGCTGACTCATCACAAGAGCTAGGTAATGCTGACTGGTCACAAGAGCCAGGTAATGCTGACTCATCACAAGACCAGGAAATGCTGACTCATCACAAGACCAGGTAATGCTGACTCATCACAAGAACCAGGTAATGCTGACTGAACAAAAGAGCCAGGTATTGCTGACTCATCACAACAGCCAGGTAATGCTGACTGATCACAAGGCCAGGTAATGCTGACTGTTCACAAGAGGCAGGTAATGCTGACTGATCACAAGAGCCAGGTAATGCTGACTCATCACAAGAGCCAGGTAATGCTGACTCATCACAAGAGCCAGGTAATGCTGACTCATCACAAGAGCCAGGTAATGCTGACTCATCACAAGGGCCAGGTAATGCTGACTCATCACAAAGCCAGTAATGCTGACTCATCACAAGAGCCAGGTAATGCTGAC
>WNGS01169498.1:42793651-42838404 GCA_020271785.1 Procambarus virginalis
GGTCGTGGACCTCCGCCGTTTTTTTGCGCGCCACGGCTTCTGTATCCGGGGACGCACTTTGGGTTGATCTTGTTTCCTTTCTTCCCTGTTCACGGATGTGGATCTCCCATGTCGTCAACAGGGTTCTTAAGGCTAGCCAGCCTGTGTTCTATCCCTGTGTCCATGACGTTCGTACATTCGCTGCTCTTGCTGCCGTCTTTGGCAACATGTCCTGAGCTGACATTCGGGCGCGGGGTTTTTGGCGGTCAAACAAGGGGTCCTACGGTGCCTCGTGTACGTTCCTGGGCCTAGTCGGGCCTATGTCACTTTGGGATGGCGGTGGCAGCCAGTTGTCTCGACTTCGAGTTGACTGGTTAGCGGAGTCCGCCTCCCGGATATGTCCCTCTATTTCCTCTGTGGGTAGTTAGCTCCAGGGAGCCGACGGGGCTTCCTCAGAAAACCAGCGTTGAATGTAATGAAACGCCATTTTCTGGGTGAGACCCCGGAGGCTCCCTCCCCTGGTCGGCATTTTTTCGCGGTTTTGAAATTCAGCTTCAGAACTGAAGGGTGAATAGCTGGTGCAGGTGTCTTGGGCTCCCCCTTCTCCCTCCATGGGAGGGGGGAGCTGCGCAGTCAGCGGCGCGGCAACGTGTGACGTCATGCTCGTTTGTTTCTTTTGGGGAGTTCTATCCACTTGTTTGGCTTTTAGTAGCAATTTTCACCAGAATAGGGTTTGTTTGGGATGCTTACCTTTCTGGGTGTCTGACCCGGTCGTTGGCAGACATGGAATGCTCGCAACCACACAAGGGTTTCTATAGGCCATTGCTCCCCTTGCCTCATTTGAGGGGGGCCAGGTTCTGGCTCGTGGTCCCTGGCAGGCCCACAGAACTCTATACACATGACTGATGCCAAAGTCTGACATTAGCTTATCAGCCTGGAAAGCTCCGGGGAGCCTCTGGGTCTCACCCAGAAAATGGCATTTCATTACACTCAAAGGTGATTTTTTGGGTTATATATTTAGTTTAGCAACATTATTACGATAATAAGAGCTATAAAATCTTAACTTATTTTCAAACTGATTTATTAATTTTATTATTTTGAAGCTGTAGGTCACTGAACTGTGGCAATGAAATCGAACGAAACATGCATGGTGCTGTGTGTACATGGATTAGACCCGTCCACTCGTAATTACCTAAGTGTAGTTACAGGATGAGAGCTAAGCTCGTGGTGTTGCGTCTCCCCAGCACTCTGTCATATAACACCTGAAATTACTGACGGTTTTGGCCTCCACCACCTTCTTACCTAACTTGTTCCAACCGTCTACACCACTGTTTACAAAAGTGAATTTTCTTATATTTCTCCAGCAGCTTTGTTTCGTGAGTTTAAATCTATGACCTCTTGTTCTTGAAGTTCTGGGTCTCAGGAATTCATCCCTATCAATTTTATCGATTCCTGTTACTATTTTGTATGTAGTGATCACATCGGCTCTTTTTTTTCTTCTACTAGTTTTTGCATATTTAATGCCTCTAACCTCTCCTCGTAGCTCTTGCCTTCAATTCTGGGAGCCACTTAGTGGCATGTCGTTGCATTTTTTCCAGTTTGTTGATGTGCTTCTTAAGATATGGGCACCATACAACCGCTGCATATTCCAGCTTTGGTCTAACAAAAGTCATGAACAATCTCTTTAGTATTTCTCCATCCATGTATTTAAAAGCAATTCTGAAGTTAGAAAGTGTAGCATAGGCTCCTTGTACAATGTTCTTAATGTGGTCCTCAGGTGATAGTTTTCTATCTAGAACCACCCCTAGATCCCTATCTTTGTCAGAATTCTTTAAAGATTTCTCACATAATTTATAGGTTGTGTGGGATCTATGTTCTCCAATTCCACATTCCATAACATGGCATTTATTCACATTAAGTTCCATATGCCAAGTGTTGCTCCATATACTTGTTTTGTCCAGGTCTTCTTGAAGGGCATGACAATCATCTAGGTTTCTTATCTTCCCTATTATCTTAGCATCATCAGCAAACATGTTCATATAATTCTGTATTCCAACTGGTAGATCGTTTATGTAGACAATGATCATTACCGGTGCATGAACTGAACCCTGTGGTACTCCACTTGAGATATTTCTCCAGTCAGACACATAATCTTGAGGTTATCTTGAGATGATTTCGTGGCTTTTTTTTAGTGTCCCCGCGGCCCGGTCCTCGACCAGGCCTCCACCCCCAGGAAGCAGCCCGTGACAGCTGACTAACACCCAGGTACCTATTTTACTGCTAGGTAACAGGGGCATTGGGTGAAAGAAACTCTGCCCATTGTTTCTCGCCGGCGCCTGGGATCGAACCCAGGACCACAGGATCACAAGTCCAGCGTGCTGTCCGCTCGGCCGACCGGCTCCCCCCATTGCCTCTGATTACTGCCCTCATTTTTCTGTCGGGAAATTTTTCATCCATGTTAGAAGGTAGAGAAACTAAACCTAATTATTATTTTAATATATAAACTGCCAGATACAACGGTTGAGGAATTCACAGAGCAGATGCACAAAATAGAGAACATACTTGATGACCTAGCAAACCCAGCTCCAGATATTATCTTCCTTGGAGATTTCAATTTACCGAGTCTAAGATGGAGAATGGCAAACACAAATATCATAGCAGGGAATGACCCGGGAAATAACCAGCCACAGGTCAGAGAACTTTTGAGATTCTGTGACAAATTCTCGCTCAATCAACAGATTACAGAACCAACTAGGAACGAAAACACACTAGACTTGTTATTCACAAACAATGATGAACTAATCAGAGACATAACAATCTCAGATACTTCATACTCAGACCATAAGCTCATTGAAGTGCGAACTAGCATAAATAACGGTAGTAGATCTAAGAGACCCAACAAGCGAGAAGGAATATTCAATCAATTCAATTTCAACAATAAGAGGATTGACTGGGAAAAAATAAATGTAGACCTTTCAACCATTCAATGGGAGACGGTCTTAAGCGACAAAACTCCCACACAGGGAATAGCTCAACTGACAGCTGAAGCTTACAAGGTCTGCTTGAAGCACGTGCCGGTGAGGAGGGGCAGAAAGAGGAACACTCTAGAAAGAGAACGCAGACGACTGTACAGGAGAAGGAAAAAAATAACGGAAATGCTTCGGCAGACACAACTATCACAAGCAAGGAAAATAAGCCTAAGCAGGGAGATCGAAGAAATCGAACAAACGTTGAAGCGATCATATGAGTCTGAGGAAATGGAATTGGAACAGAGAGCTATACAAGAGATAAGGAAAAATCCGAAATATTTTTTCACATACGCTAAATCAAAATCCAAAACCTCGACCAGTATTGGACCGTTAATTACAAATGAAGGTACGTACACAGAGGACAACAAAGAGATTAGTGAAATTCTAAGAAGCCAGTATGAGGCTATGTTTAGCACACCAATTAACAACATGAAAGTTGATGACCCAGACAGCTTCTTTATGAATGACATTCAAGCTGCAGATAATATAACGGATATTACCACAAACTCGGAAGACTTTGAAAGAGAAATTGACAATATGCCCATGCACTCAGCCCCTGGGCCTGACTCATGGAATTCAATATTCATAAAGAAATGTAAAGTACCAGTAGCGAGAGCACTCAGCGTAATATGGAGAAAGAGCCTGGATACAGGGGAGATACCAGCAGCACTTAAATCTGCAGATATAGCTCCGTTGCACAAGGGGGGGAGTAAAGCCTTGGCAAAAAATTATAGGCCAGTTGCACTAACATCACACATAATAAAAGTGTTTGAAAGAGTGATTAGGAATCAAATTTCTAGTTTTATGGAAAACAATGAATTGCACAATCCAGGACAACATGGATTTAGAGCGGGAAGATCCTGTCTGTCACAGTTACTCAACCACTATGACAAAATCACAGAAGCCCTAGAAGAAAAGCAAAATGCAGATGTTGTATACACAGACTTTGCAAAGGCTTTCGACAAATGTGACCATGGGGTGATAGCTCACAAAATGAGGTCAATGGGAATAACTGGAAAAGTAGGACGCTGGATACTCAATTTCCTGTCGAACAGAACACAAAGAGTAACAGTCAATCAGATAAAATCGAGTCCAAGCGATGTTAAAAGCTCTGTACCTCAAGGTACAGTCCTTGCACCGCTACTGTTCCTTATTCTCATATCTGATATAGACAAAAATACACGTCACAGCTTCGTGTCATCCTTCGCAGATGACACAAAAATCAGCATGAAAATTACCTCTGCTGAAGACATTGAAAAACTACAAACAGATGTCAACAAAGTTTTCGATTGGGCAGCAGAAAATAATATGATGTTTAACAGTGATAAATTTCAGGTACTCAGGTACGGCAAAAATGAGGATCTGAAACATAATACAGGGTACAAAACACAATCAAATCTTCCCATAGTAGAAAAACAGCATGTCAAGGATTTGGGAATAATGATGTCCGACGATCTAACGTTTAGGGAGCATAACCAAGCAAATATCGCATCAGCCAGAAAAATGATCGGATGGATTACGAGAACTTTCAAATCCAGGGATCCCATCACAATGGTTGTACTCTTCAAGTCACTTGTGTTGTCCCGTCTCGAATACTGCTCAGTACTCACTTCCCTCTTCAGAGCAGGAGAGATTGCTGAAATAGAGGGAATACAGAGAACATATACGGCACGCATAGACGAGATAAAACACCTAAATTATTGGGATCGTCTCAAAGCTCTCCAAATGTACTCTCTAGAAAGGAGACGAGAGAGATACCAAATAATATACACGTGGAAAATACTGGAGGGCCAGGTCCCAAATCTACACAGTAAAATAACAACGTACTGGAGTGAACGATATGGAAGAAAATGCAAGATTGAACCAGTGAAGAGCAGAGGTGCCATAGGCACAATCAGAGAACACTGTATAAACATCAGAGGTCCGCGGTTGTTCAACGTCCTCCCAGCGACTATAAGAAATATTGCCGGAACAACCGTGGACATCTTCAAGAGAAAACTGGACTGTTTCCTAAGAGAAGTCCCGGATCAGCCGGGCTGTGGTGGGTATGTGGCTCTGCGGGCCGCTCCAAGCAACAGCCTGGTGGATCAAACTCTCACAAGTCGAGCCTGGCCTCGGGCCGGGCTTGGGGAGTAGAAGAACTCCCAGAACCCCATCAACCAGGTATCAACCAGGTAGAAGCTTACCTATCACCCCTCCAATATGTTCCAGTTTCCAGAACAACCTCTTATGTGGAACTCTGTCGAAAGCCTTTTTTAGGTCCAGATAGATGCAGTCAACTCAACCATATCTTTCCTGTAAAATCTCTGTGGCTTGATCATAGAAACTGAGTAAGTTTGTTACACAGGATCTTCCAGGTCAAAAACC
This sequence comes from Procambarus virginalis, assembly GCA_020271785.1. Lineage (NCBI taxonomy): Eukaryota > Metazoa > Arthropoda > Malacostraca > Decapoda > Cambaridae > Procambarus > Procambarus virginalis. The sequence continues at coordinate 42,799,027 of WNGS01169498.1, forward strand.
ATACTGTCTGTCTGATATTATATCTTTTTCTCCAGATGTTCTACCCATTTAGTTTTAATTATTTTTTCTAATATTTTGACTGACACTTGTCAGTGGTACAGGTCAATAATTAAGGAGGTCTTCCCTGCTGCCTTTCTGATAAAGGCACAAATTTTTTTATACCAAAACAGAGATGAAGAACTATGAAACAGAATTAGTTCAACAGAAATTGCGAGAAGCCAGAGACCAAAAAACACAAAAATGGAATCAATACAGGAAGAGGCCAAACCCCCAAACATACGAGTGATACAAAGATGGGAGAAACAACTACACATCAGTGAGGAGAGAGGCAGAAAGAAATTTTGAAAAAGGGATTGCAGACAAATGTAAAACAGAACCAGGTCTAGTCTACAAATTCATAAACAGCAAATTGCAGGTAAAGAATAATATTCAGAGGTTGAAAATGGAAAATAGATTCACGAAAAATGAAAAGGAAATGTGTGAAACATTAAATGAAAAGTTCCAAAGTGTGTTTGTACAAAATGACCTCCTTTTGAAGATTGGAACTATGTTAGCCTTTTTCCACACATCAGCTACAACTCCTGTAAACAGGGATGCCTGAAAAAGCAATTGAAGTGGAATGCTGGGCTCAGGTGCACATTCTCTCAGAACCCATGGTGAAACACCATCTGGACCAACTGCTTTGTTCTTACTAAGCTCCTTGAGCTTTCTTTCCACTTTGTCTCTAGACACCTGTATGTGCTCTATGTTGTTCTCTGGAATGCTTATTGTGTCTGGTTCCCTGAAGATTTCATTTTGTACAAACACACTTTGGAACTTTTCATTTAATGTTTCACACATTTCCTTTTCATTTTCCGTAAATCTATTTTCCATTTTCAACCTCTGAATATTATTCTTTACCTGCAATTTGCTGTTTATGAATTTGTAGAATAGACCTGGTTCTGTTTTACATTTGTCTGCAATCCCTTTTTCAAAATTTCTTTCTGCCTCTCTCCTCACTGATGTGTAGTTGTTTCTCCCATCTTTGTATCGCTCGTATGTTTGGGGGTTTGGCCTCTTCCTGTATTGATTCCATTTTTGTGTTTTTTGGTCTCTGGCTTCTCGCAATTTCTGTTGAACTAATTCTGTTTCATAGTTCTTCATCTCTGTTTTGGTATAAAAAAATTTGTGCCTTTATCATGTATTTCACAAAACTTGACATTCATCTCATTTACTTCCTTGCCTAGCAACATAATCACTAAAAAAAAATTCTAAGGTCGCCATAATGTTCTCTCCTGAAGTCAGGTTTTTCAATTGCTTCAACCTCCTTATTTTCTTCCAGATTATAACGCATTGCATACTTTATTCGCAAAAAGACATGGTCATTTTTACCCAAGGGAGGAAGGTACTGAATGTCAAATATCTCTTCCTCCTTCCTGGTAAATATCAAATCTAGCATGGAGGGAACGTCCCCTTCCCTCATCCTCGTTGCTTGTTTAACATGTTGATACAAGAATGTTTCCAGGATGAAGTCTACAAATCTACAAGTTCAAAAACCCTCTGTTCTAGTTTCATGTGCTTCCCAGTCAATGGATTTCAAGTTGAAGTCCCCGACTATCAACAGTCGTGATCTGTCTTTATCTGCTCTCGCTATAATCTCTCATTATTGTTATAAGACCCTTTCGTTTACTATCTAGCTACTCCTTTGTCCATGTGTTGCTTGGCGGTGGACTATATGCATTTATGATCATTAGTTTATCATCCTCATGGCAGATCTCTAGTGCTATTACGTCAACTTCTCGTGGATTGGCAATCATTATTTCCTTCACCTTTAGGTGTTCTTTCACCAGCACAGCAACGCCACCGCCTTTCCTAATTTTGCTGTCCCTGTCTCCAAATTGAGTAACTCCTTGGGAATATGACCTCATTTAAAATAACATCTTCAAGTTTTGTCTCCGTGAGTGCAACAATGTCTGGTGTCTGCAGCTGTATTACATCACTTAACTCCAGTATCTTCGATCTCACTCCATCTACATTGGTGTATACTATTTTCAGGAACATGTTCCTCCTCTCCTTATTCTTCACTACCCCTCTCTCTAGCAATTTTGTTGGTTTGCCTTTTTGCACCATTTTACTGGCCTGCCTACCCCTTTCACTTTGTAGAAAAAAAAAATTCTTCGTTTCTGCTCTCATTTAGACGTTTTGTCTCTACGAGGTTTAGTTTGAGCATCGCTGTCTTCTCTTTAATGGTCTTGTCTTAACGACCACACTTTCCCATCCTCATCACTTTGTAATTTTCTAGCATTCCTTAGTACTTCTTCCATCTGTTTGGCACCATTTAGGGTGATCCTCAAAGGTCAATCTTTCCCTTTTATGTACCTGCTTATTCTCCTGTAGTCGCACACATTCTCTATGGTAGTTAGACCTTCCACGAGGCCAACAATTTTATCTACTACTTTCGCTTCTTCTACAGTTCTTTCTGACCTAGATGTTACCTCCTTTTCTTTGCAATCAAAAATTATCAGGGACTTACTCCAATCAACTGTGTTTTGCACCAACTTTGGGTTAGATGGCAATTCCTTTCTCACTTCCAGCCTAATGTTTGTTTTATCCTGGTTACTGCAGTGTTTGGCTTCCTTTACTGCTTCATCAGTTTTTCCTTCTCCTTGGCCACTTGTGCATAAGTGAGTTGCATATCCTTCTTGCACTGTTCTATTCCCTGTGTAACTTCCTCCATCTGTGCTGACAAAAGCTGTTTCTCCTGTTGAATTTCCTTACCAAACCTTTTGTAGTCATTTATGTTTAAATTTGCTTTAACTTCTTCCAAAGCTATTTTTAAGAGTTTATTTTCCTCTTCCATGGCTTTGCAATATGTTTTCAATTGATTCTTGTCCTTGCATAAGTCTTTCACTAAACCCTCAAGACATAAAACTTTGTTACACAAATAGTCATTGCTTTCTTTCAATTTACTGATTATTTCTACATGAGTTCACTATAGTATCTAATTTTGCCAACTTGTTGTGTAGACTGCTAATATCAATGCTTTCTTCATTGAATCCCCAAAATCAAGCTCTGTTTTGTTTTTCCTCTTGCTGGCGGCCATCTTGAATGTTCTTCTCTGCACTGAAACACTGGGGCAACATTTTCTCATCCAATTTTTTCACTTCCCTTAGCACATTCCCGTTATCTCATCTATTTTTCAAAAGCACAATACCTTTATGTTCCCTGGGACATCACTCACTATCATCAACCTGTACTACAATACTTAGGATTGTTGAAATATGCTGGAGCTCCTCTGACGCAAGTGTTGACAATAGGGGTGTCACCTTTTGAATGTCGTGTTGAAGTTGTGCCAATAACAAGAATAATTTCTCAAATAGCAGATGTCTGTCATATTACAGTATATTTTTGGTTTTATTTAGTTTAGTTTAATTAGGATAATAAAGAGCTATTAAAACACCGGTTTTAGAAATGATTTATTAACCTGAAACTTTCAAAGTCATGAGTCACTGAACTATGATGACACAGATGAAAGTGAGTGAAACCTTACTTTACAGTGAGGTTTACAGTACAGTACTGTATTCTCTTATCTGTCCACTCTCACTCATCTTGTTTCATCACAGAAAATGTATATAAGAAGATTTCAACACATTAGCTAGCTATTCATGCTTTAGCCTTTAAATTAATCAACAAAGATACATGTGTCACAATTCAGTAAACGAAAATCATGGAAACACAGTCGTTCACTTGTGTAGATCACTCTGGCTGGTATTTGGTTAATATGCTTCACTTGTTGTGTGGACCATTCTGGCTGGTGTTTGGTTCATATGGTCCACTTGTGTGATCCAACTTGACATATAAAGGAATTATTAATTGTAACCTGTGATAGAATGGGAAAGTTTTCCACCAGTCTGTGGAAACACTGGGGCAACATTTTTCAACATCCCAACATCATAAGCAAATCCACACATCCACCGCTTCGGCGAACCAGAGTACGCTGAACCGGGTGAGTAAATCCAGCCTGAAAAGTAAGTGACCTAGCCGGAGATTCGCCAAATCGGGGTACATCGAATCGAGGTTGTACTGTATTTAATTTTTTGTTTTCAGTTTGGGTGACGGAGTTACCTATCCTCAGCGTTGTGTAGATGAAGACACAGATGATTTGTTAGGTGCCCGTCAGCGTTGGGCTGAAGATGATGAAGAAAATGAAATGATATGTACTGGATACACTAACAACCACACACATGGTTAGTGAGATATCTCTAAGTTGTACTGATGCACTGCATGCAAATCTTATGTGGTTTTCTTTCTTAGGCTAGTTTCAAGAATACTCTTTACTATAACCGTATCTTCATCCACTTCTTTTTGTAAACCTAGCATGTTTGTAGAGCCAGTGAGGGAGATAAATCTTCTTAAGTCAGTCTGCAGTAGCAAATCAGATCCATGAATGTGTTTGTTCATTAACACTGTTTTTGTCTCCTTGCTAGAAGCCCTAACCATTAAAATAAAATACTCATTATTCACTGTGCACACTTGACTCATTTATCAGGTTATGAATGTGTTTCTAGTGTCGTTTACATTTTCTCTTACAAACTTTTATTCACAGGTCCTTTGCATCCCATTAATGCAATTGCATATAGTAGAAGCTGGAATCCAATAGTTTTATCCAGCAAACTCGATACTGTATCTTAACCCTTAGATAGCGGTTATCATCAATTGTTGATTCACAGGGTAATGCAGTTATCGTATGAAAATTTAAAAAAATATTGTAATGGGTTTTACATGTATGATGCAAATATGGAAGTAATAGATCGGTGTGGATGCAATGGAGTTTACCTTGACCCATGAAAAAATCCTGCTACCATTTCATGGTACAAATGCGGTTGTCATGAATGTTACTAGGGGATGTGATCATCATATGATGATTTAAACAATTATTCTCTGGGTTTTACATGTGTGATGCATATATGGAAATAAAAGCTCTCTATGGATATAAATAAAGATAAACAAGTGATAAAACAATCGGTGAAACATCAGAGAATAAATCGAGAAATGTGAGCAAAATCCAGCACCAGGCGTTGTTGACAAGTGATGACGTATACTTTCAGAATGCCTCCGCCCAGTGAAACGATAAATATTCACTTATTTTCGTGTTTTTCTTATATTCTGCATACAAATTATCAAATCTATAATTTTTTTTTTGTACATAGGCGGGTATGACCATTTCTCCATAGCCGCTGTCTAAGGGTTAACTCACCATATACAGTGGTAACTTGGATTTTTAATTTAATCTGTTCCCAGAGACGGCTTGTAAATAAAAAATTCACCCGAACGAATTTTCCCAGAAGAAATAATGTAAATCGAGTTAATCCGTTCCACACACTCAAAAAATTAACATAATTTTTTTTTATACATAATACTACTGTACTCATATTTTTCATACAAAAACGAGATATAAATATCAACTGTAAATAAAGTAAGTGAACATTTAATTGTACTTTACCTTTACTGAGGACTCTTGCTGGCCTATGAGAGACGGTGAGGAGGAGGGGGGGAAGGGGGGACTTGTGTTCCTGGTGAACTGGAGGAAGTCTCAATTGGTTCCATTCCAGGTTTGCACTTGGTTGGGCAGGTTGGGCAGGATTCCCAGTCAGTTTTCTTTTGCTGTCAGTGACTACTCTGCCTGCAGAATCACCTCTGGTGTTGGAGAGATGTGGGAACCAAAACCTTGCTAGCATGGCCTTTTCCATGGGCTGGGTTTGGCTCCAGGCATTATTCTGGTTCTTTCAATTTTATCCTTTTCACCACCACCACTGCGATTGTCGGATGCAATCTTCTTTTGCCCATTAGTGTTGAGAGAGAACTCGATCAACATCACAGGCCCAAAACTTTTGAACATTCTCCCTCTACACATACGGGGGTATAACTGGCCGCCTCTTGCAGTGTTCAAAAGAGAACTTGATAAACACCTTCAATGAATACATGATCAACCAAGCTGTCTCATACGTCAGGCTGCAATCAGCCTCATCAAAGAGCCTGGTTGGCCAGACCACCAACCAGGAGGCCTGGTCAAAGACTGGGCTACGGGGACGTTGTTCCTCACAATCATCTGCAGGTACTGTATACATACTGTACTATGACTCATCATCTGTGGACTGTGATTTTTTGGAGCGTTTACCCCCGGGTACTAATGTAGGGGCAAATAATATTAGAGGAAAATTATTGTACATTTTTAGTGTTATAAACATATTTATTGTACAGAATTTATAACAATTGTATTATTAGTAAGAAAATAAATATTAACTTATGGTTCTAATAGCGAGTTCCTTTTTAATCTTCAGCACTGGAGGAAGTTGTGGTTCAGGCCAACCATACTAATCCTGTTTAGACTTTGTCTCTTGGAAGAAGTCCCATACTGCATATATTGATTTAAAAACTCGCTTGAGAAGACCTCTGCATCTTAAGACACCCTGGGAAAAGGATTTGTATATCTTCAAAAATTGGTTTAGTCTCAGTCTCTTGAAAGATGAACTATGCATCAACAAATATTGGTTAAGTAACTAATGGCAATAAGTTTATCTGCAATTTTCACCTATAAAATGATTGTTAAAATGTTAGGATAACCCAGAAAATGTTTGTTTAATTTGTTTGGTGTCACCATTAGTAAACTGGATAGTCTCTAAGGAAGCAGGAAAGATGAATTTAATTTTAATATTCATAGTAAATTTTTAAAATTTTATGTTGGCAGTGCAGCACAATGTGGTTAGGTCTATCAAGAGGAAATACTGCAACTAGGGTTAAAAATGCTGAGCTTTCACATGTAGATATAAAGGTGAGTGTGTTAGTTCTGCTAATGTCTATTTAGATGTATTAAACCACTTGAAGACTGATATTTAGTCTCAAAGTTGTTTAATCAGATTAAGCCATTTTAGTGTTGCCCTCTAAACGTGTATAGTTTTGGTAACCACAAAAACCATTTTAAATATTTTTCCCAGCCATTGTACAGGTCTGATGATTTTCTAGGACCTAAATTATAAGTACATTTACAGTACTATTTTTTTTTCCATGACAATTATTTTAAATATCAGTCATGAATAGAAAGCTTAATCCAATATCGAGTGATTTAACAATGTTTACTTATTTAATTAAAAGTACTTGCACTATTGTTAACAATTATTGTACAGTATTTTGAATAGCTTTTAAAAACTAAATTTCCAGATATTAATATGTCATGTAATATATTTTAAATTAACTTTTTTCAGCTAAAGAAATTTATATTTGTATAAAAAGTGGAGAAGTTAAGAGGAAGTTTAATAACCCAGTGAACTAGATAGAAAAGCACAAGAATGTGACACCATATGATATGCCTAATAATTCTTTTATTATGTTATTCTTATATTAACAATGAAGAAAGTTACACTTTCTGCTAATACAGGAGAGACTTTGAGAAATCTACATGCCTAGATGCATTTAATATAATTTTCTATACGCGTGTTTGTACATGTGTGAATTTGTATAATGTGTGCATGTATGTATGTGCACCCGTAGTTTTCTTTGTGAGCGTGCTTTTGTGACTTACATGAGTAAATTTAGTAACTTTTATATTTATGCTAATGTACATTATACACGAGTGTAGAAGTAGAATGTGTGATAAACTGTACTCAATAGCCTTACTCATTTAGGCTCTTGTGTATGTATCATCTGGTGAAAGGACTGGTGAGTTTGTATTTTTAGTCAAATTAAAATTACAAAGATTTTGTAGCTTTAGGTTATTCATTATTATTAATGTTTTCAGTATTGGATTCTATCTCTACTTTCTTTTTAAAAATGTATGTACATAAACACACAATATATACAATGTGTGCATACACACTGTATATACATGTGTGCACACAAACCAGTTCATAAATATGTTAGAGAGTAGTGATATGCAGTAAGGGTTGTAAGCAAGTGAAAGGAACTTGAAGTAAAGTTGCCTGAGATTCCATGTACAGCTTTAAAAGGTGGTTTAATATAGCACTTGAAAGTTGAGAAATATTCACAACAGGTACCTGATAGCTATGAGGTGGGACACCATTATCTGTAGACACAAGTAAGCATATAACCATACAGTAACTCCACAGTTGTTCCTTAGAGAGAAAAATTCGCATCTAGTATCTCGCAAGGAAGCTAAAGAATAACAACCCGAGCCTGCATACCATATTGAGCACCTCAATATGGGATAAAAGCATGGGTTATTTTTGTCCTATTTGATTACTCATACAATGGGGTTGGGAATAAATCACACAAGACATACCCATAAATTACTCTGTATAACATTCTTTAAACATTATTTTGCTAGTCTCCTTCAGTTATGTTGGATATTTGAATTGGAATACATATACTGTAGCTTTATTATAAGTTTAATTTTTGCATTTGGTTGATTAGTTTTGGTATTTTATTACTCGCCATCCATTACTATATGAATCAGATGCCCAGGATGACTTCCAATCTGGATTTAAGGTTTCATAATAAGTTTCATATTTGATTTATTCATGTGGAGTATAAAAGGTTGTTTTTAAAAGGATGCACACAGCTTTAAGGGTGGTAAGTGCTCTTCATAGTTGTATAAAGCAACCGTCTTAAACAACATATGAAATTGTGAATGTGGTGGGTAATGGTGATGTGCATTTGACATTTATTGTGGACCACAAATAGATAGAGAAATAATGTCTCAAGCTCTTGGGTAGTTTAATAACTACAAATAACACAGAATGGAATCTTGTGTAGTTTGTTACACTTACCATTGTTATTAAATTTTTATAAGAATGCTACAATATCATGTAACTATGCTCTCCATGCTCACAATGTACCATTTGCCTTTTTTTTCTTTAGTATAATCCAGTTTGTCAGTACTTAAAAGAATTTGAGTCAATTGTAGTTATGGCAAGGGTCAATTCACTAAGGAAACATTTTAACGTGTATCTTTTTATAATAAAATATTTAGTCAGACGCACATTCTCGTGTTATTACGAAACAAGCCTTCTCTACCATTTTACAGTATAAACTCACTATCTAGACTAATGCAAGCTAGAGAACGTCTGTATCGACGTCCTAGACGTCGATACAGACATCTGTTTTGGGGTTTTGAGTTTGAAACAACGAAGCTAGGCCCAGTACATAATTGCAAATCTAGATAAAAAAAAAAACTTTACAGAACATGTACTGGCACCATTTTGGCATTATCAGAAGAAATTTACTAACAAATGTAAACTGTACTATGACATACAAAAGTATTGTCGTCACCTTCAAATGGCCAAATAAGTTATTAGTTTTGCTAATCTACAGATTTAGAGAAATTGGTCAAAACTTAGTTGTAAGGATTTGAAGTAATTATCTGGTACTCCTTCCTTGTCAAATGCTGGGAAGATGGGACACCACTAGCATAGCTCATCCTGTAACTACACTTAGGTAATTACATGGATAAAATTAATAAATTAAAGATCAGCAAGTTTATATTTGATTACTTTGACAAACAAAATACCACCATGTAAATACCTAAAGTTGCATTAAGGGGATACTACATCCCCACATGCCCCCCAAATAAAGATTGCAGTTTCAACTATGCAATAAATGAAAACTAAGTTCGATTTCAATAAAACTTTTTTGACTAGTTGTATATGGAAAGGGCGTCATCTGGTCAGTCTCAGCATCATAGCATAAACAGGAAGGGAGCAAAAAGTCAAATTTTCCAAAATGTTCAAAAATTATCAAACAAGTGTCAACCAAAATCATGTCCATGACTCAGCTATCACAATAGCATATAAAAAACAATTTAATTAGTTTTATAAAAAAAAATTATCAGAAGACTTGCATGAAACTTGTACACCTGACTGCACATAAGTACAGGTGCCAATTTTGGAGGAAACTGATTAATGTTTAACTCTGCCACAGATGGCAGTACCCTAGACTTCCATTTTGTAATTATTTCTCACTTTAGAAGTTATATTCAAGTAACAAAACATTTTTATTAAATTTACCTGAAACTTGCACCTTATGTAGTTTGTCAACTATCTGTAAGAAGCGTATTTTCCCAAGTTCATTTAGATTTTATAAATAGTAAACATTTGCATAATTATTGAGGGGTATTTACATTAGTAAAACTAAACATTTTGGAAAATCCAGTCATCCAGATCCTTTCTTATATGCTAATATGATTGAAGTCATAGAAATTATTTAATTTGAAACCTGTGGTTGTAGAAGCTTATGTGCAAAATTCGTTGAAAAAAATATATATTACCTTTCTAGTTAGGCTGCGATACTGAAACTTAACAGTTGCAGCCTTTTTTTATATACTAGTCAAAAATTTGGTCGACACTGAACTTATAATTATCAGAAGGCACCAAACCAGAAGGCTATGTAGCACCATCAAATATGCAGGATAATCAGAGGAACAACTTATAAGCAGCTGAATTATGCCCTCCTTAATTGTAGATTTATACCAAGATTAGATTTTGGGGCAACTTTTTTCCATTGCAAAAATTACTTTTAGTCTAAAAAGCCATTCAGTTCTTGCTTATTGCACATTACTGCAAATTCTTAGTACTGTAAGGCAACTAATAAATCAAATTTACAAGTTTTACAGTATGGTATTTAAGAGTTACAACCATCAAATCTTTGCTTATTAGCTTTGGCAGACTTGTAGACGTAAAGATTAGGTTGATTAAAACTTAACACTTACACAAAAAAATCGCATTTATTCATACATGTAGGACTGTACAGCCATGGAAATAAATTCTTAAAATTACGTAAAAAAATTATTTGTATGAACTGTCCAGAGTACAGTGAAATGCCCTGTACACAGGAATGCTTCACATGAACTATAAATGTTTTTGTTGTGACAATCACATTTTTGTCATTTTCCATTTTTATAAATATTTTAAATATAGATGGGGCAACTTGACATGGACGCAGGCGTGGCTGTGTTGCAGCATATCAGGCTCTGTAGCCACTTCAGTGATAGCAGTCAACATTTAGTAGTCAGTGCCGTTCCACGTGTTGTCGTAATCACCACGTCGACCACTCTCAATATGGTTGGTGCCGCGTCTGCTGCCGCCCACGCTGGCTCTTCCCGTCGTACCCTTGGCCGCCTGGTAAGGGCCAACACCGCCATAAATAATCAGTCTCGTTGAACACTAAAAGTACAGGCTGCCCCATAAAGTGAGCCTATGTATATTTTCAATTTTTTATTTATATTCGAGGTTAAGGGCTACATGCAGATCTAAAAAAAAATGGACATTCATTTAAAATTGGCATGCAGTTCAAATAATCCTAGACACCATATTAACATAAGCACGAGCCTGATACTTACCATAACTACCATATCCCCGCTGCCATAGCCATAGTAATCATTACCATAGCCACCATAACCACCATATCCCCCATATCCACCATAGCCGTAGTCATAGCCACCTGCAATGAAGATTAGATTTAAGGACCTAGAATGTAAGTTAAGTCTCTTACTCTTCAAGACCACATCACCTAAATACATCAAAGTCAAATGTCTATGAGCATACCATACTGGCGGGATACAGGACGAAGCTTTAAGTACCCAACTTTCCAACCAGTTACACAATCTCGTTGAAAACTTGGGTACTACTGCTTAAACAATATTACTTGTACACATACCATAACCCCCATAGCCTCCATAGCTCCCTTGTCCATAGCCTCCATAGCCACCCTGGTTCCAGTTGGCGCCCCATCCTCTTCCTCTACCACGCATGGTAGTGCCACGAGTACCTCTGATGCCGCCACCACCACGTATACCCCCTCGCATCATCCCCATTGCATCTGGCTTGGGTGTAGCTTTCTTAACATCTACTTCATGACCATTGATGCTCTGTTTGGGAGTCTTTAACAATTCAGTAACAACTTGTTCTTGTTCAAAGGTGATGAAACAGAAGCCTTTCCTTTGGTTCTTTTGTTTATCAAAAGGCAACTCTACATCGATTATAGTACCAAACTTTTCAAAGTAACTTTTTATATCATCATCAGAAAGATCTGCCTTTAATCCACCAACGAAGATTTTGCCATGGCGGGCTTTTGCTTTCTTGGGATCCACCTTCTTCCCATTGATAACATGATCGCCAGCATTTATAACCTGCAAAGCAAAACTTACTTTGAAACTAAAGTTTAAATTAAAATTTATGCACAAAACTTCCAAGAATTGTGTTATTTTTTAATTCCAATGTAGACAATATTGAATAATATTTTCAAGATTTAATATGGTGCTGAAAAAACACCTAAAAATATAAATTGACATGCCATGAAAAATGGCATTTGAAAATTTTAACTGTAGGGAGACCATTAAAATAGGAAATTTCATATTCCAACTGACAATACAATCTAATTTTAACATTTCAGGCAATTAAATACACAATAGCTATATAAGCATTTTCTCCAAATAAAATGGATAACTACTAACTTATCAATGGCATCAGGGCTACCAAAGACAATGAATGCAAATCCTCTTGATCTGCCTGTGTTTGGGTCTGTCTTGACATTTATACTTTCAATGTTGCCATATTTGCTGAAGTGTTCCCTTAGTTCTTCTGTGGAACAAAAGAAGCATTAATATCTAATATAGTACATTAATAATGAATTTTATGAGATTTCCTCAGTAGTAGTTAGTCTTCATAAAAACTCAGAAGCAGAACTGAAATTTTCATCATGTACATTAATGAAGATGGATTTACAACATTTTGGTTCATCCTTTATGAATCAGCAACCCATCCTTTAGAAACTAGTCAAAATTGCCAATATGGGGTCAAATTACCAAAATTACCACTAATATTTGTCAAAAAAAAAAAAAAATATATTATATATATATATATATATATATATATATATATATATATATATATATATATATATATATCTAGGGCACGCGCCTAGATCCAGAATCCCTTCGTGTAGCAGTGGCCCTCCGCCTTGGTGCCCCAATTCACACTGAATACAAGTGTATTTGCAACAGGGTGGAAGCAGACCAATACGGACTGCATGGGTTGCATTGCGGAAGCACAAAGGGCTGGCATGCAAGACACAACGAGGTCAATGATATCATCAAGAGAAGCCTCGTCTCAGCTAAGTGCCCAGCGGAGAGAGAACCTCGCATCCTAGGGGTCCAAAACCCGGATTTCCCCGCACTTCGCCCTGATGGCATCACCATATACTCATGGAAGGAGGGCAGACAGTTGGTGTGGGACTACACATGTGTATCCACCCTGGCTGACACCTATGTACACTACGGAGCTGATCAAGCAGGTGGGGCGGCCAACCACAGGGAAACAACAAAATCTCTCAAATACAGGCGACTGGCAGGTCAATACCTCTTTGTTCCCATAGCGTCTGAGACGCATGGCCCCTGGGGCAAGAGTGCCTTGGGATTTCTCAAGGAATTGGGTTCCAAGCTCATTGACATCACCAGAGACCCAAGGGCTTGCAGTTTTTTGTTTCAGCGCCTCAGTGTGGCGATCCAGAGGGGAAATGCTTGCTGCGTCCTCGGTTCCTGTCCGGAAGCGGAGGAGCTTCAAGAGATCCATAACCTTTAGGCATTTGTCTTGTATGTTTTGTAACCTTTAAATACACAATAAAGCATAAGAAAAAAAAAGGAAGGGGGTGGTAGGAGAAAAGCACACAAACTGTATTGGAGGGGACCTACATTCCCTCCAATGCGTTATGTGTGATTTCCTCCGAGGCTATGGGTCCCCTTCTTCCAGCCAGAGGTGGTACTCCTATATATATATATATATATATATATATATATATATATATATATATATATATATATATATATATATATATAAAGCTAATAACCCATCTTACATTCCTAGGCCTAGTATTGGGGGTGGAGGCCTGGTCGAGGACCGGGCCGCGGGACACTAAAAGCCCCGAAATCATCTCAAGATAACCTCTCAAGATATACCACCCAGTATGTATAACCCACACCTGATGTCATACTATTTAGCAACTTATCTTAAGACTTATGAACTAAATGAAAATGCTCCTAGAAATTTGAAAGAATGTTAACTTTCATTCACTTGTCAACCATTTGCAATACATGAATGATGAACAAAACCAGAGCACTGACGGTGTGCGTCCTGGTGGCCTAATGCGGCAACACAAAACACCACATCCAGAAATACAAGTTCATATCCTGTACAGCAATTCTCTAGCCCAAAATGTAAAAAAAAATATACAGCTGATCTTAAAGAGGCAATAGTTTTCCCCCACAAAATATCCTTGTAAAATAGGGGTTGTATCCTATGTAAGGATGCATCTTTTACGCCAGCAAATATGGTAACTGCACAGCAATTTGCTTTTAAATAGAAATGGGGAACAGTTTTTTTATGTTAACCTATTAACCTTCTGATGGTGGTTTTGCATTAGTGGAGGCTTTCAGTCAATTAGGCTGTGTGGCTAATAATTTGCACAATGCAGTCATTTTCTAAAGTTTTTNCTTGTGGGGAGGGGAAGCACACGTGAGCACGAGCTCTGTGAAAAACAATATATATCTCGGGATATTTCAGTGATACAGGAACTAAACACAGTCAGATAACTCATAAAGTGCATCTCAACTATTAAACAATATACCATAGTGATTGACCATCCGACTTTTGTGCTTTAAGGAAATAACAAGTGAATTTCGTGTGGAGTCCACCTCGTGGTGCCAGAACCCACCCATAGGCCCACATCCGTGTGGGCCACCGTGTGTGTGTGTGCTTACTAGCAAATTGGTTTCCAACAAGTGTAATAGGGGAATGTGGATCGAGAAATTAGTAATAGAGAAAGTGAATACTATTGCAAGTCGGATAAAGCAGAAAATCCCTTATTGTAATACAAGCGAATTAATATATCAGTGTATAACCCAAGTAACTGGCAACTGAGGCCTCCAGCCGCGCGCCTGGGACAACACAGTCAACTATACAGCCTCTGGGACCCTCACCCTCGACCGTGCGATAAGTACTGACCATACAGTAGAACAATAAACATATATTGTTACAAATACGGTATACATATAATATTATAAATATATAGATATATACAACAAAACAAGGCAAAATGGGAGTAAATAAACAAATTTGTGGCCAATGTAACAACTCCTTAAAGACGAAGGTAACGGGAATTGAATGTTATATCTGTAAGACTAGATTTCATTCGGCTTGTGCAGGAGTGAGTAACACTGCGGCACTGAGAGCTGGCCACTTGCTCTGGGTGTGTAAAAATGACCTGCCAGCTTGGAATATCCTAAAAACCTCTAGATAACATGACGCATGAATGGAAACATCGTTCATTGAAAGCCTACCAGCCATCCAGAAGGAGTGGGAAAGGAACAACAACAATTCTAATATACCAGGGGCGGAGGCTATAGTCAGGGATGAAACTGAGGCTGAAACTCAGGAAGTTGTAAACTCTGACTCAGTAGGCCCGGATGTAGATGACAGTAAACTAGAAAGTGTAACAGACAGCACTGACAGCTCGATAGGTACAGACACTACGACGGTTCCCGATAGAGCGAGTCAGAACAGAAGGACAGACTTATGCAAATTTTATGCAAAGGGCATATGCAGACATAGATATGCTGGTAATAAGAAAGGATTAGAATGCAGTTACCAACATCCCAAAAAATGTTTAAATATGCTTAGGAAAGGTGAGTGTCGATTTGGATCAATATGTAGGTTTTTCCATCCTGACATGTGCCAAACCTCACTGGAGGACAGAAAATGCTATGACCTCAGCTGCCCATACTTTCACGTGAAAGGCACGGAACGCTACATAAAGAGTGGCAAGCAGGATAATGAATTTGGAGGAAACTCTATAATTTTTTTATACCAGACCGAAGAGAATTCAAAAGGAGGAGCATGGAGAATGTATGGAACTGGATGCCACAACCACTTGCATTCCAGAATTACAGATACAATTACTCACCGAAAGGGAACTACAACTACGACAGGCAACTGCCCTACAACAATCAGCACTGGTCAGAACAAACTCAATATGTCCACGCATAATGGGCTTGCCGAAAAAGTCTCCCAGTCAAACTATCACTAATAGAGTAACCTCATTCATCTTTGCCAACATACAAGGACTGAAAACAAGAACAAACAACAAAGTACAGTTCATAAATGGCCTCCTCACGGAGTCAAATGCAGTATTTGGAGCTTTCACAGAAACCCATGCAGGGGAATTCTTAGACAGTGAGATCTGGATTCCAGGATATAACCTATACAGGTGTGATAGGAAAATTAGGTCACATGGAGGAGTGGGTCTGTATATTAGGGAAGACCTTGTGTGCTCGGAGCTCCTTAACGTTACAAATGAGGTGGTAGAGGTACTGGGATTAAAAATAGAGAAAATAAATTTAGTGATTATTCTAATATACAAACCGCCAGATGCAACGGCTGAGGAATTCACAGAACAGATAAACAAAATAGAGAATAGCCTTGATAATTTGGAGAACCCGATACCTGATATCTTCCTAGGTGACTTCAACTTGCCTAGTCTCAGGTGGAGAATAGCAAACAATAATATTATACCAGGGAATCTATCAGGACCTAACCAACCACAGATTAGAGAACTACTTAGATTCTGTGACAAATTTTCACTCAATCAGCAGATATCGGAGCCAACGAGAAATGAAAATATTCTAGATCTGGTCTTTACGAACAATGAAGACATTATCAGAGACATTACGATATCAGATACCACATATTCAGATCACAAGCTCATTGAAGTGCAAACGACCATCAATACTCAGATAGACCTAAAACGTTGATAAAGCGAGAGGGGCTATTCAGTAAATTCAATTTTAATAATAAAAGGATAGACTGGGAGATAATAAACAGGGAACTTAAAAACATTCCATGGGAAACTGTTTTAAGTAATACAAGTCCTACAGAAGGAATAGAAAAACTGACTTCGGAAGCGTATCAAGTCTGTCTGAAACATGTTCCTTTGAGGAAAGCCAGAAAGAGATCCAACGTAGAAAGAGAACGCAGACGACACTATAAACGCAGGAAAAAAATAACGGAACTGCTTATGCAGACACGAATTTCCCGTCAAAGAAGGAATAATTTAAATAGGGAGATTGAAGAAATCGAGCGGAAATTGAAACACTCATATGAAACTGAAGAAAGGCAGTTAGAACAGAAAGCAATTCAGGAAATAAAGAAAAATCCAAAATATTTCTTCACATATGCGAAATCAAAAGCAAAAACCACTGCCAGTATTGGACCTATTCGTACAAGTGAAGGTTCATACACGGAGGATGACAAAGAAATTAGTGAAATCCTAAAAAAGCAGTATGAGGACATGTTTAGCACTCCAATAAACAACATGAAAGTAGAAGATCAAGACAATTTCTTTATGCAGGATATTCAAACCCCTGTAAATATAACTAATATCAACACGAGCACACTAAATTTTGAAAGAGAAATTAAAAACATGCCCATGCACTCGGCCCCAGGTCCAGACTCATGGAATTCAATATTTATAAAGAAATGCAAAGTTCCGGTAGCACAGGCACTCAGTATAGTGTGGAGGAAGAGCTTGGACACGGGGGAGATACCAGATGCACTTAAAGTAGCAGACATAAGTAGCCCCTCTACACAAGGGAGGGAGCAAAGCATTGGCAAAGAATTATAGACCAGTTGCACTAACATCGCACATAATAAAAGTATTTGAGAGAGTGATTAGGAGTCAGGTCACCAATTTCATGGAGACCAATGACCTTCACAACCCAGGCCAACATGGATTTCGAGCGGGAAGATCGTGCCTCTCACAGCTACTTGAACACTACGACAAAGTCACTGAGGCATTAGAAGAAAAACAAAATGCTGATGTGATATACACGGACTTCGCAAAGGCTTTCGATAAATGTGACCATGGCGTGATAGCGCACAAAATGAAGTCAATGGGAATAACCGGTAAAGTAGGACGCTGGATACTCAGTTTTCTGTCAAACAGGACTCGGCGAGTAACGGTCAACCATATAAAATCTAGTCCAAGTGCAGTTAAAAGCTCTGTACCTCAGGGTACAGTCCGTGCACCGCTGCTTTTCCTTATTCTCATATCAGATATAGACAAAAATACAAGTCACAGCTTTGTATCATCCTTTTCAGATGACACAAAAATCAGTATGAAAATTACCTTGGCTGAAGACATTGAAAAACTTCAAGCTGATATTAATAAAGTTTTCGACTGGCATCAGAAAATAACATGATGTTTAACAGTGATAAATTCCAGGTACTCAGGTACGGTAAAAATGAGGACCTTAAACATAATACAGGGTATAAAACAGAATTAAATGTACCCAAAGTAGGAAAACAGCATGTAAAGGATTTGGGAATAATGATGTCTGACGACCTAACGTTTAGGGAGCATAACCAAGCAAATATTGCGACAGCCAAAAAAATGATAGGTTGGATTACGAGAACTTTCAAATCCAGGGAGCCCATCACAATGGTTGTACTCTTCAAGTCATTTGTGTTGTCCCGTCTTGAGTACTGCTCAGTACTCACTTCCCCCTTTAGAGCAGGAGAGATTGCTGAAATAGAGGGAATAAAGAGAACATATATGGCACGCATAGACGCAATAAAGCACCTAAATTATTGGGATCGTCTCAAAGCCCTCCAAATGTACTCACTAGAAAGACGACGAAAGAGATATCAAATAATATACACCTGGAAGATACTGGAGGGCCAAGTACCAAATCTACACAGTAAAATAACAACGTACTGGAGTGAACGATATGGAAGAAAATGCAGAATAGAACCAGTGAAGAGCAGGGGTGCTATAGGCACAATCAGAGAACACTGTATAAACATCAGAGGTCCACGGTTGTTCAACGCCCTCCCAGCAAGCATAAGAAATATTGCCGGAACAACCGTGGACATCTTCAAGAGGAAACTAGATTTATTCCTCCAAGGAGTGCCGGACCAGCCGGGCTGTGGTGGGTATGTGGGCCTGCGGGCCGCTCCAAGCGACAGCCTAGTGGACCAAACTCTCACAAGTCAAGCCTGGCCTCGGGCCGGGCTTGGGGAGTAGAACAACTCCCAGAACCCCATCAACCAGGTATGTCAGTAGAGTGGTGGATTTCTTGGTGTCAGCTGGTGTTTTTATTCACAGTGGTCTAACGTGTCCAACAGCCTGGTTGATCAGTCCAGCAACCAGGAGGCCTGGTCGATGACCGGGCCGCGGGGACGCTAAGCCCCGGAAGCACCTCAAGGTAACCTCAAGGTAAGGTAAGGTTCCATGTGGTTGCTTCATGAGCTGTCTGCCTGTTCTTCTCTTTGCCATCTATCTTTTGTGTCGGTTCCTATTAGTGTTGTTTTTCTGATATGGCTCTGCTTCATTTAACAGTTGCTGCTAATACATAGAATTCTATTCTTTTCTGGGGGGAACCCCGTAGGCTCCCCAGAGCTATCCAGGCTGAATGGATATGTATAACTTTCTGGGATCAGTCAATGTGCACGGAGTTCTTGCCTACTGAGGACCATAAGCCAGAACCTGGCCCCCTCAAGAGAGGCACGAGGAGCAATGGTCTATAGAAACCCCCGTGTGGTTGGGAGCTGTAGTGGGGGAATTAGTTCTACTATATAATACAGTAATCTTAAATGTTTCGAAGGACCATAATTGATATTAAAGTATCAGAGAACCAGTGGCTTATGGATCTCCTATAATAAATGAATAAGTTAAATTAAATAGATTTAGAGAAATGAACTATAATATTTCTATTAATTCAGAACTAACTCCATACACACAGCAAATTGGGGGTAAATAATATGAAGTTAATATACTTCTAAAAATGAAATAAGGCATTCATAAATACAGTATTAAATTCAATGAGAAAATAGGTCAGTTAGCTAACTACAATGTGGAAACTGAAATGGCTTAGCTGCCAGAGATGAACGTAGATAGCATACGGCAGCTTTAACCCGTTTATGCTTGCCCGAGTCAGCAGTCCCTAGTGACACGTGATCATGCAGGTAGAAACAAGTCTCTCTTGTAGTTAACTCCACACTGAAAGGCAAATCTTATATAATTTCCACTCCAAACCATCTTCTCATACATTTAATCGCAGAATCAAAATGGGTTTGGGGGGTAAGAAAAGCACTCATGTGGGTTTTGGGGATGTCCGGCAGCGTAATGACATGACATTAATTAGATCTCAGAATAATGGCCAAAATTACTGAACCTATAAAGTACTGTCTTGCTGTACGCGGTGTTTGTAATCTGTGGAAGTAGTTGTGTTATTGATCTAAAGCTCATAGATAGATGGATGCTCCTAAATATGATCGATGACAAGTGGGCAACTCCAGAACACCTCAGTCCCAAATTAATGATGGCAGCTATCTCCCCCAGCTCCCTCCTCGACTCCTGGCGCATGCGCACCGCGCCGAATGTTGGAACTCAGGAAATTGTCGTAATATTTTACTCAACGTTCCGAAGGGATGGAGATGTTCCTGACGTTAATTTACATCGTAATAAAGGGTTTTATAAGACAGCAAATTATTTCTCGTGGTGCAAATTATTTAATTTAGACAACGTTAAATGAACAAGAATATGGAGAGTGGAAATTAAGCTTATCGCCTTATTTACCAGAACAGATGATCGTGACTGTAAAATATTTCCAGTAAACAGCTATGTATTTTATTAACTAAAGTAAAAATATTACTAATCGATAATCCTTAATAAAAAGGGTAAAATGAGACTGGATTCAATTCAATAACATAAATATGTGGAAATTATTCCCTCTGGCTGGTTGTCTGATGCAACTCCACAGCCATAATTTCTAGAAGGGCTCTGGCGTGTTCTCCCTCAATTCTATAACTTTAATATCTCTATACTACTAGTTAGAAGCGTTAGTAAATTATAATGTCTAGTACAAGAATTACCTCTTATTGTACTAGGGGTTAGTAATTAAGTGTTGGAAATTTTGAACAATGTCTGCCATTGACCGGATCTGGCACCCAGAAAAGTATTGTGCCAACAAACCCCCTATTCTGGTGAAACTATTGCTACCGAAAGCCGAACAAGTGGACAGAACTCTCCAAACAAAAATTAGCAAACAAGTATGTCGTCATCATGTCGCCGCACCGCTGTCTGCGCACCCCCCCCCCCCCTCCTCGGGAGGGGGGAAAGGGGAGCCCCAGACCCCCATGCCGGCGATCCACCCTGCAGTTATCAGGCTGATGTGCTATTGACGTGGGCTTGTGCCTCTGGCTTCAGCAATTTGTCTCAGATTCTGTGCCTTGTGGCAAGGACTCTCTCTACTGGTGGTGTGCGAGCCAGGAGTAATATTCTTCGGTACTCGGGTTGCATGTGCCTAGGGCCACCATCCCTAGGTGCCCTGTATGTACAGTACTACCCTTGGGGCCACCTTCCACAAGTCGCCTCGGGATCTACCCCCGCTGTGTCTTTTACTGCTCGGTACTTGGCCGCCCTTGGAGTCAACTGGGGTCTTTGTTGCCTGTATTTACCTCTGGGAAGGGAGGTAGTTTTCGTCACTAGTAAGGGCGCGAGGTACTGCACAACTAGTTTTTGCCTCCTACAGCGACCGGCTCTGTTCCACCTGGGTATGTTGTCTTCTTGTGGGGTTTTGCTTTTGGGTTTACAGCGACCGGCTCTGTTCCACCTGGGTATGTTGTCTTCTTGTGGGGTTTTGCTTTTGGTTTTGTTTTTCTGCGTGGTGAGGTCTGCCTTGGTGGTTGCCCCTTCTGTGTTGGGATGTATACTGTATATCTATCATTATATCTATCCTCAGTTTTTTGTGTGGTTGGTGGTACTCCTCTCTAGGCCCCCCATGAGTGGACACGTCCCAGGGGTTCCGCTATTAGCAAATTGTTTGGTAGTCTTGGGCGCCGGTTCGCAGTACCCTGCTGGGGCTTCCCTTAGCGTGTTAATAAGGCTAAGGGCCCTGGGAAACCTGTGGGGGCTCCATGGTCCATTGGATGTGACCCTTGAGTCCCCACTCGCTTTGTGCGAGTCAGAAGGTTGCTCTGTCCCCTTGTCTCTGGGGGACAATCACCGGTTGTGCCTCCACCATGCTTTCAGTTGGGGTCAGTGATTCTTTTGACCCGGAGTCGTGCGACATTTGTTGCCTGTACGTGCTCCAGTTCACTCAAGCTACTGATCATGATATGAGGGTGCAGGCAGCAGCTGTGTTGCATGCTAGGTTTAGGTTACTCCAATGCACTAGGTTAGTTGCTTCCCCGGATGCCCTGAGACTGTCCCGTTTTGGTTTTAGGGACCCGGACTTAAGGGTGGGAGTCGCTTCGGCTCTGGTTCCGTCCTCTCCCCCTTTTGTTCTTTCCCTTCTGTTGTCCATCCAGTTCCTTCCTCCCCCTGCTCCCGGCTCCGAAGCGTCTGAGAGTTTCGGAGTCAGGGCAGGGTTTAGTTGGTGTTGAGACTTGGGCAGTCTTGGGGGAGTCCCCTTCTGGGGTGGCGGTGGAGGCATTCGAGCCTGGTCCTCCTGCCAGAGCTTCTGGGTCTGACCAGTGGGGGCCCCCCTTCGTTCCAGCTTTTTCAGCTGTTCCTACCTTTTCTTTAGAGGCGGGGGGTGTGGAGGACGGCACATCCTCGGGCCCTCGGGGTGAGGTTCATGGGGCGGGGGGAGGGGTTGACTTGGGGGCCTTGGGCCCTGTTGGACCCCGCTTGTGTTTTTGTACCCTCGGAGCGGGACTTGGTGTTACAGGGTGTGGGATTCTCTTTTGCTCCCTCCTTGTACAAGATGGATTTGGCGTCTACCCCTCCCCGGTTCCGTGACCCCAACAGTTCTTCAGTTCAGTCTTTCCGGAGATTTCCCGTTTCCCGAGTCCAGTCCCAGTGGATGTGGGACGCCCTTACGGTTTACCTCCTACGTGACCCGAATTTTGCTTTTGTTATAGGTCCATTCCTTCGTGTATGGATCTTTGTGTCCTTACTGGGTTCGTTACGAAGTTCCAGAGTCGTCCTGGTTAGCAGACTGCCCTTTCTTCGCTTCGAAAGCATGGCATACATTCTGTCAGTCCCGCATGCTTGAGTGTCTGGAGGCTCAGACAGCATTGCAGGTTTTCCTGGAGGGCACATTTGAGCATCTCAGTGAGTGCTTGTTCGCCCCTGCACTTCCGCGGGATGTTGATGTGATGCAGCTTCATGTGCAGGTTCTTCCCTTTAGGCTGCATTGGTCGCGGAAGACTTGCATACGCAGTCCTGCTGGCTTCGGCCCTGCAGTTCTTCTCCCTCCTTGAGCTGTCTTCGGACTGGCTTGCAGTGGATGTGGAGGAGCTTGGGGCTGCCTCTGGGTCTGGTACATCATCTGCGCTGTTGAAGCTGTTCGCGCCGCTCTTGAGGGATGCGGTTTCGCAGTTTTTTGCTTCTTGGCTCGAGTGTCAGCAGGAGGTGCCCACTTCCTTGGAATCCGCTTGAGCCCTGGCTCTTAGATCGTCTTCGCACTTTTGTCCGTTGTTGTTTGCAGAGTCTGTGGTGATGCAGTATCTGCAGGCAGCTTCGGCTAGTTGCCATCCTCTGTCGGAATTGTTGGTCCTTCGAGGGGATCGTGGGGGGGGGGGCGTCCCGGCGGGGTCGTGCTAGGGCTCGGGGTTCTTTCTCTCGTGGTAGGCCAATGGTGTCAGGTTCGGCGCCAGCGCAACCTTTGGTGCCATCTGTTTCTGTTCAGCACGGGGATCGCACTTTGCGCGGTTTGAGTGCTCGTAAGGTGTGTCTGCTCTTTTTGCGGTTTGTCCCATTGATGGGGCTTTGGGGAGGGAGGCTCGCTTTGTTTGCTCGCACCTGGTCCCACGATTTGTGGGCCATTCGGGTCATTTCGTGCGGCCTGTGGTGGCATTGGGTGGCTCCTCCTCCTTTGGGGGGTTCGGGGCTGGAGGGGCAGCATCGTGAAAGTTTCATCAAAATATTTTCAGAAAATGATTTTATACGGATTTTTTAAAAGAAGAAAGTTTTGTTTATAAGGAGTCTTATAACAAAGGAGTATGTTTTGTTTTTGTTTATAAGCTCCTATTAACTGGACCTGAGGGATAATGTAGTAATAAAGAGATGCAAGCAACTGTCCGAAGCACAAAGAAGAATGGTAGTAAGAAGCATCCACAAAGTGGATATGCAGCTGGTGGCTTTATAGCATTGCTGAGTAATACATAATAACACAAATAATAAAGAGTAAGTATGTTATTATGCTCTATTTTGGTATATACCATGTAAGTACATTGTCCAATGTTAATATCTGTTACTTTCACCAATGTCCCTCAAAAAACTTTAATGGGGGGAAGCGCTACCGGCTTCCCGGATCTATCCAGGCTGAATGGACATGTGTAACTTTCTGGCATCAGTCAATGTGCATGGAGTTCTTGCCTACCAGGGACCATGGACCAGAACCTGGTCCCCTCAAGAGAGGCACGAGGAGCAATGACCTATAGAAACCCCTGTGTGGTTGGGAGCATTCTATGTCTGCCATTGACCGGATCTGGCACCCAGAAAACAAGGTAGGCGCTCCAAAACAAAGCCCCCTATTCTGGTGAAACTATTGCACCCGTCCCTTCTCTCAGGTGCTTCGCCTCTCGCTCCTCTCCATTCTCCAGTTCGTGCCCCGTAGCTACTGGGGGTGTTCTGGATTGAAGCTACGTGGAGGATGCTGGGTTTTCCCCACGTATAGGTGTGGGGGCGCCTCCTTCGCCTCTACCCTACTCTTCTCCTGCATGTGCGGCTCTTGCCTTCTTCCACTGGCGGTGCTTCCGGAATCTTCTCAGCTACGTTGTGTCTTTACACGTTCGTGCCTACGTTCTGCAGGTGTGTTTATGAGGTCTGGCGTCTCTTTCGGAGGCTCTGGTTCGTGGTTTTGGGATATGTACATAAGAACATTCAGTACAGTATACAGATGACTGCAGAAGGCCTNTACTGTATATAATATATACCAGTAATTGTTTTTAACAAAATTAAAATACCAAGTGGGACACTATTGTTATATCAGATACCTCACAGTACTTAAGCCTAACAATTATTGCAGTAAAATATAAAAATATATTTGACAAAATTATCTTGATATGGATATAATTATCAAAATATTATGGGGGTTAGTATCTGGACCATCACTTGGTGCAAAACATGTAATTTTACCTGTTTAAACACTCAAGTGCACAATTCAACCACATAGTCATCACAGGTGAATTATCTGATGACACAGAAGACTTATGTCATTAGTTTTTCTTGTACATTCAAAATATGACAAATCCTTGAAGCAGATTACAGCTTTTCAGTTTAATTTGATAATTCACAGTTGGATTTGCTTTCATGGGTTGTTTCAAGTGGGACATTGTGAAAGATATACTTTTAAATATCTAAATTTAATTGCAAATATTGGCAAAGTGAAGCCAGATTAGTAGGTATGAAGCCTGGAATGTGCTGCCATTGGTGCATATGTTTCTGATTGATGACATGCATGATCTTTTAAAGTTGTGTGTAAGACTGATATGACCATCTGTAATTTCTAATGATTGTTTTATTCTGTTAGGAGCCCCTTCGGCTCCATGGAGCTATCGGGCTAATATGCGATATATTAGACTAGGGCATTAGTCAGTGGAGTTCTGCCTATCGACGACCATGTGCCAGAACCTGGCCCCCTCGGAGAGGCACAGGGAGCAATGGCCCCTGGGAAAAAAACCCTGTGGGTGGGGGTTTTCCTAATCTGCCATCAACAGGAGTTAGGCAGCCAGAAAGGAAGGCATAACAAAACGAATCCACATAATAAGAAAATTGCAACCAAAATCAAACAGAGGTAGAACACCCCCAAATCCCAAGGAAAAAAGCAAACGTCACACCTCGCCCTTGCTCCGCTTGTATGCACAGCCCTCCCCTCCACAGGAGGGAGAGCCCTGGACCCTTCACGCCGGCTACTCACATTCCTGGTCCCGGTCTTTCATATGTCACTATGGGTCATAGGTTACAGCCAGTTGTCTCGCCTTCAAGTTGAGGAGCGTGTGGCAGCCGCCTCCCAGGTAAATCCCTCTTTTCCTTATCTTTGGTTATGTAGCTTCAGGAGCCGGTGGGGCTCCCTACAGAAAATCAGCGTTGAATGTAATGAAACGCCATTTTCTGGGTGAGCCCGGAGTCTCCCTGGTGCCCTCCCTCCCTATGGTTGGTGGTTTTCATGTTTTTTTATGCTAGACATCGAACTGGAGTTGCTGAGTAGCCGGTGCGGAGGGTCCAAGACTTTCCCCTTCCCCTTCTGGGGAAGGGAGGGTAGCGAGGTGTGGCATTTACTTGTTTGCTTGTTTCCTTGGGATTTGGGGGAGTTCTATCTCTGTTTGATTTTCGGTTGCATTTTTTTCTTACCATATGGAAGGTTTGTTTTGTTATGCCTACCTTCTGGGTGCCTAACCCCAGTCGATGGCAGATTAGTAAAAAAAAAAATACAGGAGGGGTTTCCATAGGCAATGTGCCTCTCTGAGGGGGCCAGTTCTGCCTCGTGGTCCCCGGTAGGCAGAACTCCATTGACTAATGCCTAAGTGTAATATATCTCACATTAGCCCGATAGCACCAGGAAGCCTCCGGGGCTCACCAAGAAAATGGCATTTCATTACATTCAATGTTGGTTTTATGAATATAATTATTCATGTAAGAAATCGTGAATAGAAGTACAAAGAACAAAATGTGTTACCTGAATGAAAGTAACAGTAATTAATAATGCTTTCAAATACAATAACCATACCTAATACCTGCCATCTTCCTGGCTTTGGTTTTTGTTTTGTGTTTGTGGTACACATTATAGCAACAGACATTAGATGCACTTTTTTTTAACCACAAATTATGTATTGTTGTACCCTAATATCTTAGAAATGTATTTTAAATCCCTTAAAGTACATGAACAATGAAGCCAGTAGTATACTGTACTTTTACATGCCTAACTTTAAAGAAAATGTCTATTTTTAAGTTATTTGTAAAAATCTGTTACTTCAAATCAGTTACTGTATTTTTAGTCATATGTGTCACTTTTTTGGTAAACATTTCATAGCTCATATTGTTGCAGTTCTCACAGCTTCAGGTTGCAATGGTATCATAGCATAGCTCCTCAGTATCTTCCTGGTGATTAAGCACTGGTAATGCTACGTCTTATGATAGTGTCAGGCCTCCGGGACCTATGCTGGCCTATCGGGAGCCAGGACTAGAATCTGCCTCTCTTTAAAAGGTGAGGAGATGGGAGATCCAAGATTGATACAAAACTGAAGAAAACTGACCAGAGAGTTTGATGAAACAAAACCACAACTTAAAAATAAGGTAAATGATATGTTGCTACCAATGCCTACAATGGCCCTAGTTCACTCAGCTGCCACCAGATGGTAGTCTAGGGCACTGGAGATTCCTGGTCTATAACCTATTTTACTTGCCTTGTATTACAAAGGTCAGCTGATCTCTGCTGAAATCCATTTGCCATTTCTAGAATTGACTTTCCCCTTGAACTTTTGTTCTGCGTTTGGCCATTGCTCGTTGTGCTTCACAGCTGTTTTATACTACCCAACTTGTGTGTTCCCAAATACCAATTTTTCTCCAACTTGGTCCAAGGTTTTCTTTCTGGTTTGTCGGCTTATGCTTGGTTGACTTCTCTGATGGGTTAGAGTTCCTCTTCTTTGAATTGTCTTCTTTAGAGATGCCTCGCTTCTGGGAAGTGCACTGGACTTGGTTGCCACTGCGTGACCGGTCAATGGGAAGTTGATGTTGTCAGCTGTGCATGTTTTTGTTTGTTTTGGTGCCTTGCTTCATTTCTGGGATTGTACATGGGATGTGTTAAATGGTTATTTCTTATCTGTGGCTTTGTATGCCTTCCATTGCCATCTGCCTTGTGGTTAGGTGTATTCTCACCAACAACACTCTTGGTACATCGGCTTGTTTGTTTAATGGCCTAAGCAGCCAGTTCCCATTGGAACTCGTTTTTCTGCTGGTTAGGTTATTCTGAATCTCTTGTCTAGTTCAGAGCTGAATATTTCTGCTAAAAGTTTTACAGTACAGTATGTGATTCAGTAATTTTGGACAATAATGGTCATTCCTTTTGCCTTCATCATTTTGCCTGTAGGATTCAGCAGCATTTTCACCCTCAGGTGTGTGATGATTAGTTCTCTGTGGGAGTGGTCTATGAGGTTACAGCCTCCTTGTGGGGCAGTTTATTGTAAAGCAGGCTTTTGAAATACTTAGCTGCTTCTGCCATTGAGGTTATGATTTCTCCTTTCTATGGGAAGATTCTAAGTTCTTGCTCTTACCTGCTTGTGTTAAGTACGAGGCCACCACCTCTGCTTCTCCTGATCTGGTCCATGGTTGGCCATCCTGTTCAGTTTGTTTGTTCCACCTCCCAGACTTTTTAATTAATTCAGACATCAGAATGGCCTTAGCTTGTAGAACCATGTGCACCAGTGGCAAGTGTGCTGGTGGCGGCAGCCTCTGGGTTCATTCCCTCTAGGGTTTTGATGGTTATCTCACAGCCTGCTTGTCCTTCTGCAACCCACTGTGTACGAGTTGTCATTGGGAGTGGGGATGTCAGGAGTGGTGGTGGGTAGTGGCATTGCCGAGCATAGAGATGGTAGTGTTTGTCAGGATTGGCTCCAACACATTTTGGTAGCAAATAAATGAATATAATACAACAGTAGTCACCTCCTTGTAGGCCCCAAAAGTATGAAGTTAACCAACCTATGAACCAGCCAGCCAGACAGCAAGCCAGTCATGCAACCAACCAACCAACCAAATCAACCAACAAACAATTCAGCTACCCAACCAGGTAGGTCAGCATGCGACTCAGAGGCCTGGTGAAATTTTTAAGGCTTGGCTTCACCAAAGCACAGGCTATGAGATGCTACCAAGGGTCCATCAGAAAAAGCTGTTTCATTATATTCAACACTTTGTTTTCCCATTGCGAATTGAAGCATCTGTTGCATTTAGCTTTTCAGTGGATCAGGTTCCATTGAAGTTGGAGTTCAGTGTGCTAAGTAAAGATATTAACATTAAAACAAAGTTATTTGGTTTAAATAGTCCGTTATATTCCAGGAGTTGAGAATAATGCATAGTATAATTATGCTAAAATGTATTCCTTAAAAATGGCGATGAACCCAAGAAGTTTCCAATTCTTTGTCTTGAGCTTAAAGCCACCCATCCCAGAATATGTTGAACATTTATGAGAAGCATAACCAGTGCATCAGTCAAGAGCTGAAAAGGGGAATTTAACAAGTTCTTCAGGAAGTATGATCACTCAGATTTTGATGATTATGTAGGCATGTGGGCTTGTCATCAGTAACAGCTTGACACTATTGTACATACAAGCATATTTCAGGTATTGATTATGTATTTTATATATATTGTGGTGTTTATGTACTGGAGGTTGTGCTCAGGTGTGGGCATAGTGACTGTATTCACCTAGTTGTACTCACCTAGTTGTGTTGACCAGACCACACACTAGAAGGTGAAGGGACGACGACGTTTCGGTCCGTCCTGGACCATTCTCACAATCGACTTGAGAATGGTCCAGGACGGACCGAAACGTCGTCGTCCCTTCACCTTCTAGGGTGTGGTCTGGTCAACATACTTTAGCCACGTTATTGTGACTCATCGCCTGCATCTAGTTGTGCTTGCGGGGGTTGAGCTCTGGCTCTTTGGTCCCGCCTCTCAACCGTCGATCAACAGGTGTACAGGTTCCTGAATAACAACATATAAGTAATACTTGAATACCCCTATAGTAAATCTGTGAAGTAGTGCTCAAGCAGAAGTAATGATTGTGCAATATAGATAATACTGTTCAGTATTTAACTAGTGGAGGTAGTGCTCAGGTAGTAAAGGTAATGTTTAAGTAGTAAAAGTAGCACTCATTTGTGAGAATAATTCTTAAAGCTCATGTGTAAGAAAAGTATAATTATCTTTAAATTTAAATATATTATAGAAATTCATCGTATCCAAAAATGGCTTTTAGTTTAAATGCTGATAAAACTGGTATTTTGAACAGTGGCAAGATTGTCCCAATTTGGGGCCCACCTGAAACATTACTTCAGTTGGCAACAAATTGTGTTTAATTGTTTGGCTGATCTTAAAACAATTTAATTTTAATTTTCAGTGGTTCAATGGGCAAGGTATTAAAGCATAGCTCATATTTTGATCTTTCGTTGGAGATCATATATTACCATTTATTAGAGACTTATTGTGTTTAGTAATGATTAATTATGCTTCAGGTTTACCTCTGAAAGCATTCTCAAAGACAGGAATGAATATTCTGTACAGAGATGTGCACACAACTTTGTTTCGCTTAATTACTTGTGTTTGTTAGTCTACGGATCTAGAGTCCATCAGTGTCCAACTTTAATTCTTAAAATAGCATAGTAAGTGAAGCATAAAATAATTTTTGTTCCCTCTTGAGTGTCCTTTGTGTACACATTATGAGTTAATGAGTAAGTTTCTTCACATGACAGGCTTGTTGCATCATTATTAATTGTGTATGCTTATTAGATTCTTGGTAGTACAGTTTGTCTTTTCTCGACTCACAATCGGGAATCCCAGGTTCAAATCTAGGGCAGGACAAAATGATTGGGAATGTTTCCTATCACCTAATGCCTCTGTTCACCTAGCAGTAAATATAGTTACCCAGGAATTAATCAACTGTTTTTGATTGTTGCCGCCGAAGGCGGCTAGTTTATTGTGCACCCTATACTCATCCTGTGAGCGGTAGCGTAAAGGCATTACAGAGGGCACAAAAGGCCTTTATCAGACCTCATCTTAGATTATTTCATAAAGAATTTCATATATCCTTCACACCTTATAGTTACAATGCCAGCTAGTTACAGAGTAAGTGCTATTTCAAGAGCTACATATTTACAGTAAGTTATCATACATTAATGGTAGGTCTTATCGCTAATACATAATAGTCAACTGTTGTGGA
Source organism: Procambarus virginalis (assembly GCA_020271785.1). Taxonomy (NCBI): domain Eukaryota; kingdom Metazoa; phylum Arthropoda; class Malacostraca; order Decapoda; family Cambaridae; genus Procambarus; species Procambarus virginalis. Next base: position 42,829,940 of record WNGS01169498.1, read on the forward strand.
ACTGCATCCTGGGAAAGGTCAGCAATTTGACCTGGGGGGGGGGGAGAAGAGGGAAGACCTTAATATAAGCCTAACGTATATATGTATATTCCATTCACTTGGGATCTAGGAGACTTGAACTGCAGACCCCATGCATGTGAGGCTGAAGCTCACACGCTTTGTGTATGTGTATACTGTACTATATATGTACACAAGCTGCCTGTCCCCAACAAAAATTATATGACAAATTAGTACAGTAATGTTTGCACTTTCTTATGGTCACTGTTACATCCTTTTTGATGTTTTATCTGTGTGTCCTACAGTCAGTCACTTAACAACTTCTCTGGAAGCACCTTTTTCTTTTGACTTCTTATTCATTACATCTATGGATGTAGTCTTTGCTCTTCTCCCAGGTAAGTCCCATTTTCCTTTTCTGTTGTTAGTTAGCTCATGGGAGCTACCATTTAGCCCCTCAAGAAAGCCTGCACTGAATTTAATGAAACTCCTCTTTCTGGTTGCGCATCAGTAGCTCCCTGCCACCCCACCCCACTCCACCTTCCAGGTGTATCCATGTATTGTTTTCAGCTGAACTGAGTTCTGTTGACATGGTGAAACTGAGCTCCCAGTGGTGCTTCCACTGGGCAGTGGCTAGATGTAACTATGGGATGTTGAGCTAACTACAGTACTGGATGGATCATTTTTAGCCATTTGCTACTCCATTTCTTTTCTTTCTGTGAACCTTGCAGTTGTCTGTTTTACTTTGCTTACTTTCTGGATGTTTTCTTGGTGAGGGTGATTGTAACAATCCCCTACTTCCTATGCCTCTGTAAAGGGTTGGGGGCCAGATTCTGGGTTTTGTCTCTGGTAGGCCATTAAGAACTCGTACAAGTCGTACATGTGGACAATACCAATTCCACTTCTGATTCCACAAAGAGAATAATATTTAGGAATTATTTATTTACCACCTCTATACTGGATTTGTGAGATTCATCATTATCCTGCTCATTTTCTTGACTCAAATTGTTACAAGGTCAGTAATCTACAGGTCAATTATGGTAACTTCAGCATGGAATTCAGTCTTCAAGCATTCCTCTACCGCCTCTTCAAGTGTGTGTGTGTTATCAGGACCTTCTTTGTATCAGCTGACTGTATAGCCTTAAGATGGACAAGGATTTCATGTCTTATTAGTTCTCTCAGAAAGTTCAGGTTGTAGGAAAAATTGGAAATGTCACCACTTACTTGACTGCAAAGAAAGGGTAGGCCAAAGTTTCTCCATCCATTTATCAAAGTTTTCTTTGACACTGCACCAACCTGAAGTTAAATTCCATTTTAGTTTTAATGATAAATACTGTACCTAGTAAAATTCTTTAAGATTTCTTTTGTGATCTGCAATAGCTCTGACAAAGTATGGTGACCTCATCTTAGCTCTCTTGCACTTTTCATCTTCCATGGCCTCCTTGCTTGTGGTGTTGACCCATTATGGTATGGGATACGTGAAGGTATCTGATCCTTCCATGCATCTGTCAACTACTGGGATTTTCTCAGTCTCTTCAGATTGTGCCCCTCTTCCAGTGTTTTACCAGGGGAAAGGTCAATTCATTTCTTTTCCATGTAGAGTACATCTCTGAAGGTAGACCAATTTTTGACTTCATGGGCCTTGGTCCTTGCTGTGTTGACAATTCTTGCAGTTAGTCTCTCTTCTTTCCATTTGTTTTGACAGAGCTGCATTCCTCTGGCTTTGTGGATCATTTGACCAGTCATGGGTGGACTTGTTTGCTGCTTAGTGGCTTCCAGTTTATGGGGCACTGTTTTGAGTTTGCTTAGCATTTGCAGAAGGTATGTTTTCCCATGCATGAGGATGGTGTTTTTTTTTCCTGATCTTGCTACTTCCTTTTGTGTTGAGTGGGTTTGGACCTTTGCAGGTTTACATGTGAATAGTTCTGCTTTCTTTCACACTCTTTCTCATCCATTGTTTCAACCCATTCTCTATCTAGGGCTTTTAGCTTTCTCAGAGGTTTGGTGGCACACCTAGCCTTGTTGACTTGTTTCTTTACCAGCCTTGAGTATGGAATTTCTTGATTTAATGTCCCATCTCCTATGTGAGTGACGTGAGTGAGCGTGTGGGGAGGGGAAGCACACGTGAGCACGAGCTCTGTGAAAAACAATATATATCTTGGGATATTTCAGCGATACAGGAACTAAACACAGTCAGATATCTCATAAAGTGCGTCTCAACGTATTAAACAATATACTATAGTGATTGACATCTGACTTTTGTGCTTTAAGGAAATAACAAGTAAATTTCGTGTGGAGTCCACCCGTGGTGCCAGAACCCACCCATGGACCCACATCCCGTGTGCCCACCGTGTGTATGCGCGCTTACTAGCAAATTGGATTCCAACAAGTGTAATAGGGGAATGTGGATCAAGAAATTAGTAATAGAGAAAGTGAATACTATTGCAAGTCGGAAATAAAGCAGAAAAACCCTTATTGTAATACAGGCGAATTAATATATCAGTGTTATAACCCAAGTAACTGGCAACTGACGGCCTCCAGCCGCGGCCTGGGACAACAACATGTCAACTGTACAGCCTCTGGGACCCTCATCCTCGACCGTGCGATAAGTACTGACCATACAGTAGAACATTAAACATTTATTATTACAAATATACAGTATACATATAATATTATAAATATATAGATATATACAACAAAACAAGGCAAATTGGGAGTAAATAAACAAATTTGTGGCCACTGTAACAACTCCTTAAAGGCGAAGGCAACGGGAATTGAATGTTATATCTGTAAGAATAGATTTCATTCGGCTTGCAGGAGTGAGTAACACCACGGCACTGAGAGCTGGCCACTTGCTCTGGGTGTGTAAAAATGACCTGCCAGCTTGGAATATCCTAAAACCTTCTAGATAACATGACGCATGATGGAAAACATCGTTCATTGAAGCCTACCAGCCATCCAGAAGGAGTGGGAAAGGAACAACAACAATTCTAATATACCAGGGGCGGAGGCTATAGTCAGGGATGAAACTGAGGCTGAAACTCAGGAAGTTGTAAACTCTGACTCAGTAGGCCCGGATGTAGATGACAGTAAACTAGAAAGTGTAACAGACAGCACTGACAGCTCGATAGGTACAGACACTACGACGGTTCCCGATAGAGCGAGTCAGAACAGAAGGACAGACTTATGCAAATTTTATGCAAAGGGCATATGCAGACATAGATATGCTGGTAATAAGAAAGGATTAGAATGCAGTTACCAACATCCCAAAAAATGTTTAAATATGCTTAGGAAAGGTGAGTGTCGATTTGGATCAATATGTAGGTTTTTCCATCCTGACATGTGCCAAACCTCACTGGAGGACAGAAAATGCTATGACCTCAGCTGCCCATACTTTCACGTGAAAGGCACGGAACGCTACATAAAGAGTGGCAAACAGGATAATGAATTTGGAGGAAACTCTATAATTTTTTTATACCAGACCGAAAGAGAATTCAAAAGGAGGAGCATGGAGAATGTATGGAACTGGATGCCAGAACCACTTGCATTCCAGAATTACAGATACAATTACACACCAAAAGGAACTACAACTACGACAGGCAACTGCCCTACAACAATCAGCACTGGTCAGAACAAACTCAGTATGTCCACGCATAATGGGCTTGCCGAAAAAGTCTCCCAGTCAAACTATCACTAATAGAGTAACCTCATTCATCTTTGCCAACATACAAGGACTGAAAACAAGAACAAACAACAAAGTACAGTTCATAAATGGCCTCCTCACGGAGTCAAATGCAGTATTTGGAGCTTTCACAGAAACCCATGCAGGGGAATTCTTAGACAGTGAGATCTGGATTCCAGTATATAACCTATACAGGTGTGATAGGAAAATTAGGTCACATGGAGGAGTGGGTCTGTATATTAGGGAAGACCTTGTGTGCTCGGAGCTCCTTAATGTTACAAATGAGGTGGTAGAGGTACTGGGATTAAAATAGAGAAAATAATTTAGTGATTATTCTAATATACAACCGCCAGATGCAACGGCTGAGGAATTCACAGAACAGATAAACAAAATAGAGAATAGCCTTGATAATTTGGAGAATCCGATACCTGATATCTTCCTAGGTGACTTCAACTTGCCTGTCTCAGGTGGAGAATAGCAAACAATAATATTATTCCAGGGAATCTATCAGGACCTAACCAACCACAGATTAGAGAACTACTTAGATTCTGTGACAAATTTTCACTCAATCAGCAGATATCGGAGCCAACGAGAAATGAAAATATTCTAGATCTGGTCTTTACGAACAATGAAGACATTATCAGAGACATTACGATATCAGATACCACATATTCAGATCACAAGCTCATTGAAGTGCAAACGACCATCAATACTCAGATAGACCTAAACGTTGATAAAGCGAGAGGGCTATTCAGTAAATTCAATTTTAATAATAAAAGGATAGACTGGGAGATAATAAACAGGGAACTTAAAAACATTCCATGGGAAACTGTTTTAAGTAATACAAGTCCTACAGAAGGAATAGAAAATCTGACTCCGGAAGCGTATCAAGTCTGTCTGAAACATGTTCCTTTGAGGAAAGCCAGAAAGAGATCCAATGTAGAAAGAGAATGCAGACGACACTATAAACGCAGGAAAAAAATAACGGAACTGCTTATGCAGACACGAATTTCCCGTCAAAGAAGGAATAATTTAAATAGGGAGATTGAAGAAATCGAGCGGAAATTGAAACACTCATATGAAACTGAAGAAAGGCAGTTAGAACAGAAAGCAATTCAGGAAATAAAGAAAAATCCAAAATATTTCTTCACATATGCGAAATCAAAAGCAAAAACCACTGCCAGTATTGGACCTATTCGTACAAGTGAAGGTTCATACACGGAGGATGACAAAGAAATTAGTGAAATCCTAAAAAAGCAGTATGAGGACATGTTTAGCACTCCAATAAACAACATGAAAGTAGAAGATCAAGACAATTTCTTTATGCAGGATATTCAAACCCCTGTAAATATAACTAATATCAACACGAGCACACTAAATTCTGAAAGAGAAATTAAAAACATGCCCATGCACTCGGCCCCAGGTCCAGACTCATGGAATTCAATATTTATAAAGAAATGCAAAGTTCCGGTAGCACAGGCACTCAGTATAGTGTGGAGGAAGAGCTTGGACACGGGGGAGATACCAGATGCACTTAAAGTAGCAGACATAAGTAGCCCCTCTACACAAGGGAGGGAGCAAAGCATTGGCAAAGAATTATAGACCAGTTGCACTAACATCGCACATAATAAAAGTATTTGAGAGAGTGATTAGGAGTCAGGTCACCAATTTCATGGAGACCAATGACCTTCACAACCCAGGCCAACATGGATTTCGAGCGGGAAGATCGTGCCTCTCACAGCTACTTGAGCACTACGACAAAGTCACTGAGGCATTAGAAGAAAAACAAAATGCTGATGTGATATACACGGACTTCGCAAAGGCTTTCGATAAATGTGACCATGGCGTGATAGCGCACAAAATGAAGTCAATGGGAATAAACGGTAAAGTAGGATGCTGGATACTCAGTTTTCTGTCAAACAGGACTCGGCGAGTAACGGTCAACCATATAAAATCTAGTCCAAGTGCAGTTAAAAGCTCTGTACCTCAGGGTACAGTCCGTGCACCGCTGCTTTTCCTTATTCTCATATCAGATATAGACAAAAATACAAGTCACAGCTTCGAATCATCCTTTTCAGATGACACAAAAATCAGTATGAAAATTACCTTGGCTGAAGACATTGAAAAACTTCAAGCTGATATTAATAAAGTTTTCGACTGGCATCAGAAAATAACATGATGTTTAACAGTGATAAATTCCAGGTACTCAGGTACGGTAAAAATGAGGACCTTAAACATAATACAGGGTATAAAACACAATTAAATGTACCCATAGTAGGAAAACAGCATGTAAAGGATTTGGGAATAATGATGTCTGACGACCTAACGTTTAGGGAGCATAACCAAGCAAATATTGCGACAGCCAGAAAAATGATAGGTTGGATTACGAGAACTTTCAAATCCAGGGAGCCCATCACAATGGTTGTACTCTTCAAGTCACTTGTGTTGTCCCGTCTTGAGTACTGCTCAGTACTCACTTCCCCCTTTAGAGCAGGAGAGATTGCTGAAATAGAGGGAATAAAGAGAACATATATGGCACGCATAGACGCAATAAAGCACCTAAATTATTGGGATCGTCTCAAAGCCCTCCAAATGTACTCACTAGAAAGACGACGAAAGAGATATCAAATAATATACACCTGGAAGATACTGGAGGGCCAAGTACCAAATCTACACAGTAAAATAACAACGTACTGGAGTGAACGATATGGAAGAAAATGCAGAATAGAACCAGTGAAGAGCAGGGGTGCTATAGGCACAATCAGAGAACACTGTATAAACATCAGCGGTCCACGGTTGTTCAACGCCCTCCCAGCAAGCATAAGAAATATTGCCGGAACAACCGTGAACATCTTCAAGAGGAAACTAGATTTATTCCTCCAAGGAGTGCCGGACCAGCCGGGCTGTGGTGGGTGTGTGGGCCTGCGGGCCGCTCCAAGCGACAGCCTAGTGGACCAAACTCTCACAAGTCAAGCCTGGCCTCGGGCCGGGCTTGGGGAGTAGAACAACTCCCAGAACCCCATCAACCAGGTATGTCAGTAGAGTGGTGGATTTCTTGGTGTCAGCTGGTGTTTTTATTCACAGTGGTCTAACGTGTCCAACAGCCTGGTTGATCAGTCCAGCAACCAGGAGGCCTGGTCGATGACCGGGCCGCGGGGACGCTAAGCCCCGGAAGCACCTCAAGGTAACCTCAAGGTAAGGTAAGGTTCCATGTGGTTGCTTCATGAGCTGTCTGCCTGTTCTTCTCTTTGCCATCTATCTTTTGTGTCGGTTCCTATTAGTGTTGTTTTTCTGATATGGCTCTGCTTCATTTAACAGTTGCTGCTAATACATAGAATTCTATTCTTTTCTGGGGGGAACCCCGTAGGCTCCCCAGAGCTATCCAGGCTGAATGGATATGTATAACTTTCTGGGATCAGTCAATGTGCACGGAGTTCTTGCCTACTGAGGACCATAAGCCAGAACCTGGCCCCCTCAAGAGAGGCACGAGGAGCAATGGTCTATAGAAACCCCCGTGTGGTTGGGAGCTGTAGTGGGGGAATTAGTTCTACTATATAATACAGTAATCTTAAATGTTTCGAAGGACCATAATTGATATTAAAGTATCAGAGAACCAGTGGCTTATGGATCTCCTATAATAAATGAATAAGTTAAATTAAATAGATTTAGAGAAATGAACTATAATATTTCTATTAATTCAGAACTAACTCCATACACACAGCAAATTGGGGGTAAATAATATGAAGTTAATATACTTCTAAAAATGAAATAAGGCATTCATAAATACAGTATTAAATTCAATGAGAAAATAGGTCAGTTAGCTAACTACAATGTGGAAACTGAAATGGCTTAGCTGCCAGAGATGAACGTAGATAGCATACGGCAGCTTTAACCGTTTATGCTTGCCCGAGTCAGCAGTCCCTAGTGACACGTGATCATGCAGGTAGAAACAAGTCTCTCTTGTAGTTAACTCCACACTGAAAGGCAAATCTTATATAATTTCCACTCCAAACCATCTTCTCATACATTTAATCGCAGAATCAAAATGGGTTTGGGGGGTAAGAAAAGCACTCATGTGGGTTTGGGGATGTCCGGCAGCGTAATGACATGACATTAATTAGATCTCAGAATAATGGCCAAAATTACTGAACCTATAAAGTACTGTCTTGCTGTACGCGGTGTTTGTAATCTGTGGAAGTAGTTGTGTTATTGATCTGAAGCTCATAGATAGATGGATGCTCCTAAATATGATCGATGACAAGTGGGCAACTCCAGAACACCTCAGTCCCAAATTAATGATGGCAGCTATCTCCCCCAGCTCCCTCCTCGACTCCTGGCGCATGCGCACGCGCCGAATGTTGGAACTCAGGAAATTGTCGTAATATTTTACTCAACGTTCCGAAGGGATGGAGATGTTCCTGACGTTAATTTACATCGTAATAAAGGGTTTTATAAGACAGCAAATTATTCTCGTGGTGCAAATTATTTAATTTAGACAACGTTAAATGAACAAGAATATGGAGAGTGGAAATTAAGCTTATCGCCTTATTTACCAGAACAGATGATCGTGACTGTAAAATATTTCCAGTAAACAGCTATGTATTTTATTAACTAAAGTAAAATATTACTAATCGATAATCCTTAATAAAAAGGGTAAAATGAGACTGGATTCAATTCAATAACATAATATGTGGAAATTATTCCCTCTGGCTGGTTGTCTGATGCAACTCCACAGCCATAATTTCTAGAAGGCTCTGGCGTGTTCTCCCTCAATTCTATAACTTTAATA
>WNGS01169498.1:42860511-42915511 GCA_020271785.1 Procambarus virginalis
AGGCCTTACAAAGACATCTACATTAACTCCACAAGTATTCGGAAGACTGCCAAATGCTTTTCAATATCGAAAATGCAAGTCCTCGCATGAGGGGCATAACAGTGCACATCACAACTACCAAATCAAGAATATTACAGTGCAGCAGATTGATAAAGATAAGGATCTTGGAGTCAGAATCCACCAATCTTTGAAATTTGCACAAGTTGGAACTGCAGTAAAAAAGAAAGGCATCCTAATCCTAGGAATAGTTAGATGTAACTTTGATTTCAAAGAAAAGAAGGTAGTTATTCAACAGAATAAATCTGTAGTGCGCCTCACCTGGATTATTGTTTCCAAGCAAGGAGGTCTCGTCTTCAGAAAGACATATCTGATTTGGAGAAAATTCAACATCAGACGTCAAAATTATTCCAGAACTAAGTCAACTCCATACCAGGAACGGTTGTATGTATGAGGTGTGTACATGTGTATACAACATGATAATTTTGTAACTAGCGTCAAACATTTTATTTGCTTAGCTAAACGAACTGGGTTCAGTTCCTGAACCGATTATGTGCCTCTGTAATCCTTTACACCACCGCCCACGGGATGGGTATGGGGTGCATAATAAAGAAAGAAATTGATTGAATTGGTTGAGGGCCTCAGGGGTAACAACGCAGCAAACCACACATGACTGGGCTGATCTCATCGAAACTTTTAAATTATGAACAATTTGGAGGATATTAATCCAGACCACTTCTTTAAAAGGTCAGATATAACACGACAAAGACAATGCCTTTAAGCACAACAAGCCTCAATGCAGAACATAAAACGGAGATGGGTTTCACCCATTGGGTTATAAACCCTTGGAACCGCCTACCCGCCATTTTTGTGTGTTTTTTTTACATCCCTAGTTGCAATTGGTAAATTACAGCCTACCTAGGTAAGTGGTAGGTCGTAATTTCGCAGCAGTCTTTTAATTCTTTTGAAATGGTATTCATATTTTGTTAAGGACGTGATCATTTCATGAACAAGTTAGTTATTAGAACTGAGTTGTGATTTATCTGTTGCTCAGGTGAGTGCGGTGTATTGATTGGAAGCATAAAAATGAATCATCCAATCCAAGGTTTCGAAGGATATGTAGATAAAGAGGCAACCCAAAAAAGTATCATCAGGAATGTCTTCAAAGTAGGGGACTCTGCCTTCCTTTCAGGTAAAACTACTTTAAATATACAGTACTTTATAATTGATTTTGAATACAATATAATTTCAAATACTGAATGTCTCGTCATAATCTTTAATTGCATATACGTATTTTAACATTATATAACTGCATAGTAGATGAACGTGACAGGAATGACAAATGCAGTAAATCAGTTTTACTGGCTATTCATGCCCGTGCCACCTCTTGGGTGGCTTAATCTTCATCAATCAGTAAATAAGTTGACATGACCTGGCAGACACAAATTGTGTCAGTTGTGATGGGGGTGAATGAGGCTGAACACCTAAGTGTAGAAATGGAAATGGAATGTCAGATTTAGTTCCGGGAATCATTCATGATCGCTTTCGTAGTACAGTACTTGTTAATTAAGGGCACCATGCCGTAATTCAGTATGAAAATGTGAAGAGCTCATTCACATTAACTTACTGATTTAAGAAACCACGCTGAAAATCTGATATAAATAGTTTATTTAATAAAAACAAATAATATACGTGTGTAATCTAAAGTTAAATTGTTCTAAAGAACATTGTTCTTATGTTCTTATGTAATCTAAAGTTAGCCTATATCCACTATAATCTTGCAACATTTCCTTGTAATACATGCGATGTCTTGAATGGACTAATATACCCATGTTTAAACATTCACGACGTACTCTGTATCAGGCTTGTAACCAGAGTATAAAATGCATGAAATGTAAAACACGTTTAACATTTGCTAGAAAGATAATCTATCAAATATCCGGTAACGTAATGAGTGTTGTTTCCGGTTAAGAAAAAGAAGATATCTTTTCTTAGTATACACATGGGTTATTAGAGTCAGACTGTAAATCAACTTAGTGACATATGAATCAAGGAAACAACCATGAAACATTCTTTATTGGTAAAATATTCTGACTGCAATACGTTAATATTCACAAATTACAGTAGCATTATCCTTCAACACACCCGTCACATGACTACTGTCATAAGCCGTCATGACTTCATTTACATCTGGGACAGCATGCAAGTGACATTTACAGCAACTATTGCTTGTTACCCTGCAAATGTTTATAAAATTCGACAATGATGTTTACGCAAGTAAATATAAGAATTGTACTACCTAACAAGTATACGACAAACGGAATTTATTGACAAAGTGAACCTCCAGCTCATATGCTGGAGGTTGACCTCTAGTTCTCTCTCAAAAGAGAGAGTGTCAAAGAGCAAGTGAGAGACAGCGATAGCAAGTTAGAGAGAGAGAGCGAGAGAGAGAGAGAGAGAGAGAGAGAGAGAGAGAGAGAGATAGAGATAGAAATATTAGCTGCTACAGCCTTCGTATGACTTACCTAAATAAGAAATAGCGCTGTCGCCACTCTGAGTTTACCAACTAAACTAACCTAACGGGACGGAGAGAGAGAGAGAGAGAGAGAGAATTAGTAGTAAATAAGTAAGACTGTAAGTTAGTTAGTTTAGTTTAGTTCATTTATTATGCACCTCATACCCATCTTGTGGTGGTAGTGGAAAGGGTTACAGAGGCACATAATGGGCTCAGGGACTGAACCCCACAATTCATTTAGCTAAGCAAGTTACAATCTTGATGAGCTAGTTACAAAATTCAGTATAAGTCGTCACGTCAACAATGGGTTCGAGATCGACCACAAGTACAGTTTCTAAATTAAGCAACTGACATATGTGAAGAGCTAGTGTCACAATTGATATGTTTGTCCTGCACACCGCCCCCCATCCAGTGGGCAGCGGTGGATAGGTTACAATCACTCTTAGTTACTACCTACAGTTAGCAAACTGGGATATTTGGCTAAAATTTCTGGTAGCAGATAATTTTGAATTAAATATTTACACATCGTTGGAATATTGGTTATAGAATTGTCTCTAAATTCACGTATCTTTTCGCACTCCATCACATAGTGACGGAGGGTGTGCGAATAATTTTGTTGACACAGTTTACATTTGGTCAGGTCTACATCGGCAGATAATGAGAATTCCCAGAGATACTTGTAACCGAGTCTAAGCCGAGCAGTAGTAACATCTAGAAGTCTGCTGATTTTATTGGATGATCCATAGATGTGTGGCTCCTCTTGCATGATAGTATGATGATAGATGGAATTACTGGTGTCAATTTTACTTTGCCTCAGATCTACAAGATCTTGTTGAAGTTCTCGGTGTACTGCTGCTCTCAGATTGCTCATTGACAATCCAAGGTTACACCCAACGGCTCCTTTAAAGGCAGATTCTTTGGCTAACTTATCAGCTCTATCATGCATTCGGAGGCCAACATGAAATGGAGACCACATGAAATGGACTCGTAATCGATACAATAATATAATATTAAAAGGGGGGGGGGGTTTATGCAGGTTTTTAAAATCATTAAAGGCCATTACATTCTTGACCCAAAAAAATTTAAAGAAGCAAAATACGTTTTCTTTAATCGAATTGTAAACGTATGGACTATTAAATGCTGTAATGCAATGTAATACTGCATATACATTTACATGTAGAATTAACAAGTTAAATTAACTCTTTAAATCTCCGCCTTACTTTGTTTGTAGCACCATAGGTTTGCCATAAACAGACAGCCGAGTTTGCATCTAATGGTTTCTTGCTGTTTGAATTACTTTGTAATCGACAATCGACTTGGACGGACTGAAACGTCGTCGTCTCTTCAAATTCTAGTGTGTGGTTTGGTCAATACTTTGTAATCCTTTGTAATGTTTTGTTGACAAAGATAGGAACTAGCATTTGGAAATTGGCACTTCGACTCTACTTCCTTCACCATAATGTTGATATGTATTAAATGCTAACTTATCTGCTATCTAAGAATATTGTGTTTCTTTTAGGTGATCTCCTGAAGATGGATATGCGGGGATATTTGTACTTTGTTGACAGACTAGGAGAAAATTTTCGCTGGAAGGGTGAAAATATTTCCGCTCTGGAAATTGAGGATGTTATCTCGAAATTCGCCGGTCACACTGATGTTGCGGTATATGGAGTTGAGGTGAGTTGAGTGACGGAACATTTTACTATACTGTATTTGTGTCCACTGAGAAATGTTTATTTCTTTCCATCTACCTACTCATCATTCTATATGTATATCTATCCATCTGTCTATCTATACACTGTCCATGCTTCTACTTATCTATCTATCTATCTATCTATCTATCTATCTATCTATCTATCTATCTATCTATCTATCTATCTATCTATCTATATCTATCTATATCTATCTATCTATCCATCCACCTATCCATCTATCCATCCACCTATCCATCTATCCATCCACTTATCCATCTATCCATCCATTTATCCACCTATCTATCTACTGTCTGTCTCTGTCTTTATCTATGTCGGTATCTCTCTGTATCGTATCTCTGCCTCTCTCTTTCTCTGTTTGTCTGTCTCTGCTTTCTGTCTCTGTCTTTGTCTGTTTCGGTATCTGTCTCTTATTAAAAACTATAACTGTCTAATATGTGGGTGGTCGCCAGTGAGAGGAGCGTATTGGAATGAAATACTAGAGAAAAATAGTTACTCCTTTACTCTGATAGAGGGCCGTGCTTGAGAAACCTTTGAAGCTGTGAAAGTATCGTCTGTTTTATGCGAATATCGGCAAATTATTTATTTATTTTATGTATTTATTTATTCATATACAAGAAAATACATTTGGTTGTGAGAGTGCATAACATTGGTGTTCTTACATTCTTGCAAAGCCACTAACACGCATAGCGTTTCAAGCAGGTTCTTAATCTAACAGATAAAAGTAAGTATATTAACAGTTACAGTGTAGTAGAATTTTTTCAGGTTCTGACAATCCGAGCCATTGCCAGACAGAAAACATGACATAAAGTGAAAGTGTGACTCCTCGGAGTCTACAAGCGCTCTGAGCGCGAAATTGCAGCAGCCATTGACAAGGCAACAGCATGGGGACCATTTGACGTCCATATGCATGGTAACGAGGCCACGGTAATCGTGGCAACTAAAGCGGACCTACAGAAGATCCTGGATCCGGAACGCCAGGTCCCACTACTGGAGGCGAACCTCTCACCAATTCCTCCCAAACAAATCACTGCCGGGAAAACTATACTTGTGAACAGGCTGAACCGCTGGTTAGCGGGTGAGACACCCGACACCATAGTGCGGCAAGTGAACGGAGAAAACCCTACTCTGAAAGCGACGACAGCTCTACACATCAAGACTAACGATGTCACTCGACCCACGATGAAGATGAACTTAGAAACAGCAGAACAGGCCCAGAAAGCAGTGAAGAACTGTTTCTAGTGCTTTGGAATCACCTCGCCATGGAGAAGGTCTACAACGTGAGTCAGTGCTACAAGTGCTTCAGCTATGAGCACTTCTCCAACAAGTGTCCAGAATAAACGGCTAAGTGCAGCTCATGCTCCGGTACTTACAACTACATGGACTGTACCGCCAACTCCAAGAAATGCGCGAACTGTGGAGAACAGCACGCCGCCAGCTCCTACCTCTGCACAAAAAGGAAGGAGGAACTGAAGAAGATTAAGGAGAAGCCCCACCACGCCGCTGACCATCCAGAGGCAAGTCGCCGCGATCTTAGACCTTGGATCTGACCAGTTCCCGAGCCTCCCTTCTATAAGCCAGATGCAGACTACGACCGTACCAGTCCTACCAAACAGTGACTCCTCCCAACAGATCACCCGGCCTCCACACTGGGAACCTAATGACCAACCAGCACCCTCACGGTCCCATGCATCACCTGCAGGCAATAATCCTGGCCTTATTCGACTAGCGGAGAGGCTTGCCGGACCAGACAATCAACGATTCGTCAAGAAACTCAACGAGCTGCTCCTAGCCAACAGCCTGGACCCCATCATCGCCCCGGACGCAAGTCTCACTGCATCCACTACCACTCCGCAGACTACCTCCAGGACGACCACGAGGTCGATCTCAACACAGACCCAAGAACCTGGCGGCACAGACAGAGGTATTTTCCTCTCCAGCTCCCAACACTCCTACCATCACCATCTCAGCAGACGCGCTAGCAGACATGAAGTCTAGAAATACGAACAGCACCACCAACGCTCCTGAAATAGCTTATACAACTAATCCACGACACCTGGTCCTACCTCAGGCTGCGAGACGAAAGACAAAACAACCAAATACGGATATTACGGACTCCTCAGACGAGGAAATCTTAGTAGGAGCTCCACCGCCGCAGCACAAATACGACACCTACTCGGTACAGGACCTCCTCGTGGAGGCCACCTCACCAAACTCCAACGATAGCACGGCTCAGCCAAAGTCTCAGCCCCCCCAAAAAAGCGGAAGACCTAGAGTGCTACACTAACCCACCAGTTCCATAACTGTTACAGCCAGCCCTCTGAGGCTGAAATCCACCATGAAGACCCTCCCCCCCATTCATCCCCAGATCTCTAGTATCAGCTATTGATACAGATAATGACTCCAAAGAGCCTCCACTTAGCCTGTGCTCCTTGGAACTTTTTGTTCTAGGTAGCTGAATCTAAAACAACAATAGCAGATGTTGACCAGACCACACTAGAAGGTGAAGGGACGACGACGTTTCGGTCCGTCCTGGACCATTCTCAAGTCGATAGTGATGAGGGAAGGAGATGAAGCAGAATAGAGAGAGAGATAACAATAGCAGAATATGAGTACTACATAATAACTATAATGTAAATTGATAGTATTGATTATGCTGGTGAAGTTGTATGTCTTAAGTCCTAATATTGGGGGGAGTGGGTAGCACTAGATACAGTGTGCGTTAGAAGCACAAACTCAAACAAATTACGTACTTTTTGGTTTTACTTTTGAATAAGGCATAGTTTGAACAATTTTTTACTTCACTAGGGAGTGAGTTTCATAGACTGGGTCATTGTATTTGCATGGAGTGTTTGCACAGATTTAGTTTGACTCTGGGGATATCAAAGATATATTTATTTCTGGTGTGGTGCTCATGGGTTCTATTACACCTATCAAGGAAGAGTTTCAGATCAGGATTAGCACTTAGGAACAGGGTTTTGTACATAGCCTGTACAAAACTATTTATGTAAATAGCACAAGAGAATGTGTGGCGTGAGTGTGTGTTTAGCATGTTTAGGGATCTAAACAGAGGTGCTATGTGTTATCTGAAGACAGAGTTTGTTATAGGTCTGATAGCAGATTTTTGCTGAGTGATGATGGGCTTGACGTAATTTGCAGTGGTTGAACCCCACGTACAGATGCCGTATGTAAGAAAGAGATAAATTAGCGAGTAGTATATTGAAATAAGAGCAGAGTGGGGAAGATAATATCTGATTTTAGAGAATATACCGACAGTTTTTTATACTTTTTTGGCTGTGTTGTATTTGGGTGCTGAAGTTGAGTCTCTTGTCTATGTATAGGCCAGGGAACTTTCCATCATTTTTAATGCTGATGTTAACATTGTCTATCATAACAACATTGGTGAATTTGGCTTGATAATTTACTTCCAAGTAAAATGTAGTAGGTCTTTTGTATGTTTAGTGTGAGTTTGTTGGTTGGCATCCATGAATGAACTTTTTAAATTCATTATTTACAATATTATTTAGTGTGTGTTGGTTGGGGTCTGAATAGATGAAGGTAGTATCGCAGCAAATAATAATAGGCTTAAGAATGTTAGAGACATCTGGCAAATCATTGATGTATATAAGAAATAGAAGAGTTTCAAAAATGCTGCCCTGTGGCACTCCTACGGGCACCAATATGATTTATTGGTACATTGATTGTACATATTGATTGGTACATATTGGTATCTGTCTTTAAGATATGATCTAATATAGTTCAGAGCAAGGCTTCGAATTCCATAATGATGGACGTCTAAGTTTTTATTTATTTATTTATTTATTTATTTATATATACAAGAGTTCTTACATTCTTGTACGGCCACTAGCACGCATAGCGTTTCGGGCAAGCCCTTAATTCTAATTTTCACACACACGCACATCCCCAGGAAGCAGCCCGTAGCAGCTGTCTAACTCCTTTGGTGCCAATTTACTGCTAAGTGAACAGAAGAATCAGGGTGAAAGAAACTGCCCATTTGTTTCCACTATTGGGTTTGGACAGCCTCGTCCTTAGCTAGGGAGACCTCGCAAGCTAAACAAACTTTGTCCCCGAGAATTGGAAATAAAGCATTGCCAGGAATTATCTACCAGAATAAAAAGGAATTAAGATGTCCAATAATTTATTATTTTTAGTTACATCTACATCAAAAACCGGATGACTACATCAAAATGCAGGTTAAAGTTTGACTCCTTATTAGCCAAATGTCACTTATGAATCAATTACTTTCAGATCCCTGGAAATGAAGGTCGCTGCGGCATGGCAACCATCGCGGACCCGGAGGGAACACTTGACTTGGCGGAACTGTATATTTGCATTGAAAGGTCACTAGCACCTTATGCCTGCCCTCTGTTTATCAGGCTGGCTAAACGTCTGGAGAAAACTGGTGAGTGTTTTGGCTCATGTGTAGGATTTTGTATTAACCTTTCAACAACAATTCAACGTATCATATTAATATTTAAAGAAAAAGATATTTTTTATATACATTACCGACCTCCAGTAGGTAAGTGTGACTGTGTAATCTTAGAAATAAAATTAGCAAATTCCAGATAACATATAAGATAATGAAGAAAGTAAGACAACAGAAACTTCGCATTAAGAAAGTACAATAAGTCTTATTGTACTATATTGAGAGCGACTGGAATGGTCCATGTTAGGTTAGGTAAGGGAAAAACGAGATGTATGCAATTTTTTGCGAGAGGTACGAGAAAGGCATCCAAATATTTATACCAAGACAGAGAAGCAAATACAGAAAACAAAATTATCTTAATAGAAATTACGAGATGGTCGAAAAAAAAGACAAGAAAATGGATCAGTATAGGAAGAAGTTTTAGTGTTTCACATATCCACCCACACAAGGGTTAAGCAAATGCAAGTCACTGGTTTTAATACGTATATTCTATATCTGTACAAACCTAAGGGGAGCAATAGTGTGCCAGATCTCATGTTGTTGTTGATTTAGGGGGCCGCGACAACAGAGGTGCTGTTGTATGTGCCCCGCTGTACCCTTGAAGGGTAAATCGCAAAACCAGATGACTATAATAACGTCGCCTGTCGGCGGAAACTAACGCAACATACGGCGAAAAACACACTGATAGGCAGATGTTAAGGGGCTCCAGTAGTCCCTCAGGGAGGCAAGCACCGGACTTGCTGGTATCCGGTGCTATTCCTCACCACTTTAGGAATAGCATGTGAGCAAAAATCAGAAAAGTGAGCAAAAACGTCAAAAGTCTTTCAGTGACCGGCTTCTGGCTCGGGCTTTACCCTCTGGCAAAGCCAGAGCCAGTCGCCCATCACACCCTGAGGCCACACACCAAGACCCACCAACTCCTGGCACCTCTCGGCCAAGCCGGAGCCGGGCACGGTCTCCCACCCAAAGAACTAGTTAGAAAATGCATAAAATCTATCAACTTCACTCTGACCCCAGGCGATAAGTGCGATCGTAAATCCGGACCGTTGAATAGGAATGCCTGACGGCAACATTGAGACCCAAAGGATAAAATCGCGCCACGTGATCCGGCGGCCCCCAGGCGGAGCAGGTGGCCAGACGTCAAGGTTCAGAGCGGAGCGAGTGCGTTACGACTTACGAGGAAGCAAAAGAGGAGAGCAGCATTAGAAAGTCTTCATCTTGGAGTGTCGCAAAGGACAGGGGACTTAAGAAGACTCTGACAAGGCCGCCTACAGCTGGCCTAAAGACTTCCAATTCATTCGCTGTGCTGGAAGACGAGTGCTATAGGGAGACTGCAGTTCGCTCGAAAGGCAAAGCAACGGAGGGAGCGCCGGTAAAGGAAGTGGCTAAGCGAATTTTGGTTGTGGGGGATTCCCAGGTGAAATATTTTGGAATTTGAGGTGAGCTTTTTATGCCAGAGATAGGGGAAGGAACAGGTTGAGGGTTTGCTATCGGGGAGCAGGAATTGAGGATATTGTAAGCAACATGTTTCCAGCCATATTAACAATGGGAATGGGAACAATGGGAACAATCCCATTATTTGTATCAGTGCCGGTGGAAATGATGTAGTACGAATTAGGAGTGAGGCACTGATACATAGGTTTAAGCCACCCATAGAATTAGTTAGAAGCAAGGGAGGAATCCCGATCATATGTAGCATTCTTCCAAGAAAGTGAGTTGGAAATGAATGGTTGTCGAGGGCACTTGGTGTCAATTGCCAACTGGACAAATATTATAAATGTAATATCATTCAATGATGACTAGGAACACTTATATAGAAGGAATGACATGTATGCTTGTGATGGGGTGCATTTATCTAGGGCTGAGGTTGTTGCTGTTGCTAACTCATTGGAATTTGTGGTTGGAGGGGGGTGTGTTTGGGTTTAAACTGTTAGTAGATAGTGGTATGGGAATTTATGTGAG
Source organism: Procambarus virginalis (assembly GCA_020271785.1). NCBI lineage: Eukaryota > Metazoa > Arthropoda > Malacostraca > Decapoda > Cambaridae > Procambarus > Procambarus virginalis. The sequence goes on from WNGS01169498.1 coordinate 42,871,145, forward strand.
AAAAAGAGGCAATGAAGGGATGTGTTGACGGGGGAAAATAATTAGCAAAAGGAATTGGCTTATAGCTGTAATGAAGTTAATCCCGCAAATTAGAAACCTGTCGTATGAAGAAAGAGTGACGAAGCTTATTTTACATTCTGTAGATACGTGAGGAATTAGGGGTGACATGATAGAGGTGTACAAGTGGATAAATGGTCATAACAAAAGGGAGAACATGTCATAACACGAAGCAATGGGTATAAATTGGTTTAGTTTAGATTTAGGGAAGATCTGGTTAAATGCTGGTTCGGTAACAGCGTTGTTGATTTGTGGAACCAGTTACCACATAACATAATAGAAGTAGCTAGGATCCCATGATTGTTTCAAGCGTAGTTTATATATATATATATATATATATATATATATATATATATATATATATATATATATATATATATATATATATATATATATATATATATATATATGAATGAGATTGGGTGGATATAAATAGGAGCTGCCTCGTCTGGGACAGTAGGCCTTCTGCAGTTACCTTCATTCTTATATTGTTATTATTTCAGAAACCTTCAGAGTAAAGAAGACAATTCTTCAGAAAGAAGGTTATAATCCCAGTACCATCAGTGATCAGCTGTACTTCAAGGACTCTAGTAGTAAAGCTTTTGTTCGTCTTACAACTAGTCTTTACAATAAAATTATAAATGGAGAGATTAAATTATAGTGTGTAAAGAAAACGGAGATAGTGTTCTAATATTTAAGATATATTAACTTGAACCTTTCCTTTGATAATATACATATTTCCTGTTGAAAATATACATGATGCGTTTGGGGGACTAAACAGATAAGATATATTTTCTGCATAGAAAGTGAATTTAGATGTTTTGCTTACCCTATACAACTTCACTCAATACCTCCACAGTATTGCTGAATTTTAATATTCTTGCACTATAGATAGTACCTTCCTTAGCTAAATGAATTGTGGGGTTCAGTCCCTGAGCCCATTATGTGCCTCTGTAACCCTTTCCACTACCACCCACAAGATGGGTATGGGGTACATAGTAAATGAACTAAACTAAACTCTTGCACTATCATTTTAGACAATCACCTCTCATTATATTTATTTCTCATTTTAAAACGTCTTAGACATATCTCTACCAGTACTCGTCAGGGAATCATTCTTTTTGAAATCCTGTTGTCTTCATATATGCTTTGTCTATGCCCCTGATTAGGGGAACCTTGATCGGTAGGCCTAACAGTCTCCCTTCCCAAGGGCAATTATGTAAAATTTCAGTATTTCTTTAACGGGTCTCGGTAGTATAGTTGAGTTCGTTCTCGACTCACAATCTGGGATCTCGGGTTCGAATTTCGCGCGGGATTCACCTAGCAATAAATAGGTTCCCAGGAGTTAGCTGTTGTGGAGTTGCATCCTGGGAAGTGTTAATAGTTAGACCAGGAGCCTGACAACTAAGTGGACAGCGCTTCGGGTTCGTAGTCCTGAGGTTCAGGGTTCGATCCCCGGTGGAGGCGAAAACAAATGGGTAGAGTTTATTTCACCCTGATGCACCTGTTCACCTAGTAGTAAATAGGTACCTGGTAGTTAGACAGCTGCTACGGGCTGCTTCCTGGGGTGTGTAACAAAAAGGAGGCCTGGTCGAGGACTGGGCCGCTGGGACGCTAAGACCCCGAAATCATCTCAAGATATCTTAATGTATCTAACGTATATATGTACACAGGCCGCCAGTCCCTGACGAAACGCGTTATATTTATTAAAATTTATACATAATGGTGTGTTACGTTAGAAATGAAAAGGTATCAGTTACGAGATAGAAATAACAGTGAGGATTTGCTTCACGGCTTAGAAACATACACAATCAAGAATACACCGTATAAGGATTAACAAGGTAAAGAAAGAGGCTAGGGGTAAGTCGGTGAAAGAAGGAATTAGAGAATGGTAAAATGTAAATCATTAAAATGATGATTTGATATTGAAACAGAGATACCAGCGAGTTAGTATACTAGATTAAAAAAAATGGTTAAACAAGAGTAAAACGTTAAACATAATATTTTGACTTTAGTGGTTTGCTCACTCCAAACTTTGAAATTTGCTACGAATCTGGTCCTCGAATTTTTTTCTCACTGTTCAGCCCCTCACCTCGACTCTTCTCGCTCGACCAGCCGGTTATCGCCACTTTCACATCTCCGTCCGACACTGTACTTTCTCCTCTCCCAGCCCCACATTTACCCCACCAGAAACCTCCTGCTCTTAACTATATATGCGACAGACATTACACAATAATGTCTGTTTTACACGCAACTCACAATACGTTTCCAGTTCTTGTAGCTATTTGATTATTTTGATCAAAGTGATGTATTCAAATGCTCCCTGCTGGTAATAATTCACATTTGTTGTTACTCGATACAACATTTGTTTGTTACTCAGTACAATGTTGTTGCTGTTGTTGTTTTAGATTCAGCTACTTGGAACAAAATGTGGCAAGTAGCACGGGCTATAGTAAGCCCATAGTGGACTTATCCTGGCACAGAAACTGACGTCAATACAATGATTCGGTAATCATTAATACCGAAATTTTCAGTTGATTAATATCGTGTGTATAACTCTTATGTAATAAGCATGCTTCATGCTTTCTTGTAATATTCCATATATTTGATGGCTCTCTTATATTTTATTAATTCATTTTTAATAGCCCATTTACACCTATAATTATAGACGGAGAGGCATCACCCCCTAAGAGAAAAGGTAATTAATGTAGTGAGAGCTTTGAACAAAAATATCACATGTTCATTTGTTATATCATTCACAATACATAGAATCATGGCTAAATAAACACCTTCATACTCCAGCAGTCATCTACTGCTTCATATGAACCAGGAACCGTGCTCCTCCTTAATAGACATATTTATAATTGATTGTGTTGAGAAACGGTCAGCCAGCGTATAACCTAACTTACATGTTAGACTTATACCGAGGTTCTCACTCCTCCCCCTCCCTCGAAGGTCGAACTTCCTTCCAGCATGCAACCCCACAACAAGCTTATTAACTCCTGGGTACCTATTGACTGCTAGGTCAACAGGGACATTAGTTGATATGAAACGCGCCCAACCATTTCTGTCCCACCCGTGATTTGATCCCAGAATTCCTGGTTGTGAATCGAGAACGAATCCGACTGTACTACCAGGACCCTTGAAAACTAAATTCCTTTACTCCCTCCAAACAATTCACTTCCACCCAGCCATGTTCAATATTGTATTCCGGACTTTGTTCATACTCAATCCCCTTCGTCTCGCACTATATCTGCGTATCTTCCCGGCTTTCCTTCCTTCCTCTTACCCTCAAATTCGCCCGAATCAACCCGCTTCACCAATTTACCTTCATCCAGTCGTTCATCATGCCCAAGCCATTCCAATACGCTCTTAATCTTGTAGTTGACCGACTTTGGAACTGTACATCTCTCCATGAAATGTATATCCGGTACTCTCCTGACACCACAGCGTGTCATCGAGGGGAATATATTTTAAGCTATTAAAATTATATACTTTGGAAATTCTCGTTTTCTGAGGATATCTTTTTGCTATTGTATAATTAAACGTTTTGTTGTACCTGACATGAAATTCTGAGTTAATGACTATTTTCTCGTGAATGATGTTTCTTTAAAGACACTATATGTGCAAAGTAACATAAAACACAAATTTAGCCCCATTATAATACAGTTTTGTTGATATTGTATTAAATTCCCTATGCAGAAATGTTCATTTTTGATTTATTAAAATTCCAGTGAAAATTTAAAGGTTATTTGCAATCATTTTGAAAATCTATAAATTAAACCTGTCATGATCTATCATGTGTGAAAAATGAATGAAATAATTATACCTGTTAATGATTTCCATTTTCAATAGTTCTTCTATTGGGTGTTTACACTGTGTTCTCTAATCGTGCCTATATGCACCCCGACTGTTTATTGGATTTATTTTACACGTTCTATCATATCTCTCACTCTAGTATATTGTAGTTCAATTGAGCAGGTTTTGAACCTGAGCTTTAATTTTTATCCATGTGAACATTATGAGAAATGTCTCTTGTCTACGTTCCGGAAACGCAAATAGTAAACATAGAGCATTTCCTGTAATACCACAGTTATCTAATGAAAACAAATTCAGAGGATCACAAATCAATTCAAACAGTTCATTAGATCCACACTAGGTTATTTGTTTATGGAAAGCTTATATTGGTTAGAACCGAAAAGTAATTTTCAATCCTATTTTGAAATATATTCACAGGATTACACTGAATTATTTAAATTGGCAAACTTTATATTTACTGTTCCCCTATATCTCATGGTGTCTCGGTTACCTGAGGAGGTATGGTATTTTTTACATAAAACGACGCCCCTAATTCCTTCACCAGCTTGTGAGTAAATTGTTTTTTAGCCATTTAGCTTCGGAATGCTACCATGCACCCCTATTCCCATTTTCTGGAGTGCTATTTTGTCAGTATTCTCTCTAAAGAATGTAATAGTGTACATCCACTCTACTTTTCAACCCGTTAATGTTGCAAGACAGTATCCTCACTATTTTCTTCCATGAAGAGTTTTCGAACTCTTATCTTTACTCTCTTCTGCAAATTCACTGAGAAGCAAGATCCAATTAGAAACTACCTCTCAACATTTGCAAACCTCATTATTATCAACACTTGTAAAGCTACTAACATCAAAGGTAATGTTATACTTAACTATGTCTTCAACTTTAATTTTTCTAAACCGTTTTATCTTTCATTTTTATCAACAGTTTTACTACAGAGTGTTGAACGCTGCCAACACCAGATAATTTTCCTTAGACTCCTTCATCTGTATTATTCCTTCCTCTCCATTACCCTCTACCTCCTCAATTTCACTTCCCACTTCACGGCGTTTCCTTGCCATAGCTAACTTTTCTAGCGTTTCAGTTTTCTTGTCTAACTTTTTAAGTATTCCAAAATCTTTCTCGAGATATTGTATACAGTACCTAGAGAAAAGATGTAGGTTACATCTTAAAATTTGGGTTTTAATATACTTAAGCATAAATTGGGTCTTTCAGTAACTGTTACATTCTATTTTATTTCTATAGTGTACTGTTACTATACACAACTATATAGGTGATTATCTTCATGAAACAAAGGCCCACGTGTGTTATCAAGATTGTACGTCAACGGTAAAATCTCTTGAACTCTGAATGCCCGAAGGAAGAGTGTTACGCCACACCCTGTTTAACATGTTAATGAATAGGATAGCATCCGAGAGATACCCCTATTGGATAACTCGAACCATGTATACAGATAATATTTTGTTTCGGGGCAAAGATATTTTAAATATTTAAACGGTGTTAGCTTTGTGAATTCTGCGGTCGGTACACAGATCTTGGAATAGCTCAAAAAGTTGGACAAGAGGATTGAAGCTCTAGAAAAATTAGCTATGGCAAACAGACGGGGTGTAGCGGGGAATGAAAGTAAGGATGGAAGTATCATGGATGGCGTATCACGGATAGAAGAGTCTCAGGAAAATGAACTAATGATGGCAGTATTCAACCCAGTGTGGTGGAAAATGTTGAAGGAGAAGCTCAGAAAAAATGGTGTACAACAATACAATTTCAAGAGATGATGTCGCTTAACAAAAAATAAATAACAGCAGCAAAAAATAAGTCTGAAAACAGAGGGAAAAATTACTGCGTTTTGTTCCTCCCATGTTGGTGTTAACTATTTCTATGGCAATGAAATACATTCTTGAATGACATCATGCTTCGTAGGATTAGAACAAGGATCCTAGTATGCGTTCACATGCATTATTCGTTGTTGTTGTTATAGATTCAGCTACTCGGACCAAGTTCCAAGTAGCACGGGCTATGGTGAGCCCATAACTTACCTGGCACAGGAGTGCCACCTTTTGAAGTGCGAGGATTAATTCATTAGCAAACTAATGCCCCCTTCACGCTGGATGAGCTCAATCGGGCTAAGAAAAACTCTAAGGATACATCCCCTGGAGCCGACAAAATAACCTATAAAATGATTAGAAACCTCGGCCCAGAGGGAGACGCTGCATACCTAAGATTAATTAATTTAGCCTGGACTGCTCAAACTAGACCTGCTTGGAATAGAGCAGACATAGTGCCGATCCCAAACCCAAAGATCCAGCTAATCCCAGGCCCATCTCTCTCCAAAGCTGTGCAACCAAGACGGCTGACATAATGGCACTCAACAGACTGGAGTGGAAAATGCCTAAACTGCACCATGATATGTATGCCTATAGAAGAGGGGTTGGCACAGTGGAATGTATTACAACTCTGTTAGCCCACTTGAATGACAGACCAGGAATGCTGATATTCCTGGACCTCGAAAAAGCCTTTGAACTGGCTAGCGCCCCAGCTATTCTCTGCTGCCTCATTGACAAAGAGGTCAGAGGCAACCTGCTCTCCTGGACCAAAAACTGTCTCATAAACAGAGAAGCAAGAGTAAAACTTCATGGCACAGTCTCTGAGTACAAAAGACATGAAAATGGTACACCGCAAGGAGGTATTCTCAGCCCTCTTCTCTTCAACTGTTTAATGGAAAGAATAATGAGGTTGAAACTTCCACATCACTGCAGGCTGCTAAACTACGCGGACGACTTTGTCATCATCATAAAAGGAAGGGATGCGGCGCGCCTTGCACCCAAATGCTTAGACTGCATCAGTAAAGAGGCAAAACAGATTGGGATCAAACTCAACCCCTCAAAGTCAAAAGCCATGCCCATAAAAATAGCGAAGCCCAACATCAACTCACAGTACAGGGTCAACCAATCGAATGGGTGGACACCTATCAGTACCTAGGAATAATCCTGGACACACACATGAATTTTAATGCTGAGGTCACTTACTTGAGAGAGCGAACTGCGGCCAGGACGGCAATCCTCAGGTCGCTAACCTCCCTCTCTGGAGGAGCCAATCTGCAAGTCCTTCGCACATACTATGTACAGGCAGTCAGATCAGTGATCGATTATGCAGCACCTGCACTCACAAATCTATCACACCAACAGTGGAAAAAGCTTGAAGTTGCCCAAAACAATGCTATGAGAGCCGCACTGGGAGCCCCCATGTGGACCAGGCTTGAAACACTTAGACTGGAGACGGGTTTGCCCTCTCTACAGGAAAGAATATCTCAAAGGACAGCTACAATTATCAGTAAGATAATTATTTCTTCTGATCCAATCCCAGTACGGCAGGCCTTGGTGGTTGGACTAGGCCAAAACAATGGAAACTCTTGGGCTGCAAGAGCAGGAAAAGTCCTAAACAGACTACATTTAAAAGCATGATTCTCGATAGAGAGGGTGATCATCCACACCCAAATTACACTCCTTCTGCACCGTGGGAAGAGCCTACTTTCAAAATAGTAATAGAAAGTCTCCCAATGAAAAAGGCTGCCTATGATCCGACAATCCTAAGGCGCATAATAGAAGAGCAAATGTATAGCATAGCAGTAGCAGGAGCCACCCACTTCTTCACAGACGGATCGGTTGACACAGAATATGAGAGTGCTGGCGCTGCTCTTTGCACGGCCAGCATACAGGCATATTGGAGACTGGAGGACTAGTATCATCAACCCAAACTGAGCTGTTTGCCATACAACAGGCATTCGCATATGTGATTGCACAAAACACTCAAATGCAATCATACACACAGACTCAAAAGCTGCACTTCAAATACTAGGACAAAAACAGTGGAAAGATAACGTGGAAATAATTACCACCATTTTGTATCTTGGAGCAGTCGCTAAAGGCAAAGGACTCAACATAACCTTGAACTGGATCCCATCCCATATTGGAATCCCATTAAATGAGAAAGCTGATGAAATTGCTAAACTGGCAACTCGTCATCCAGTGATAGATAAAACAATTCAACCCAGCCTAGAGAACATTAAAAACATCATCACCAAAAAGCTCTCACACCTCAACAAAGCCTACCTACACCAGAGAATAGCTGAAGGTTCGCCCTCTGCAACATGGTATCTTCAGGCAACCAAATTAGAAAGGTTAAATGTCCCAAAAGGAATCCACAGGGAAATAGCAGTTAGGTTATATAGACTACGTCTAGGTTACAGATGCAACTGGGAGATTGGTGAACCCCGACAGAGAGAGTGCATCTTCTGTCAAACTGTCACAGAAAAGCCATTACTTCACTATCTTCTGGAATGTGAAGCAACCAACGACCTTAGAAGAGCTTTAAGAGTTCCTGAATCTTGCAGTGGCCACCCTGAATCCAGCAACAGAGCCACTCTCCTGGTCAACAAAGGTGTCCAGCAGCTGGACGCCCTCATAAAGACTGTGAAGCAGTATCCTCCCCCGCGATAACAGCTTGATGATTAAATGCAACCTCAGAATAATGAAAAAATTACAGAAAAAAATGTACCACTTACGAGCTATTCATGCCCGTGCCACCTCTTGGGTGGCTTAATCTTTATCAACCAATCCTGTCTGATTACGGGCTCACCATAGCCCGTGCTACTGGAACTTATTGTTCTGAGTAGCGAATCTTAAACAACAACAACAACCTTGTCTGAGCCATACACAGACTCAGACCTGGTTACAAGTGCTGCTGGGAGGTAATAAACCAATAGTTAAGGATTGTCAGACTTGTGAAACAGATGCTGAGGCATCACTATTACATTACTTACTGGAATGTGAAGCAACTGAATCCCTGCTTATCAAACTCAACATTAATCCAACGAGAGCAGCTGCATTAGATGCAAATTCCACAGAAACTACAATGATTACAAAAGCAGTAGAAGAATGGGGTACACTAGGAAAATTCTGTATCTACATCCATCACCAAGATAATGTTATTGAAACAAGAACAAAACCAGTGCGCTAAAACAGAAGCGAAAAAGAAACGGAAAAAGTAGAGACCCCCCCCCCCCCTACATTTAAAACTTTGACTCGAATATCACAGCAACAAGATTATCGCAATAGCAGAAACTCATTACGTGCTCACCATAGCCCGTGCTACATGGATATTTTGTTCTGAGTACCAAAATCTAAAACAGTAACCTGGTCTCATCGACAAGGCTGTTGTTTTATCATAATCGACTTGATAATGTTCCAGGACGGACTGAAACGTTGTCGTCTCTTTATCTTCTGGTGTGTTGTTTGGTCAACATTTATTCAGCCACGTTATTGTGACTCTTCATCTGCATAGTGGTAAGTGTTACAATGCAAGGTGTGGCAGTAAGAGTTACATTGCAAGTTGGGCAGTAGTAGTATTAGGCATCCATCTGTCTCAGGAGACTATGGAGTTAAGAACATAAGAAATAAGAACAAAGGCAGCTGCAGAGGTCTATTGGCCTATAACGGCAGCTCCTATTTATAACCACCCAATCCCACTCATTACATGTCCAACCCTCGCTTGAAACAATCGAGGGACCCCACCTCCACAATGTTACGCGGTAATTGGTTCCACAAATAACAACCCTGTTACTGAACCAGTATTTACCCAAGTCTTTCCTAAATCTAAACTTATCCAATTTATACCCATTGTTTCGCGTTCTGTCCAGTGTTGATACTTTCAATACCCTATTAATATCCCTTTGTTATGTCCATTCATCCACTTGTAAACCTCTATTATGTCACCCCTAACTCTTCGCCTTTCCATGAATGCAAATTAAGCTTTGTTAATCTTTCTTCATATGAAAGATTTCTAATTTGGGNACGAAGAAGTTGAAGTTCAGTTAATTTATTATGCACCCCATACCCATGTGTGGGCGGTAGTGGAAAGAGTTACAGAGGCACATAATGGGCTCAGGGACTGATCCCCACAATTCATATAGCTAAGCAAGTTACAATCTTGATGAGTTAGTTACAAAATTCAATGCACATCGTCACATCAACAATGGGCTCGAGACCGATCACAAGTACAGTTTCTAAATTAAGCAACTGACATATGTGAAGAGCTAGTGTCACAATGATATATTATCCTGCATCCCCCCCCCCGCCTTACAATTGACAGCGGTGTATAGGTTACAATCACCTAACAATGAAAAACGTATAAATTGTAGGATGTTCTAAAGTGTAAGTTGGAAAAGGCGATATTACATCCATGTGGCCAACGATCCAGTTAGACCCTGAAGCATTCTCTTAATGGGCTAGGTTTGTTTATTTTAATATAGACCTCTTTTGGTGATTTGGTGAATATGATATACTTTATTTTTAGGAACATGTTCGTTCCTTCTTTGCCCTTCACTCTCCCCCCCCCTCTCCCCTTCCCTTTAACGTTTTGTTGGTTTGGTCGGGACCATCTCACCCGATATATTGAGATATGCAATATATATGCTGTGTTGTTTATTGGCATTTGATTGTATAAACATTGTCTTTCAGAGGTCTAGTGAGGTACTTTAGTTTGCTGTTAAAGATGTCTTACGTCACGAGGAACAACCTCTGTGTCCCTAAACTTTTCGAGAAAACTGTATATAAGAAGAGAGATAAGATTGATTTTATTTTGAAATGAATCTTGGACATTTCTTCAGGTGAGTTATTTTTTTCAGGAAGAGTACTGCATGGTTTGTCCTGAGATACCTGTTATGTTTAATCTATGAGTTAAATATACATTTGTATGTATATGGGGGCAGAAAAGGGGAAGGGTGCTTGTGGATGTGAGGAGGAGGTGGGAGGGAGAAACGTGAAAAGAAGGTTGGGGGAGGAAGGGAGAAACAGACATGCAGACCCGGGCACCGCCGGATACTGCGTTTAGTGTTTGTGACACAAAAATAAGAGCAGGAAATAAATTAATACTTTAAAATTCCTAAATTTCTACTTAGATAGGCTTTTAAATGGACGAAAATTTGTCGAGGCAATTTAATTTGACAAATGTCATATTTTAAACTTATCAGATGATAAAAGTTACCAGATATCAACGGAATAATGTTAAAAGTGCTAAATATGAAAACGAAAGAGATCGGGATTCATAATTAATAAGGATCTTGAGTGAAAATATCAATGTATAAATGTTTTATAATAAAGCAAATAAGGTACACAAATAGAAGTGTTAGTAATATGACAGCTGAAGTCATTCTTGAGTTTATATCTTCCTTTGTTATGCATCATATAGATTGTGCAGTTCAGTTTTGGGCAATATACTTAAATATATATGTATTCTCTAGATTAATATTCTTCAGAATGACGTACAAGGAAGAATGGTATTCTCTAGAATGATATTCTTCAGAGTGTGTACAGAGAAGGATGGTATTCTCTAGAATGATATTCTTCAGAATGCGTACAGAGAAGGATGGTACTCGAGAATGCGTACAGAGAAATGATATTCTCTAGAATGTGTACAGAAGAAGCGTAATATTATTAGAATGAGTACAGATATGGATGATATCCCTAGAATGCGTACAGAAGGATATTATCTAGAATGCTTAAGAGAAAGATGATATTCTGTATATTCTAATCAGTGTAGGAGAAATAGCACGTTCACAGAAACATTCTGGTGACTGTTACTGAGGTAAGATTCCCTCACCTACTTACTGAGGTACTAATTCCCATACGAATTAAAGTAAGATTAATTCCCCTACAAGTACTGTAGAGAATGATCCCTGATACCATAGTGATGCAGTATGAGAAGAAAGTTATTGTGATGTTCGGTGTCAAAGGCCTTACACAGGTCAACAAATAGACCTTTGGGGTACTAATTTTGTCAAACTATATTGGCAAGAGGTAAGTATATTATGTTTAACTTAGTAGGAGTAGGTATGTTTGTACACTAGCTTTTCAAATATTTAGACAAAGTGGGCAGGATTGATATTATTTTAAAGTTGTTGATTTCGTTGTATGTAACGTTACACTATAAATATGGCTATTGTTTTATACAGTTGGTGACTTCTATTATGCTGTAGTGAAACGTAATGTACGCTACCTAGGGCACTTTCTAAGGTTCTCGGCCAGAAACTAGAGAGAGAGACGTCAGTTCAAGTGGAGCCCAGTCGAAAACGTTCTCGCTAGGGATCTACTCAATTTTATGGAGTTTACCAGGAAGCAATCAAAACTAAGCATTCAGGTCTAGGTCTGTTTCCCTTAGTAGATTTATTCCCCTATATGCGTACATAGCGTTTGCACCCATTTAACATGGTTGAGTGAGGTGGAAGGGTCATCCATTGTCGGCAGAACCACACTCGAACTCTGCTTGCATCGCAAGTAGAGTCTAAGATCTAGCGAGAGGAATTATTTTCTTACGGTTATAACATATCCTCAATGATAGTACTTATAGAAACTATTTGATAGATAGTACTTATAGAAACTATTTGACTGAATGTACACAATTAGACTTATGCAGCTAATGGTTTTGTAATACTAATTTTGTAGAGGGCACACAAAATGTTGAACACCAAATTTCACCATTCCAGGACCTAAAATAGCATATATTAGACCTAGGATTGCCTAGATAGGTTAGCTTTGGTTAGGCCAAATTCTTTGGTTACTTTTCCATTTGATAAGTATGCTATTTGGAGTATTTAGTATTACAAAACGTGAAGTTTTTTGGCCCAACAGTCCATTTTTTGTCTGTTCATCCAAATAGTTGCCATACGTACTACTGTATAATTTTTGGAGAATGGGATGAATTATCACAAGTAATCTGTCATAAAGATCAATTGTGATAATCAAAGGTGCATTTGATATGCATTTTTAACAATTTAAAAGCGCTGTCATTCAATACAAGGTTAGCCATTCTAAGGAATCAACTTTTGGGAAAGGCGTTAATCGTGCAATTTCACTTATTTGCATAATCTTACTAGGTGATAGGCGATGCTGGAAAACCGCTAGATAACAACGAACTCGAGCGCCAAACAATATGCAGTATCATTAAGTCCTTAAACATATTGAACGTACAAGCACTACACCCCGAACGAACATTAGGGAGCTCATTTTCGCAAACAGAGTGGTAGACGGTTGGAACAAGTTAAGTGAGAAGGTGGTGGAGGCCAAAACCTTCAGTAGTTTTAAAGCGCTATATGACAAAGAGTGCTGGGAAGACGGGACACCACGAGCGTAGCTCTCATTTTGTAACTACACCTAGGTAATTACTTGTGCACTCCAAATCTTCGTAAAAACCAGTTAGTTAGTTAGTTTAGTTCATTTATTATGCACCCCATGCCCATCTTGTGGGCGGTAGTGGAAAGGGTTACAGAGGCACATAATGGGCTCAGGGACTGAACCCCACAATTCATTTAGCAAAGCAAGTTACAATCTTGATGAGCTAGTTACAAAATTCATGAACGACATTATTAATCTAGACCCCAAAAGCTTTCTCAAGTGTTGCAGCAGAATCCACAGTACGATAAACAAGTATCTTATCCCTCATTTTACGTGGTCTGAGTCAAACAACAGTATATAGAAGCACCATACAAGTAAACTACTAACTTGTAAACTCATAAATGTAAAAAAAAAAAACTTATACATTTAACTAATTAATAAGAAAAATAAATAAATTCTTAATTTATACGCTATTAACGTTTTTTTTACTTGCTTTGTAATATGCAATTATGTAGGTGCAAACAATAGAACTAAAAATTATCTATATCTATTAATTTTAAGAATTACTCTGTCAGAATCCTATTTATAAGTTTTGTATAACTAAATCTATAGTACAGCTATATAACAGTTGTATAGGTTAACTTTCAGACTTATCTGGAACGCGTTATGTGTAATTAGAACTTAATTAAAAAAAATACGAAACTACAAATGAGAACGTGTATTTATCTCAATTTTGTCTGTGTGGGGAATTTAGTGCATGGCCAGGTACAGAAACCAATTAAGGTTATTCAAATAAGTTATTGTTATTATACTTCTTTTAGGTTGACGCTTTCAGTAATAAAATTGGTAATTACTTTGCTGACAAAGGAGTGGAGCAAGGAGATGTGATTGGAATTTTAATGAAAAACAGTGTCAAGTACATTTGCATATGGCTTGGACTTTCCAAGGTAAGTTGCCTGAATGTTGTTCATGTTTTAATTGTACATTATACATGTACTGTATGTATATTTAAGTACACTGCACACTTATATTTAGAAGAAAATTAGAGAATTAGTCACCCAACCCACACATCTGAAAAGAAAGGAAGTGACGACATTTCGGTCAGTCCTGGATCATTATAAACTCGTTTGTTTGATTGATGAAGATTAAGCCACCCATGAGGTGGCACGGGCATGAATAGCCCGTAATATTCAAGTAAGAATATGAGGTGAGACGCGAGAAGGTAAGAAGTAAACTGTAGGTGCTAACAAGAAAAGATAAAACTGCAGAAGGCCTACTGGCGAAGAGAAAGAGGTGAAATATTAACAAGAGACCGGTCGGTTTTCTAGAAATAACCACCTTCCTCGTCGTTATCAGCTTGCCCTTTCCTCGCTGAGAACTAACAAAACTTTTGTTACCCCTTTCTTCTGACAAAGGCAATACGGGGGTTGTCCTCAATCATGTGGACAGCCTCCAGAAGGTTAATGTTTTGCTCTGATTTTCAGACATATGCTCCTCTGGTTTCTAACCATTTGGATCACCTTAAAATTACTTTTAACCGTAAACTAAGACAGCTCTCTAGTCTCTGTCCTGACTTTGATCTCGTCAAATGCTTCCGTGACATTTGTCCTAATCTTCCTTATTTCTCGGGTCTCCCTAAAACTTACAAACTTGGCGTTTCTTTTCATCCTATTATTTCTGCAATAAACTCTGTCCGTTATCCTCTTGACCCATCGCTGGCCAAAACTCATTCCTCATTTTAGTACTTTTTTCCCTCCCACCTTCGTACACTCTCAGGACTTCATCAACAGATTGCAACAATCTGCAACCTTTGCATAAGATGTTTAATCATAATGTTAAATATTTTTCATACAAATGTTCTTGATGCTTTTTCTTTCCTTAGTTAGAAGACGACTGAGGGCTTTCTTCATCTCCCACTTTCTACTGACGTCTTCCTCGATCTCATTAGACTGATATATACATATTAGTCCCGGTGGTATAGTCGGGTTCATTCTCGACTCACAATTGAGAATTCCGGGTTCGAATCCCAGGCGGGACAGAAATGGTTGAGTGCATTCCCTATGCCCCTGTTCACCTAGTAGTAAATAGGTACCCATGAGTTTGTCAGCTCGTTGTGGGGTTACATTCTGGGGAGGGTTAGTAATTCGATCTTGGGGGACTTCGATATAAGCCTAACATGCAAATATTATTATAGGAACAATAGAGGAATTATATATATATATTCTTGTTGCCTGCCCCCTGGCACATTGAATGATTATAAAGGATCTGCTCTTCTTAACAAACGTGATCAGACTTAGCTTTATCTCTTATTTCGTTTCAGTCTCTACTGTTGCTATATCTTTTGTCTCTCACGTTCTTTTCACCAATTAACCAGAAGTTTTCTTTATTACTGTTAACTCCTACGGTTGACTTCTTACCTTCTTGACTTTCCTCTGACATTCTTACCTTATATATTGACTTTCTTTGCCATTCTTTCTTTTCACGACTTGATAATAGTCCAGGACTGACCGAAACGCTGTTACTTCCTTTCTTTTCTTATGTGTGAATTGGGCGTCTAATTTTCAGTCCCTTTATGTCTGTAAATTATTGAATTATTGTATAAGTGTGTAGGAAGAATATTGTCAGTCTGCTATGTGTCCTTTTGGAAAATGACACGAGTTAAAATAAAAGCGAAATTAAAATAAATATGTAAGGAAATATTGGAAGTTGACTTTATTAAAATGTTTTATGTAATTATAAAGCGTTGTCATTTAGTAAGGTTAAAAATTGTTGCAGTAATTTAAACCGAAAGAGAAGTGTAAATATTGAGTAGGAAAGGAATAGAGTAGTGGTATCCATAAAAAAATCTAGCGAGTACAATCAGAGTTGTATAAAGTGTATGGAGAAGGATAATTAATGGGGAACAAAATAATTGCTGGATGTTGATGGCTGTTTAAATAAATATAAAAGTACGTGCAACAAGAATGAAAAGTAAAACAAATGCCTCAATATAAATTTTCCAGACATAGATATGCAGCCCATCCTCCGAATATGGCGAGGTAAATGTAACGGCACAAGTAAGTGTAAATATGTACTATTCCTAGCAGTTATGAATTGTACTTATTACACTTAGTATTAAACCGTACTGTCAAATAATCGCCAGAATAGCACCAAAATATTGTGAATATTTGAGTTTACCTGAAAAGCTGAATAGAAAACCACGACCTAACCTAACCTTTTTAGTGTATGAGGCCAAGCTGATGATTGATTGATGAAGATTAAGCCACCCAAAAAGGTGGCACGGGCATGAATAGCCCGTAAGTGGTGGCCCTTTGGAGCCATTACCAGTATCAATAGCTGATACTGGATATCTGTGGCGGTGCGATTGCACCCTACGGAGAGGTCGTGACCTCTGAGGACAAGCATTTTATTGCTTCTTAAGTACAATTAGTACTTAACCTATAGTTATATTGATATTACAGTTTTATAAAACTAATAAAACAAAACTAAAATATTTCAATAAATTATAAAGTAACTCAGGATATTTTCAAATTTTATATAAAATCTCTATTGTTTAATAAGACTGAAAAAGAAATTCTTTATATTTAAAACTTTGTATTAAAAATTCTGAGTGTTCTAACAGAAAACGAGGAGAATATATAGGGAGGTAAATGTAACGGCAGACGTAAGTGTAATTATGTACTATTCCTAGCAGTCACGAATTGTACTTATTACACTTAGTATTAAACCGCACTGTCAATTCGGAGGGTGCCTGGTAGGTGCAAATAGGTACGAAATGTCTAAAACATATTAATACTCCATCCACAGAGCATTCTCTCTCAAACCATATACACTGATTGTTCCCTACACCGCCCCACGGGTGCAGCTGGAAGTGCTGTTGTCCTGACAGTTGGTGATAGTTTATATTTTGAGTGGTGAATCCGTATAAACAGCTTTGCCCTCTACCCTCAGACCGAACTATTTGCTTTACTTCTTGCATTCAGATGTGTACAAGTCTCCAGAACTTGGCATATTAATTGTAAGTGATTATCATCCTTACTTGTGCTCAACTGTTTAAGACACAATTGTAATGTGCTCGACGACAAAATTATTAATGATGGTAATTTTACGTGGATTCCATTTTATGTGGATTCTATTTTACGTGGAATGCATCACATCAAATTTAAAAATGTTTATTCAAATGTTTATTCAGGTAAAGTACATACATACAAGGTGTGATACAAACATTGATGGATTTATAGATAGAGCTAGTACATACAATGCCTAAAGCCACTATTACGCAAAGCCTTTCGGGCAGGAAAAACACTAAAGACTAATACTTAATACTAATTGAGATTAAAGTATAAATTGTGTTGAGAAAATATAAAAATAAAAAAGGGGGGAACATGGCAGAAAAATAGCAAATATACAATAAGGTCGACAAATAGCATGTTGGCCTCCGAATGGATAATAGAGCTGATGAGTTAGTTAAAGAATCTGGCTTCAAAGAAGGAGTTGAGTATAACCTTTAATTGCCTATAAATAACCTGAGAACAATAATACGCGACGAACTTCAACACAGTCTTGTAGGTCTGAGGCAAAGTGAAGTCTACACTAGCCGTTCCAGCCTTCATCATAATATCATACAAGAAACCACTCGTCTATGGATCATCCAATAATATCAGCATACTCCTAGATGTTACTACTGCTCAGCTTAGACGCGGTTATAAGTATCTCTGGGATTTTCATTATTTTATTTATATATTTACTTGTATATACAAGAGTTTTTACATTCTTGTACAGCCACTAGCACGCGTAGCGATTTCATTACTTGCTGATGTAGCTCTGACCAACTGAAAACTGTCAGCAAAATTATTCATACACCCTCCGCCACTATGTGATGGAGTGTGAAACGATACGTGAATTTAGTAACAGCTTTATGGCAAATGTTAACAAATTTACAAATGTAGGTGATTTTAACCCCTTCCACTGCCACCTAATGGACATGGAAGTGGTGGTGTGCATATTAAGGACATCAAATAATGAAATTAACTCACCGTATATATAAATTGCTTGGCTTAGAGACTGTACTAATGTTTATTCTCAAATCCATTATTTATATAATACTGTAATTAGCTTATCAATACTGTTATTGCTGGGTAAGTGAATTTTGGGGTTCAGTCCCTGAGTTTGTGTAACTTTTCCATTACCGCTCACAGAATAGGTGTGGGATGCATAATAAATGAACTAAACTAACTAGATGTTTCTGTAAGAGATAAGAATCGATGCAAAATATTCAGATGGAAATACACGCGGATATGGGTATTACCATATATTTTACTCACACTTGCTCATCTCAGAAGATGGTATAGACAAAATGTTTAACTCAAATTACTTGACGTCCTCTTACACCTCTATAATCTATTTTCAGCCAATAAGGAAGCGAATCTGCGTTTTACGAAGAAGGTAGAATGCAAAGTGATTTAGAAAATATATATAAGGTGACAAAATCAGTTCGTATTTATTGTCTAATTACTTAACTTTCACTCTAGATCGGAGCAATACCAGCGCTTATCAACAGCAGCATGCGCTTAAATTCTCTGAAGACGTGCATCACAGTGGCATCTTGTAAGGCTATTATTTATGAAGCAGAGCTACAGCAAGGTACGGTATCTAATTCGTCTAATTCATCACCTATGAAGCTTTCCTATCTCTATCATAAACAAACTCATTGAGCTACCTCTTTTGTGTCTGTATCTCACTTCTTCTCCCTATAGACTGGCACCATCTTCAGCTTTCATTATTTGCCTGAATTTACCTGAGGGTCACTATGTCCCTAGTGGCCTCGACGAGGACAGGAAGGCAGTAGCTTGTCAAAGGTCCCCCCCCCCATTTGGCCTGTTGATTTTAATCGAGTTGGATTTTCAAATTCAGCAGTGTTTTAGAATTTACGGCTTCGGTGTGAAGGCATTTTCATGGGATTATAACGCCATGAGTGAAAAAGTATCTGCTATTTTCCATCCTGTATTGTGGCTTGTTGAGCTTTAAATCGTTACTCCTTGTTCGTGTTACATCTGACCTTTTGAAAAAATTGTCTGGATCATTATCCTCTCAAATTGTTCAGCATTTTAAAAGTTTCAGTGAGATCAGCCCTGTCATGTCTGGTTTGTAACGTTGTTAGCCCTGTAGCCCTCAACGGTTCTTGATATAAGAGTCGTCAGAATTTAGTCGCCGGCATTGAACTTTCTCCAAAGCAGATATGTTTTTCTGAAGATGAGGTCCCCGTGCTTGGATACAATAATCCAAGTGTGGGGGCACCAGAGACTTATACAATTGAATCACTATTTTCTTTTCCTTGAAGTTAAATGTTCACTGTATTATTCCTAGGGTATTTTTTTTTACTGCAGCTCTCACTTGTTGTGCAACTTTTAATGAATTCTGACTCCCAAGGTCCTTTTCTTCATCAATCTGCTGCAAAATAATATTGTTAATTTGGTAGTTGTGACGGGGGTTGTTACGCCCAACATGCAGGGTCTTACATTTTTCGATATTAAAAAGCATTTGCCAGTCTTACTGAATTTTGTAACTAGCTCTTCAAGATTGTAACTTGCTTAGCTAAATGAATTGTGGGGTTCAGTCCCTTAGCCCATTATGTGCCTCTGTAACCCTTTCCACTACCGCCCACAAGATGGGCATGGGGTGCATAATAAATGAACTAAACTAACTAACCAGTCTTCTGTCCATTTGTGGAGTTCATGCAAGGCTTCATGATGCCTCTTTGTAAGGCTTCAATATTATTTGCGTTTCCCACTTTATCATAAATCTTAGCGTCATCCGTAAATTTGATCATGTGGTTTGTAATATTCTCATCTATATCGTTGATGTATATGACAAAAAGCTTGTTAATACCTAAGCTTATTAATATAAAAAAATGATCAGAAATAATATTTTTTATCTCTATTTTTATTTGTTCTCAACACATATTCTTTGTCAATCCTGTCAATCTCTATTGTCAAAACATTTTTTTTTTAAACAACGCTGTTTGTCGACCTAATTGTATTTGTGCTGCTTTTTCAGCCATGTTTCCCCCCTTTTTTATATCTATTTTTATTTGTTCTCAGCACATTATATTCTTTATTCTCAATTAGTATTACGCTTTAGTCATTAATGTTTTTCTTGCCCGAAACGCTTTGCGTAATAGTGGCTTTAGGCATTGTATGTACTAGCTCTATCTATAAATCCATAAATCTTTGTAATATCTCTTGTATGTATGTACCTTACCTAAATAAACATTTATTTATTTATTTATTTATTTATTATTAATATTTACAGAAGACGTCGTATTTATTTTGTTACAAAAGTGCAATTTGTATCGGTTTTAATTATAACTCATACACTTAATCTTTTATATTTCAGCAATTAGTGATATTCTAGAGGATGATGATGAAGAAGTCTCAAGCCTTGCATTGTATGTGTGTGGTGCTGATGAGAGGGAGCTGACTATCAAAGGTATGAATATAAAATGTGTGATTATATATTATATTATGTTGCACCTTTTCTTATGATCCACGCCATCATAGCTCCAATAACTGAAATAAATTACTGAAAAAGTTACGGCAGTGGGAGGAACCTGCTGAAGATCTGTGTAAGAATAGAGGAATCCCGCAAAAGATGTGTGTAAGAATAGAGGAATCCTGCAGAAGATCTGTGTAAGAATAGAGGAATCCTGCAGAAGATCTGTGTAAGAATAGAGGAATATGCAGAAGATCTGTGTAAGAATAGAGGAATCCGGCAGAAGATCTGTGTAAGAATAGAGGAATCTGCAGAAGATCTATATAAGTATAGAGGAATCTGCAGAAGATCTGTGGCCCTTGCGAGGCAACTTCTTTATATCCAACACTACAATTATATACATATTTAATTTGTACTTTAGATTTGAAATTTTATTGTTATGAATTATAAAAAAAATACTTTTTAACTTGGTAACGCGTTCCTATTTCGTTTCTTAATTTATAATACCAAATTTTTATTTATTTTCCCCTCTTACTCGACACTTTTTAGGGAATGTAAATTAAGTGTCCGTATCTCTCTTTACAGGGACCGTTCCTAATGCCTCCCCTATGTTTTTAACTGATTTCGCAATTTACTATTATTTATCTGATGTATGATACCTTCGTTTTTTCTAGGCTTACATCTCTTTATTTGTTGCTCTGAAGTGCATTTACCAAATTTCAGTTTAGATTCTCCTGTATCGTTTCTGCGTCCTTGTCTGAATGCACTGTCTGTGCTGTTTAGTGATGTCGCACATTTACGGGGTTGCTATTCACTCCAGCATGTGAAGCATTGATGTGTGTGGTGAGCAGTAGAGGTGTCGGGATAGAGCCCTGCAGCACTGCTTGCTACTCTCACCCACGCTCACTTTATTCCGTTTGGGATGACCCTCTTGTTGCATGTGCTTATCGATGATCTGTTGCAATTTAAGAGATTTTATCCACAACTTTTCGCATATGTACCTGCCTATCTCCTGTGGAACAAGAGTTTAGTTGTAAAATATTGTATTCTTATATAATCTACTGCTTCAAATATGTTTAAAAAGAGCGGATATAAAATTTATCAGACAGAATCCTCCTTGAGCGTTTCACAAATCTTTCATTTAAGATGAATACCAATGGCATTTGCTTTTATCACTTCAAATAATGTTCTCTCATGTTATATTAGCTTATAGATTAAATACTCTTTAATCTTGTTAGCGTGCATGAGGAAGACCGCTAAGACGTGCATAGAAAACTTGCCTATCTTTCCACCACGCTGCTCTCCTTCTGTCTCCCTACTTCAAATTTGTTTCTCTGTTTTATTTCTTTTTTTTCATTTATATATTTTTCGCGTTTATAATTTATTTATTTAGTTTCCCTGCTCAACTTACTTTATTAAGTTCTCATTTATTTTAGCAAGGAGTTGTATTTCGTTCACCACCTCTAATAAGAACATAAAAAACATAAGATTGTTTATGTTAAAAAACATAAGAATTTAACCCATGGTGGACAGGCCACCGAACTTTCAAATCTCCTTTCTCTTCATACCCATATCCTCTTCCAGAATTTCACCTTCCCACTCCTCTACCTCCCCCATCCGTTCCAAACCCTTCGGACATCAAATCCATAAGAATTACTGCGGAATACTGGGCAACTATCATATCACATCCTCTCTTTCATTGTGTTGTTTTTTTCCCCCTCCTAACCCTTAGTTTGGACTTGATAATGATCGGGAAGGACGCAAACCTTCTGTCAATGTGTGTGGGTTTGTTGTTTGTTTTGTCAGCCACGTTAGTGTGACATTCTTTGCACGTGCCAATGTCAACTAGCAGGAGGCGGTGCCATATAGTAAGAGTGAAATTGGTAGTTAAGTCCCATAAATAATTTTTGGTATAACAGTGAAGCATGTGTAACGATTTAACATCAAACCAGAAGTTTCATTAACTCATTACATGTGTGCTTGGATACAATAGTCCAAGTGGGGGACTCACCGGAGATTTATATAGTTGAATAGCTACCTTCTTTCTCTTGAAGTCAAATATTCATTTGACTATTATTAGGGTTTGGCTGGTTTTATTTTTAACTGCAGTTCCCAATTGTGCAACTTTTAATAATTGATGAATTATGACTCCAAGGTCCTTTTCTTCATCGACCTGCTGCATGGTAATGTCGTCGATTTGGTAGTTGTGATGTACAGTGGTATGCCCCATGTCTTGCATTTTTCGATATTAAAAAACATGTTTCCACACATGCTTTTGTATAGTCATTTAACACCCCCCCCACTAATTAGTTATTTTATAAGGAGCTTGATTATGCATAATTGCTTACAAAGCTACACACTCAATTGCTAGAAGTTATAATATTTCTGGAGCTCCTCGGGCGTCGAGCATGAAGCAAGAATGCATTGGAGAAGAAAGCTGGCAGATCATCGATTTCTTGTTTTTTCGATGAGCTGAAAACCTACATCTTCCTGACGTGATTGTTATGTTTGAAGTGCCATCTCATTGTCTTCTTACAGCTCAGACCATGTAAATCGTATCTGTCAGCTTCTGCCTCACTGCAAATTTGCTTGAAATGACCAACAAAGCATAAATCAACTATTATCTTGTGTCAGTACGGTAATTACGTTTAACCAGTGTTTACACTACAAAAATGTTCTAATGGTGAAGTCACATTATTATATGATTTCGACTAAATACATCAGATTGTGTGGACCTGGATGCTGACGTCGGTGATGCAGCTATCACTAGCCCTCCTCAGCTTAAGAATATCAACATCTCTGATAGTATGATGTATATTTATACCTCAGGAACAACTGGCTTGCCTAAACCTGCCATAATTAAACATTCAAGGTAATTAGTTGTTAAGTATAAAGTGTAGTTGATTGCAATTTGTTATTTAGTGAAGGCATTCATTTATGTAAATACTGTGTATGCTACATTGTATATTCCTATCCATTTACCCGCCTGTCTCCTATTGTGCCTCCATATTTATTAGTTTACCTTCCTCATTCGTCTTCGAGTTTGTTCAATGTTTCTTACCTGTTTAATATTCTTGTCTAAAAACAATTAGTACTCAACCAGCATTTATTATCCACAAATATTACTGGCAATACGGTGCTGATGTTGCTGAAAAAATTAACTTTCAGGCCACACAGCGAAACTAATAGCAACCTCATATATGCGCTTTGTAATATAAACTGGAAATCTGAATTAAATAATACACATTATATAAATTCATCAACTGACATCTTCCATGCCAAAACCTTAAGCCCCTACAACACACACTATCATCTTCTCACCAAACAAGTAACTAGCAAAAGATTAAGCAAACCCTACCTCACAAATGGCATACATAAAGCAATTTACAAAAAAAACATGAATATGAAAAACATAGGATTGGCCTAGTTACAAAGGAATTAGGAAAACTATACTCATCTACAGTTACCAATATAATACAAAGAGCTAAAATATCATATTTTTTAAACAAATTAAGGATCCAAATGAAGCATGATAAGCATTGGAAAGCCATCTCAAATATCCTAGGATCCAAACAACACTCAGGTAATAAACATTAAATTCAACAAGATGGTAATAAACTGGCAACGGATTTAGAATTAGTAACTGATTTTAATAGCCTCATTTCCACAATTGGCATTAACTTTGCTATAAATATCCCAGAGACCCAGAGGTATTTACCTGTATTTACCTGAGGATTATTATCTCTAGTGGCCTCGACGTGGACAGGAAGCCGACGGCTTGTCATAAGTATCCCCCCCCATTAATCCTGATGATTTTATTCAGTTGAATTTTTACATTTTGTAATTTTTTTGGCATTGCAGCAATGTTTTAGCATTTAAAGCTTTGACGGGTAGGCCGTTCCATGGGTTTATAACACTATGGGTGAAAAGCATCTGCTGTTTTCTGTCCTACATTGGTCCTTGTTGAGCTTGAAACCGTTGCTCCTTGTTTTTTATCCATTTGACCATTTATGGAAGTGGTCTGGATCAATATCCCGTAAATTGTTCAGCCTTAAAAGTTTCGACAAGGTCAGCCCTGTTATGTTTAGTTTGCAATGCTATTAGCCCTGTGTCCCTCAACCGTGTTGCTATGAGAATTGACTTAGTTCTGTGATGATTTTTGTCACCCGGTGCTGAACTTTCTTCAGAGCAGATGTTATTCTTAAGATGAAGTCGCCATGAGTGGATTCAATAGCCCAAGTGGGGATTGGCCAGAGATTTATACAGTTGAATAACAACCTTTTCCTTGAAGTCAAGGGTTTGTTTGACCATTCCTAGGGTTTGCTTGTTTTTATTTTTACCGCAGCTCCCTCTTGTTGTGCAACTTTCAGTGATTGATAGATTCTGACTCCAAGGTCCTTTTCTTCATCAATCTGCTGCAAGATAATGTTGTTAATCTGGTAGTTGTGATACGCATTGTTATGTCCTACATGCAAGGACTTGCATTTTTCGATATTGAAAAGCATTTGCAAGTTTTCCAACCATTTATGGAGTTCACATTGATTTCTTTGTAATGCCTCAGTATCATTTTAATTTCCTACTTTACAATAAATCTTAACGTCGTCTGCAAATTTGATTATGTATGCTGTAATATTATCAGCTATGTTATTTATGTATATGATAAATAGGATTGGCCCCAAATAGAACCCTTACGGTACCCCACTCACCACATTTCTCCAGTCAGATTCGCTTCCATTTAGGGCGACCTTTCGTTTTCTTTGTTTTAACCATTGTTTTATTCATTCTAGTATTCTCCATTTATTCCATGTGCTTTTAATTTAAGTCTTTCGTTTGATACCTTATCCAAAACTTTAGTGAAGTCCATGAATACTTCATCTACTGGAAGCCCTTTGTCTGGATACCTGGTTACCGTTTCCAAAAATGTGAACAGGTTAGTAAGGCAGGATTTATTTTGAACAAAACCATGTTGCGTTGATTTACTGGATTGTTCACTGTGAGATGGTGAAGGATTCTCTCCCTTTGGATTCTCTCCGTGAGCTTGCAGATATGAGATCAGCCTGATTGGACGGTAGTTTCCTGCTGAGCTCTCTGCAATCTTTGAAAATAGGGGTGACATTTGCATATTTCCAGTCTAGGGGAACTATCCCTTGGTCCAGAGATTGTTTGAAAAGAAGTTTCAGTGGTAGACATCGTTCATCTGCCAGTTCCTTTACGACTTTGCATTGAGTTACATCCACACCTGGGGCTTTTAAATCTTTTAGATTGTTAGTGCTCTTCCTGATTATATCGCACGTTATGGGAATATCCCTTAATTCGTTCTCTTTATCTGCTTCAAACATTTATATGGGTATTGTAATGTTTGATCTCTCTTTAGTGTGAGCACTGGATGTAAAGTATGCATTTAATGTTGGCTGCTCATTTATCGCCGTTATAATTTGGTTGGTTCTTCCTAGATGGAGGTAATAGAGCCCATGAACATCAAACATAAATAAATATATTTTTGATATTCCTAGGTCAGACAATCTATGCAAATATGCCTTGCTAAATGCATGTTTGGACCTAATAAAAGGACCCAATAGATGGAACTCCCTTCATAATGAAGTAAAAAAAATGAACTATATTTATTCAAAAGTACCTAAGTTTATCACCCCAGTATCCCACCTTTTGCTACTAACTCACCCAGTATCTTACTATCTAGAAATGCAACCACGTCAATATCATTTCTTTTATCGCATCTTTGTATTGACAAAGACAAAGTAATTACGTGGAATCAGTTTATGCTATTATGTGCATGTCATTAATTTTATTTATTTTGTATTTCAAGATTAACTATTTCACCTTTTAGTTTTAAATTCATTGTAAATTCTATGATTAGCTTTAGAACTTGTCTGAAACACCACGCGTGTGCTGGCGATGAGTCACAATAACGTGGCTGAAGTAGTTTGACCAGACCTCACACCAGAAGGTGAAGGGACGACGACGTTTCGGTCCGTCCTGGACCATTCTCAAGTCGATTGAGAATGGTCCAGGATGGACCGAAACGTCGTCATCCCTTCACCTTCTGGTGTGTGGTCTGGTCAAACACTATGCGTGCTGGTGGCTTTGCAAGAATGTACCACTTATTCACCAACATATGAACTTTCACAACCCATTGTACCTTAAATAAATAAAAATAAATAAATAAATAAATAAATAAATAAATAAATAAATAAATAAAGGAATGTAAAATATTCAGCATGCCGAGGGGTCGTACACTAGATCACTATGTTCAAGAATATACATTTATAGATAAATACAGAAATTAGGAAATTTGTAATGTTAATCCTCATCAAATTACATGGATGCATGAAGGTTCGAAAACTTTGCACCAAGGATTTAATATTAAACTTACTTTAATGTAATACATAAATGAGATGTAATGCAAATATTTTAATGTAATAATTCTATACGGTAGTATTTCGTTATAAATGGCCAACTTATTTTAATGCAATAATTATGTTAAGAGAGCAGGATGTATGCTGTGTGCTTGATTATTTATGAGCTCCTCGAGGGACATGTTAAAGAAGAGGGTAGTAATAATCAGCCACTCCATGCCACTGAAGTGTAATTATATTGTATCACTAAACCTTCCTGAAGCTGAAACTCTGATCAGTGTAAGATTGTATTGGATAAAATTAATTTATCCAGCTCAGTCCATCTTCTAAAAATTATAGTACTTATAGCTATTACCTTTTATATTATCATATATAATTATGATATAATTTAATCATATATAGGTAATATGATATGACATGTATCATATTACCTATATATGATGGAATTGGCAAAAGTTTACGTTTTGTACTATTCATTTTTAGAGGAATTTTATAGAAAGAAAGCAACAAACAAGACCTAAATTTTCCTAGGCCTAGAATAGTACAATCACGTACTAAATTAGGCCCACGATTTCGTATAGTTGGACAGGCTCGGTTACGTTGATGGTTAAGCTATTGCATATTTTATTATGGCGTTTAATATTTCAGTAGTACAAAACGTGGTCTTTTGTGGTGCAACAGTCAATATTGTTTGCATTCCCTCCATAGTAGCAACAATTACTGCAAAATTTGGAGTAAATTCAATCATTAATCCCACCACCTTGCTCCCGTATGATCTAAGTGAGGAAATACCTCTGTTCATTTACCCATCTCCTTACCTGACTTCCACGTTATCAACTAAATTCTAAGTGCCCCTTAAATAGTTTGATGTCTATATTTAAACTAGCTTTGTTCAGTAATTATGTCTTTTTTATTATTATTTTAACCTTATTCCCGTCTAGTTATATTTTTCCACCTCAGATTTCTCAACTTCACCTGCGGCGCATATTATTTAGCCAGTTTCAGCCCAAGAGACGTGATATACAACCCGCTCCCCCTCTACCACTCTTCAGGCGGGATAATGGGGACTGGCCAGGCCTTGTTGTTCGGCTGCTCTGTTGTAGTCAAAAGGAAATTTTCAGCATCAGAATACTGGACAGATGTCAGCAAGTATCGTGCAACGGTATGTTCCATACAAAGTTTGGTTTATATATACTGCATAGACATTTAATGACTGAATCTACTTTGAATGTTTATATGTGATTTTGTAATTATGATATATAAATCCAAGAACTTAGTAGTAGTAATTATAAACATTAGACAAAGCTTCTATAAAGCATTGAATTCAGATGAAATGATCCTATCTGCGAAGTCTTTTATTTTTGTGTCTGTATATTATGGAGACTCATTTGAAACAACTAATCTAAAATACATATATATTTGTCAGAATTTTAATGAGTTGTAGATATACTCCTTCAGAGCCAATTTAACATTTTAAAGTGAATATACGGAAAATAAATACCTGTACTGAATTAGACCTACAATAAATTTGGCTTTGCTTTATGTTCCGTTTATTTCTTAGGCCATAACATACGTCATTTGATATATAGAATCACACTGCGGCTTATGTCAATTGACGATAGCTCTTAAGGGAAAAAAATATAAAAGTCTGCTTATAAATCACTAAAATTTCTACGAATTTGCATATCTCTGACATATCACTTAATATGGCATATCACTTAATATGGCATATCACTTAATAAGCGTTGTTATAAAGCGTTATTATACATCAATGTTGTTATGTTCAAGAATTTTGGTGCTTCGCAAACCCTCTAAGGCAAGTATTTTTAAAACAGAACTTTTAAGAAAATGAATTTAAATGTCAACAACAATCATGTATTATTGTTGTCTACACATACAGTGTTTAAATGATTGTTGAACCTTTTAACTTCAGTAATCTTAAGGTAATTGAAATTCAACATTGGTTGAATTCCTCTCTTTTGGTTGAGACTCCTCTCTGGTAATCATAAAACAAAGCTTTCCTAGGTACATAGTCGTATAGGTATTACTCCGGTTGAAGTAACAAATTCAGTCGGTAAAATGGCCATTGATGCGTTTACCATCACCCGAAAACATACTTTATATTGCTCTTTATACATAGTAAACAATAATGCTTTTCGAAAACATTGGAAAAATAGGTGGCTAGTGTTACACAACTTCAGTCCATCATAAAAGTTCAGCCTTGTTTGAGTCATACTCACCCACACTCAGTGTGTACAAGTGCCAGGGGGTATTTAGGCTAGGCTGCATACATTTATGGAATGAGGTTAATGTTAGCCTTTATCTGAGTGTTTAGGTGTTATTTTAGTCAATCATCATGGTGCTCTAGTTAAATCATATCTGTCAACAACGCTTTAAAGATCACGTGACAAGGTATAGCCAATGGGAGAACAATGGGATCATGTGTCATCGAGGACATTCATGATCGTGGCTCAGAACGTCACTTGGGATTTCTGACGTATGGAGTGTGGGTGCTCGTCTTTGGTGCTCTGCGTTCATCGGAGTCTTCGTCTGTTTGAGGCCCCATAAGCAGGCCAAAGTCAAAGATTTATTCAGAGGTGAGCTCTAGTGAAGAAGCAGATACCAGAGAACCCACTCTAATGGAGACCTTCACGACAGTAAGAAGACTTTTGTGCAAGACTGATAGACAATTGAACGACGGTGAAAGCTTTATTTTAATATTCTTAGGGAAACATCTCAGTTACCCATGGCAGCAACATTCTGTGGGGGAATATAATTCATATAACTTTCTCACATATTAATTATTTTTTAATGTACCCAGATTACAATACCACCTGTTTTTTCCACTTCATATTACCTGTTCAATAAATAGTTTCTCATTGTTTCAGTTGTGCCTTTTTTATTTCGTATTAATTCGTATAAATTACATCAAATTGAGCACCCTGAATGCATTGTAATGGAACATTAAATGGTGTATTCTGTATGTAATGATCAGATTGGGCTGTACATTGGAGAGGTCGGGCGTTACCTGCTCAACACACCTAGCAAGCCGGAGGATACTGGGCACAAGGTAAGGTGTGCGCTTGGCCTGGATTAACCTGGGTAAAGTTGCCACATTTGGATATGTGTATAAATCACGAAAATAAACACGTGATTAAAAATGTGACAGTGTCAGACCACAGAGGAAAATTGAAACAGGAATTTTCTTAAGTACTTTCGTATATTAATACATCTTCAGAAGAACAGAACTTCTGTTTCAATTTTCCTCCGTGGTCTGACACTGTCACATTTGGATATATCAACCCGTCCTCCCAAATTCGTATAGTCAATATTGACTTGTTAAATACGTGCATAGGTGACATACTAATCATAATAGTTTACCTTGAAAAGCTTCATAGAAAACACCGACCTTACCTAACCTTGTTAGTATGGTAAGATAAGCATCTTATAGCTTCGTAATTACAATTGTTACTTAACCTATTATAGGTATAGGTTAAGTAATAATTGTAATTACGAAGCAATAAGATGCTTATCTTAACATACTAACAAGGTTAGGTAAGGTCGGTGTTTTCTATGAAGCTTTTCAAGGTAAACTATTATGTTTAGTATATCACCTATGCACGTATTTAATAAGTCAATATTGACTATACGTCCTATATGCGAGGACGGGTTGGATATATATATATGTCGACATATTATGCAAGAATTACTACAATACACCTGTGTTGTATAACTGAAGTCTCGTCAGCAGTGTAGTTTTGTAAAGTTTTAAGTTTGTGTAATGTTCTTGAATATTGCAGCCTTCGTTTCTCAATATCGATTCTCCGGACTTGTTTATGTAATTATAATTCATTTTAATACAAATGCAATATTCATCCTTAATTTATATTACCATAATTAAAATATACTGCTTTCTAATCTGTGACCTTTTATTAAATTTTTCAGTCTTCTATAATTGGCTTTCTTCAATCATTTTCCACACTTTTATAATTTTCAATAAACTGTTTGTAGGTGATTTTCTGTCTGTTCTTGTCTTGTGTAGACAAGTGTAGACATGTGTAGACATGTGCTGCATACTCTCTCTTTAACGCCTCTTTCTTTATATACAGCCCATCCTCCTGTTGTGGTAGCACTTATAGTAACGGTGACGACTATAGTATGTATACCCACCAACAACGAAATTACAAAGTAGAAATCGGTACTATTAAGTTGGACAACCCGGAAACGGGTTGTCCAACTCAATAGAACTTAATTTTCTACTTAAGCATACTCTTGCTTAAGTTCTCTTGACTTAAGGCAGACATATGCAGCATACTCTCACTTAAGTCCTCTTCACTTAAGGCAAACATATGCAGCATTCTCTCGTTTAAGTTCTCTTTACTTAAGGCAGACATATGCAGCATACTCTCGCTTAAGCCTTCTTTACTTAAGGCAGACATATGCAGCATACCCTCGCTTAAGTCCTCTTTACTTAAGGCAAACATATGCAGCATTCTCTCGTTTAAGTTCTCTTTACTTAAGGCAGACATATGCAGTATACTCTCGCTTAAGTTCTCTTTACTTAAGATAGACATATGCAGCATACCCTCGCTTAAGTCCTCTTTACTTAAGGCAGACATATGCAGCATGCTCTCGCTGAATCAGCTTCTGGCTCTCATTAAATCTGTTTTACATATGTGGCATTATTAAACTTTAATTTTATCTAATATTCATTAGTCTGGATTATAACATTACTTGCGTGGTGTACATGACAAACCAACGTTGATGTCTCGCGCACCAACACTACAGGGTGATCATTTAGAATGTTAGAATGCGCAGTATCTTTAAGTTGATGTGTAGAGTATGAAGTGGTGTGCAAAGTATGTTTGTGGTGGTGTGTAAAGTATGTTTGTGGTGGTGTGCAAAGTATGTTTGTGATGGTGTGTAAAGTATGTTTGTGGTGGTGTGTAAAGTATGTTTGAGGTGGTGTGCAAAGTATGTTTGAGGTGGTGTCCAGTACCTATTGTACATCATGTTTGGATAAACATTCTCCATTCTCTTTGTTTAACTAAGATGTATATTAGTTCAAAGAAAATCAAATGGTATTTATTATAAGCCATATCTTTAGATTTACTTGAATATCTTTCATTTGTGTTTTCTCTACACTCATTACTCAGATTCGTTTAATGTTTGGCAATGGTCTACGCCAAAGCATATGGAAGGATTTCATGAAGCGATTTCATATACCCAAGATCTGCGAATTTTACGGCTCCACTGAAGGCAATGTTAGTACAGGTAAGTCATATATTTTATAATATTAAAGATATTGATCATTTATGTGTTGAATTGATCAGGACTGAGGTTAGTTGTAATAATATTCATTTTTTTAAATATATATATTTCTTGCAGAAATAGTTAGATGCACTGAGACTGCTACATACTTTGGGAGTGGTTTTTGCACCTTATCTATGGGACGGGATAGACTAGAAGATACTAGGAGACTCGAACTGCCGACCCCATTGTGTGAGGGGGAAGCTCTTCCACTGAACTATTGGTAGACCCAATAGGAAAGATCTCAAAGGCAGGAAACCCCTGCGCAACTGAGATTTTATACTTTCCCCGCCTCCCTCTAAAGCACTTAGGAAATTAGTGATCCACGCCCATGTCTTATAAATTGTGACAATATACTCACCTTGAACTTGGAAGAGTTCAAGGTGAGGCCTAGATTTGCTCTTTGTTCCTGAAATATTCTTATGTCTTTCAGGAGGGAGTCTGGGTAACCAGCTTCTTGAACCATCTTTCAAGAAGAAAATGTTCAGCTCAGTGTACAGGTTTTCGGCGACTTCTATAATGACTAGGCAGAAAAGAAAATAATAAATAATGAAAAATAATAATAAAATGGAAAGTTAACATTTACATTTTTTTCAACAGTGAACACGAATGGTAAGACCGGATCTGTTGGATTTATTCCACTCTTTGTGCAGTCCACGTTTCATTTAGCTCTCCTCAAGATTGATGACGAAACACAAGAAGTTGTCAGGACTTCCAATGGACTGTGCATCCGCTGTAAACCTGGTATGATGCATACATATAGTTTGTGTAAATATTACGATTTTGCTTTTGTAACTGGTTGCTTTGTTAGACTGTTAAGGAAAACTTGTTTTCATTATTAAAGATATTGCAAAAGAAATATTTGAAAAAATATTTTTTATTTATTTTTAATATATTTATTATTATAATATGAAATAATATATATCTGCATTCTCACGGAGGGAATCCCAAAGGAGGAAATCATTCAACATCTCACTGTGCACAATGTAGTAAAATCAACTCAACATGGTTTTTTTCAAAATAAATCCTGCCTTACTAACCTGTTCACATTTTTGGAAACGGTAACCAGGTATCCAGACAAAGGGCTTCCAGTAGATGACGTATTTATGGACTTGACTAAGGTATTGGATAAGGTATCAAATGAAAGATTGGCAATGAAAGTACGATCACACGGTATAAATGGCAGAATACTAGAATGTATAAAACAATGGTTAAAACAAAGAAAGCGAAGAGTCGCCCTAAATGGAAATGAATCTGACTGGTGAAATGTGGTGAGTGGGGTACCGTAAGGTTCTATTTTGGGTCCAACCCTATTTGTCATATACATTAATGACATAGGTGAGAATATTACAAATCACATCATCAAATTTGCAAATGACACTGATATTTAGGAAGTGACAATAATAATAATAATAATAATAATGTTTATTCAGGTAAGGTACATACATACAAGAGATTTTACAAAACTGGATAGATTTATTGATAGAGCTAGTACATACAATGCCTAAAGCCACTATTACGCAAAGCGTTTCGGGCAGACAATGATATTGAGGCCTTACAAAGACATCTACATTAACTCCACAAGTATTCGGAAGACTGCCAAATGCTTTTCAATATCGAAAAATGCAAGTCCTCGCATGAGGGGCATAACAGTGCACATCACAACTACCAAATCAAGAATATTACAGTGCAGCAGATTGATAAAGATAAGGATCTTGGAGTCAGAATCCACCAATCTTTGAAATTTGCACAAGTTGGAACTGCAGTAAAAAAGAAAGGCATCCTAATCCTAGGAATAGTTAGATGTAACTTTGATTTCAAAGAAAAGAAGGTAGTTATTCAACAGAATAAATCTGTAGTGCGCCTCACCTGGATTATTGTTTCCAAGCAAGGAGGTCTCGTCTTCAGAAAGACATATCTGATTTGGAGAAAATTCAACATCAGACGTCAAAATTATTCCAGAACTAAGTCAACTCCCATACCAGGAACGGTTGTATGTATGAGGGTGTGTACATGTGTATACAACATTGATAATTTTGTAACTAGCGTCAAACATTGTTATTTGCTTAGCTAAACGAACTAGAGGGTTCAGTTCCTGAACCGATTATGTGCCTCTGTAATCCTTTACACCACCGCCCACGGGATGGGTATGGGGTGCATAATAAAGAAAGAAATTGATTGAATTGGTTGAGGGCCTCAGGGGTAACAACGCAGCAAACCACACATGACTGGGCTGATCTCATCGAAACTTTTAAAATTATGAACAATTTGGAGGATATTAATCCAGACCACTTCTTTAAAAGGTCAGATATAACACGAACAAAGACAATGACTTTAAGCACAACAAGCCTCAATGCAGAACATAAAACAGGAGATGGGTTTTCACCCATTGGGTTATAAACCCTTGGAACCGCCTACCCGCCATTTTTGTGTGTTTTTTTTACATCCCTAGTTGCAATTGGTAAATTACAGCCTACCTAGGTAAGTGGTAGGTCGTAATTTCGCAGCAGTCTTTTAATTCTTTTGAAATGGTATTCATATTTTGTTAAGGGACGTGATCATTTCATGAACAAGTTAGTTATTAGAACTGAGTTGTGATTTATCTGTTGCTCAGGTGAGTGCGGTGTATTGATTGGAAGCATAAAAATGAATCATCCAATCCAAGGTTTCGAAGGATATGTAGATAAAGAGGCAACCCAAAAAAGTATCATCAGGAATGTCTTCAAAGTAGGGGACTCTGCCTTCCTTTCAGGTAAAACTACTTTAAATATACAGTACTTTATAATTGATTTTGAATACAATATAATTTCAAATACTGAATGTCTCGTCATAATCTTTAATTGCATATACGTATTTTAACATTATATAACTGCATAGTAGATGAACGTGACAGGAATGACAAATGCAGTAAATCAGTTTTACTGGCTATTCATGCCCGTGCCACCTCTTGGATGGCTTAATCTTCATCAATCAGTAAATAAGTTGACATGACCTGGCAGACACAAATTGTGTCAGTTGTGATGGGGGGTGAATGAGGCTGAACACCTAAGTGTAGAAATGGAAATGGAATGTCAGATTTAGTTCCGGGAATCATTCATGATCGCTTTCGTAGTACAGTACTTGTTAATTAAGGGCACCATGCCGTAATTCAGTATGAAAATGTGAAGAGCTCATTCACATTAACTTACTGATTTAAGAAACCACGCTGAAAATCTGATATAAATAGTTTATTTAATAAAAACAAATAATATACGTGTGTAATCTAAAGTTAAATTGTTCTAAAGAACATTGTTCTTATGTTCTTATGTAATCTAAAGTTAGCCTACTATATCCACTATAATCTTGCAACATTTCCTTGTAATACATGCGATGTCTTGAATGGACTAATATACCCATGTTTAAACATTCACGACGTACTCTGCATCAGGCTTGTAACCAGAGTATAAAATGCATGAAATGTAAAACACGTTTAACATTTGCTAGAAAGATAATCTATCAAATATCCGGTAACGTAATGAGTGTTGTTTCCGGTTAAGAAAAAGAAGATATCTTTTCTTAGTATATACATGGGTTATTAGAGTCAGACTGTAAATCAACATAGTGACATATGAATCAAGGAAACAACCATGAAACATTCTTTATTGGTAAAATATTCTGACTGCAATACGTTAATATTCACAAATTACAGTAGCATTATCCTTCAACACACCTGTCACATGACTACTGTCAGAAGCCGTCATGACTTCATTTACATCTGGGACAGCATGCAAGTGACATTTACAGCAACTGTTGCTTGTTACCCTGCAAATGTTTATAAAATTCGACAATGATGTTTACGCAAGTAAATATAAGAATTGTACTATCTAACAAGTATACGACAAACGGAATTTATTGACAAAGTGAACCTCCAGCTCATATGCTGGAGGTTGACCTCTAGTTCTCTCTCAAAAGAGAGAGTGTCAAAGAGCAAGTGAGAGACAGCGAGAGCAAGTTAGAGAGAGAGCGAGTGAGAGAGAGAGAGAGAGAGAGAGAGAGAGAGAGAGAGATAGAGATAGAATATTAGCTGCTACAGCCTTCGTATGACTTACCTAAATAAGAAATAGCGCTGTCGCCACTCTGAGTTTACCAACTAAACTAACCTAACGGGACCGGAGAGAGAGAGAGAATTAGGTAGTTAAATAAGTAAGACTGTAAGTTAGTTAGTTTAGTTTAGTTCATTTATTATGCACCTCATACCCATCTTGTGGTGGTAGTGGAAAGGGTTACAGAGGCACATAATGGGCTCAGGGACTGAACCTCACAATTCATTTAGCTAAGCAAGTTACAATCTTGATGAGCTAGTTACAAAATTCAGTATAAGTCGTCACGTCAACAATGGTTCGAGATCGACCACAAGTACAGTTTCTAAATTAAGCAACTGACATTTGTGAAGAGCTAGTGTCACAATTGATATGTTTGTCCTGCACACCGCCCCCCATCCAGTGGGCAGCGGTGGATAGGTTACAATCACTCTTAGTTACTACCTACAGTTAGCAAACTGGGGATATTTGGCTAAAATTTCTGGTAGCAGATAATTTTGAATTAAATATTTACACATCGTTGAAATATTGGTTATAGAATTGTCTCTAAATTCACGTATCTTTTCGCACTCCATCACATAGTGACGGAGGGTGTGCGAATAATTTTGTTGACACAGTTTACATTTGGTCAGGTCTACATCGGCAGATAATGAGAATTCCCAGAGATACTTGTAACCGAGTCTAAGCCGAGCAGTAGTAACATCTAGGAGTCTGCTGATTTTATTGGATGATCCATAGATGTGTGGCTCCTCTTGCATGATAGTATGATGATAGATGGAATTACTGGTGTCAATTTTACTTTGCCTCAGATCTACAAGATCTTGTTGAAGTTCTCGGTGTACTGCTGCTCTCAGATTGCTCATTGACAATCCAAGGTTACACCCAACGGCTCCTTTAAAGGCAGATTCTTTGGCTAACTTATCAGCTCTATCATGCATTCGGAGGCCAACATGAAA
This sequence comes from Procambarus virginalis, assembly GCA_020271785.1. Taxonomy (NCBI): domain Eukaryota; kingdom Metazoa; phylum Arthropoda; class Malacostraca; order Decapoda; family Cambaridae; genus Procambarus; species Procambarus virginalis. Next base: position 42,908,395 of record WNGS01169498.1, read on the forward strand.
TGGAGACCACATGAAATGGACTCGTAATCGATACAATAATATAATATTAAAAGGGGGGGGGGTTTATGCAGGTTTTTAAAATCATTAAAGGCCATTACATTCTTGACCCAAAAAAAATTTAAAGAAGCAAAATACGTTTTCTTTAATCGAATTGTAAACGTATGGACTATTAAATGCTGTAATGCAATGTAATACTGCATATACATTTACATGTAGAATTAACAAGTTAAATTAACTCTTTAAATCTCCGCCTTACTTTGTTTGTAGCACCATAGGTTTGCCATAAACAGACAGCCGAGTTTGCATCTAATGGTTTCTTGCTGTTTGAATTACTTTGTAATCGACAATCGACTTGGACGGACTGAAACGTCGTCGTCTCTTCAAATTCTAGTGTGTGGTTTGGTCAATACTTTGTAATCCTTTGTAATGTTTTGTTGACAAAGATAGGAACTAGCATTTGGAAATTGGCACTTCGACTCTACTTCCTTCACCATAATGTTGATATGTATTAAATGCTAACTTATCTGCTATCTAAGAATATTGTGTTTCTTTTAGGTGATCTCCTGAAGATGGATATGCGGGGATATTTGTACTTTGTTGACAGACTAGGAGAAAATTTTCGCTGGAAGGGTGAAAATATTTCCGCTCTGGAAATTGAGGATGTTATCTCGAAATTCGCCGGTCACACTGATGTTGCGGTATATGGAGTTGAGGTGAGTTGAGTGACGGAACATTTTACTATACTGTATTTGTGTCCACTGAGAAATGTTTATTTCTTTCCATCTACCTACTCATCATTCTATATGTATATCTATCCATCTGTCTATCTATACACTGTCCATGCTTCTACTTATCTATCTATCTATCTATCTATCTATCTATCTATCTATCTATCTATCTATCTATCTATCTATCTATCTATCTATTCATCTCCATCTATCTATCCATCCACCTATCCATCTATCCATCCACCTATCCATCTATCCATCCACTTATCCATCTATCCATCCATTTATCCACCTATCTATCTACTGTCTGTCTCTGTCTTTATCTATGTCGGTATCTCTCTGTATCGTATCTCTGCCTCTCTCTTTCTCTGTTTGTCTGTCTCTGCTTTCTGTCTCTGTCTTTGTCTGTTTCGGTATCTGTCTCTTATTAAAAACTATAACTGTCTAATATGTGGGTGGTCGCCAGTGAGAGGAGCGTATTGGAATGAAATACTAGAGAAAAATAGTTACTCCTTTACTCTGATAGAGGGCCGTGCTTGAGAAACCTTTGAAGCTGTGAAAGTATCGTCTGTTTTATGCGAATATCGGCAAATTATTTATTTATTTTATGTATTTATTTATTCATATACAAGAAAATACATTTGGTTGTGAGAGTGCATAACATTGGTGTTCTTACATTCTTGCAAAGCCACTAACACGCATAGCGTTTCAAGCAGGTTCTTAATCTAACAGATAAAAGTAAGTATATTAACAGTTACAGTGTAGTAGAATTTTTTCAGGTTCTGACAATCCGAGCCATTGCCAGACAGAAAACATGACATAAAGTGAAAGTGTGACTCCTCGGAGTCTACAAGCGCTCTGAGCGCGAAATTGCAGCAGCCATTGACAAGGCAACAGCATGGGGACCATTTGACGTCCATATGCATGGTAACGAGGCCACGGTAATCGTGGCAACTAAAGCGGACCTACAGAAGATCCTGGATCCGGAACGCCAGGTCCCACTACTGGAGGCGAACCTCTCACCAATTCCTCCCAAACAAATCACTGCCGGGAAAACTATACTTGTGAACAGGCTGAACCGCTGGTTAGCGGGTGAGACACCCGACACCATAGTGCGGCAAGTGAACGGAGAAAACCCTACTCTGAAAGCGACGACAGCTCTACACATCAAGACTAACGATGTCACTCGACCCACGATGAAGATGAACTTAGAAACAGCAGAACAGGCCCAGAAAGCAGTGAAGAACTGTTTCTAGTGCTTTGGAATCACCTCGCCATGGAGAAGGTCTACAACGTGAGTCAGTGCTACAAGTGCTTCAGCTATGAGCACTTCTCCAACAAGTGCCCAGAATAAACGGCTAAGTGCAGCTCATGCTCCGGTACTTACAACTACAGGACTGTACCGCCAACTCCAAGAAATGCGCGAACTGTGGAGAACAGCACGCCGCCAGCTCCTACCTCTGCACAAAAAGGAAGGAGGAACTGAAGAAGATTAAGGAGAAGCCCCACCACGCCGCTGACCATCCAGAGGCAAGTCGCCGCGATCTTAGACCTTGGATCTGACCAGTTCCCGAGCCTCCCTTCTATAAGCCAGATGCAGACTACGACCGTACCAGTCCTACCAAACAGTGACTCCTCCCAACAGATCACCCGGCCTCCACACTGGGAACCTAATGACCAACCAGCACCCTCACGGTCCCTTGCATCACCTGCAGGCAATAATCCTGGCCTTATTCGACTAGCGGAGAGGCTTGCCGGACCAGACAATCAACGATTCGTCAAGAAACTCAACGAGCTGCTCCTAGCCAACAGCCTGGACCCCATCATCGCCCCGGACGCAAGTCTCACTGCATCCACTACCACTCCGCAGACTACCTCCAGGACGACCACGAGGTCGATCTCAACACAGACCCAAGAACCTGGCGGCACAGACAGAGGTATTTTCCTCTCCAGCTCCCAACACTCCTACCATCACCATCTCAGCAGACGCGCTAGCAGACATGAAGTCTAGAAATACGAACAGCACCACCAACGCTCCTGAAATAGCTTATACAACTAATCCACGACACCTGGTCCTACCTCAGGCTGCGAGACGAAAGACAAAACAACCAAATACGGATATTACGGACTCCTCAGACGAGGAAATCTTAGTAGGAGCTCCACCGCCGCAACACAAATACGACACCTACTCGGTACAGGACCTCCTCGTGGAGGCCACCTCACCAAACTCCAACGATAGCACGGCTCAGCCAAAGTCTCAGCCCCCCAAAAAAGCGGAAGACCTAGAGTGCTACACTAACCCACCAGTTCCATAACTGTTACAGCCAGCCCTCTGAGGCTGTTGTGCTTGCGGGGGTTGAGCTCTGGCTCTTTGGTCCCGCCTCTCAACCATCAATCAACAGGTGTACAGTTTCCTGAGCCTATTGGGCTCTATCATATCTACACTTGGAACTGTGTATGGAGTCAGCCTCCACCACATCGCTTCCTAATGCATTCCATTTGTCAACCACTCTGACACTAAAAAAGTTCTTTCTAATATTTCTGTGGCTCATTTGGGCACTCAGTTTCCACCTGTGGCCCCTAGTGCGTGTGCCCCTTGTGTTAAACAGCCTGTCTTTATCAACCCTGTCGATTCCCCTGAGAATCTTGAATGTGGTGATCATGTCCCCCCTAACTCTTCTGTCTTCCAACGAAGTGAGGTTTAATTCCTGTAGTCTCTCCTCGTAGCTCATACCTCTCAGCTCGGGTACTAGTCTGGTGGCAAACCTTTGAACCTTTTCCAACACACACACACACACACACTGTGTGTGTGTGTGTGTGTGTCTGTGTGTGTGTGTAATTGTGTATATAATGTGATATCTCATTACCAGTGAGACTCCATACCTCGTCTGTATTTGTGCATTGATCATAATGGTGAATAATTCACATTAAATACAATCTTTGAATCATATCACAAAATGAACAGCCGTAGGGTTGGCGTTGTGCAAGGATGCGCAATATACCAGTAACTTTATTGCATAATATACCTGAATGTTTGTTGAACAATATTTCAGAATATTTACTGCTCAATAATCGGTAATGATTGCTGCACAATACTTTAGAATATTTGATGCACAATTACCCAGAATATTTGCTGCACAATGTCTGAAAAGGATGACTAACTATTATCCCAAAAGCTTGCCTTCAAAATATCTTATAATATTTGCTGCATAATATCCCAGAATGCTTGCTGCACAATATTCCAGAATGCTTGCTGCATAATATCCCAGAATGCTTGCTGCACAATATTCCAGAATGCTTGCTGCATAATATCCCAGAATGCTTGCTGCACAATATTCCAGAATGCTTGCTGCATAATATCCCAGAATGCTTGCTGCACAATATCCCAGAATGCTTGCTACACAATATCCAAGAATGCTTGCTGCATAATATCCCAGAATGCTTGCTGCATAATATCCCAGAATGCTTGCTGCATAATATCTCAGAATGCTTGCTGCATAATATCCCAGAATGCTTGCTACACAATATCCAAGAATGCTTGCTGCATAATATCCCAGAATGCTTGCTGCATAATATCCCAGAATGCTTGCTGCACAATATCCCAGAATGCTTGCTGCACAATATCCAGAATGCTTGCTGCACAATATCACAGAATGCATGCTGCACAATATCCAGAATGCTTGCTGCACAATATCCAGAATGCTTGCTGCACAATATCAAGAATGCTTGCTGCACAATATCCAGAATGCTTTCTGCACAATATCTCAGAATGCTTGCTGCACAATATCCAAGAATGCTTGCTGCACAATATCCCAGAATGCTTGCTGCACAATAATCCAGAATGCTTTCTGCACAATATCTCAGAATGCTTGCTGCACAATATCTCAGAATGCTTGCTGAACAATATCCCAGAATGCTTGCTGCACAATAAACCAGAATGCTTTCTGCACAATATCTCAGAATGCTTGCTGCACAATATCTCAGAATGCTTGCTGAACAATATACCAGAATGCTTGCTGCAAAATATCCAAGAATGCTTGCTGCACAGCACCCCACAATGCTTGCTGCACAATCTCAGAATGCTTGCTGCACAATGTCAGAATGCTTGCTGCACAATATACAAGAATGCTTGCTGCACAATATCCAAGAATGCTTGCTGCACAATATCCCAGAATTATTGCTGCACAATATCTCAGAATGCTTGCTGCACATTATCCCAGAATGCTTGCTGCACAATATCTCAGAATGCTTGCTGCACAATATCCAACAATGCTTGCTGCACAATATTCCAGAATGATTTCTGCACAATATTCCAGGATGCTTTCTGCACAATATCTCAGAATGCTTGCTGCACAATATCTCAGAACGCTTGCTGCACAATATCCAAGAATGATTTCTGCACAATATTCCAGAATGCTTTCTGCACAATATCTCAGAATGCTTGCTGCACAATATCTCAGAATGCTTGATGCACAATATCCAAGAATGCTTGCTGCACAACACCCCACAATGCTTGCTGCACAATCTCAGAATGCTTGCTGCACAATATCCCAGAATGCTTGCTGCACAATATCTTAGAATGCTTGCTTACAATATCCCTGAATGTTAGCTGCAAAATATCTTAGAATGCTTGCTGCACAATATACAAGAATGCTTGCTGCACAATATCCCAGAATGCTTGCTGCACAATATCTTAGAATGCTTGCTGCACAATATCTCAGAATGCTTGCTGCACAATATCTCAGAATGCTTGCTGCACAATATACAAAAATGCTTGCTGCACAATATCCAAGAATGCTTGCTGCACAATATCCAAGAATGCTTGCTGCACAATATTCCAGAATGATTTCTGCACAATATTCCAGAATGCTTGCTGCACAATATCTCAGAACGCTTGCTGCACAATATCCAAGAATGATTTCTGCACAATATTCCAGAATGCTTTCTGCACAATATCTCAGAATGCTTGCTGCACAATATCTTAGAATGCTTGCTCACAATATCCCAGAATGCTAGCTGCACAATATCTTAGAATGCTTGCTGCACAATATACAAGAATGCTTGCTGCACAATATCCCACAATGCTTGCTGCACAATATACAAGAATGCTTGCTGCACAATATCCCAGAATGCTTGCTGCACAATATCTTAGAATGCTTGCTGTACAATATCTCAAAATGCTTGCTGCACAATATCTTAGAATGCTTGCTGCACAATATCTCAGAATGCCTGCTGCACAATATCACAGAATGCTTGCTGCACAATATCACAGAATGCTTGCTGCACAATATCTCAGAATGCTTGCTGCACAATATCACAGAATGCTTGCTGCACAATATCTCAGAATGCTTGCTGCACAATATCACAGAATGCTTGCTCCACAATATCACAGAATGCTTGCTGCACAATATCTCAGAATGCTTGCTGCACAATATCACAGAATGCTTGCTGCACAATATCTCAGAATGCTTGCTGCACAATATCTCAGAATGCTTGCTGCACAATATCTCAGAATGCTTGCTCACAATATCACAGAATGCTTGCTGCATAATATCTCAGAATGCTTGCTGCACAATGCCTCAGAATGCTTGCTGCACAATATCTCAGAATGCTTGCTGCACAATGCCTAAGAATGCTTGCTGCACAATATCTCAGAATGCTTGCTGCACAATGCCTCAGAATGCTTGCTCACAATATTTCAAATTGAATGCTCATAATACCCCAAAGTGTTCATTAGACCACTAAAGCTCTGGCCTTGATCACACAGAGAAGCCAAAGCACCAAATTCACAGCATTTACATAAATACTGATTTAGATATATGTATTGAATATTCTCAATCGCCCACATTTGCATACATGAAGAATTACACAGGTCACGCAAAATATTTATTGGTCAACTCATTTTTTTATAACCATCAATTTAATAGTTTGCTAAAGTATTTAGAATATGTTCCGTTTGCAGGTATTGAATAGTTGGGACGAGACAGATTTTTACAAGGTGCCTATGTTGATCTTGACGTAATAAGACGACTGAGAAAGTGCAAATTCGATAAGGAACATAATGAATACGACGACGAGGAAGATGTCAAATGCCACGATGAGTAAGGTGTGAAATGCCACGTTGAGGAAGAGGATGAATATCATGATGAGGAAGATGACGAATAACACAACGAAGCAGTTGTAATAGGCAATGATGAAAATTATGTGAACACAGCGATGAGGACAATTTATAAACGATGAGGCAGAGGACTACAACCACAGAGTAAGAATAATGTTTCTCACTGCCTTAACGAGCAGTTACGCCTGTCAGGTGAGGACAATGGGAGAGACGCAGGAAGAAGAGCTAGTCCCTACCATCCTCTCTCTCCTCCTACGTGTTCCCTTCTCTC
>WNGS01169498.1:42934052-42969171 GCA_020271785.1 Procambarus virginalis
CTCCCAACCCCTCTATGCCTATCAGACCCTCCCTAATCTTCAGACCCAGTATGCCCTTCCTACTCTCCAGACCTACCTACCCAGGCCCTACCCAAACCCTCCTACCTACCTTCCTAGAAGCCCAGCCCCCATTACCCCCCCAAGCACCCCTCCCGACCTCTTTCACCCCCCCTACACCCCCCGGACCCCCCAGACACCCCCCGATCCCCCCGGACACCCCCCTGATCCTCCCCCCCCCAGTCCATCCCCCACACCCCCCACATCCCCCAGGTCCCCCTGCCCCCATCCCCCCCCATCACCCCCCAGATCCCCCCAGAGCCCCCAGACCCCCAGAGGAAGGTACTCTGGTACAGGAGTTTCCATGAAGAATCTCAAGGTTGGTACACCAATGCTGATGGGGTATCTAATAGCAGAAGAGATAAAAGAAAGAGTGAGTGAGGCAAATCCTGACATAGTTGCAATTGTGGAAACTAAAATTAATGACATGATCTCAGATGCAATCTTTCCTGAAGTGTCCAGGTGATAAAAAAGAGGACCAGGACACAGAGGGGGGAGGGGGGTGGCACTCCTAAAAAGCGAAATGGAAGTTTGAAGACCTGGGAAATCGGTTACCAATGAGTGCACAAGCTTCATACATGGAACTTTGACAGTAGATGGAGGAAGATTGTGATCTTGGTAATCTACAATCCCCCACCAAACAGTAGAAGACCCAGACAGGAGTGATGACAACAACAAGGCATGCATAGATGAACTGCAGAAGGCAGCAACACTAGCCCACAGAATGAGAGCGAAGCTGCTGATCATGGGGGACCTAAATCATGGAGAGATAATTGGGAATCAAGGAATCCCCATGGAGGGGACGAAACGTGGGGAGCAAAATTAGTATTATAGACAGGAATTTCCTAACACAGCATGTGAAGGAAGACACAAGGAAAGAGGAGAGATGCACCGAGCCTATTAGACCTGATTTTCACCCAGAACGTAGAAGATATCGAGAATTTGGAGCATGAAATACCTCTAGGGGCCAGTGACCATTGTGTCCTAGTCTTTGACTACATGATGGAATTCAAACTTGTGACCATGGGACAAGAGATCTGGGAAAGGAGAGTTGACTACAGGAAAGGGGACTATAGGAGGATAAGGACTATCTGGGAGAAGTGCAGTGGGAGGAAGAAATTAGAGGAAAAACAGTCCAAGATATGATGGACCTAGTCATACAGAAATGCCAAGAGGCCGAAGAGAGATTTATACCAACAGTAAAGGGAAAAATAAGAAGGAATATAATAACCCATGGTTTAATAGACAGTGTCAGGAAGCAAAAATGGCCAGCAGCGGGAGTGGAGGAAATACAGAAGACAAAGGACAGAGGACAACAGGATCAGATGCAACAGAGCTAGGAACGATTACATTAACATCAGACGAACATCGGAAAGGGACTATGAAACGATATTGCAATCAAAGCGAAAAAACAACCTAAGCTACTACACAGTCATATAAGAAGAAAAATGTCGGTGAACGACCAAGTGACAAGACTAAGGAAGGCAGAGGGCATATACTGAAAGTGACAAGGAAATCTGTGAGGCACTGAATGCCAGTTTCCATGGAGTGTTCACTACCGAGCCCGAGCAGCTCCCATTGTTGGAAGGGGTTACCCTAGATGAAAGACTATCAGATATAGAGGTGACAGCAGAGGAGGTAATGAACAGTTGACAACTCTAGATGCATCTAAAGCAGTAGGACCAGACAAAGTATCACCGTGGATACTAAAAGAAGCAGCGCAGGCCCTCAGCGTGCCTCTGGCAATGATCTTTAATGAGTCACTTATGTCGGGAGAATTGCCCAGTTGCTGGAAGAAGGCAAATGTCGTGCCGATCTTCAAGAAAGGCGATAGGGAGGAGGCACTTAACTATAGACCTGTATCACTGACAAGCATCCCCTGTAAAATACTGGAAAGAATAATTAGGCTACGACTGGTTGCACACCTGGAGAAACATTAGGTTTGTGAACAAGCATCAACATGGGTTCTGGACAGGGAAATCGTGCCTAACAAACCTTCTGGAATTCTATGATAAAATAACGAGGATAAGACAGGACAGAGATGGTTGGCAGACTGCATATTTCTGGACTGCCAAAAAGCCTTTGATACAGTACCGCACATGAGACTGCTGTTCAAACTCGAGAGGCAGCGGGGGTAGGGGGAAAGGTCCTAGCATGGATAAGGAACTACCTAACAGGAAGGAGCCAAAGAGTTACGGTAAGGGGCGAGAAGTCGGACTGGCGAACAGTAACAAGTGGAGTACCACAAGGATCGGTGCTGGGACCAATTCTATTTCTTGTATATGTTAACGACATTTTACGGGTGTAGAGTCCTACATGTCGATGTTTGCGGATGACGCAAAGTTGATGAGAAGAGTTGTGACAGATGAGGATTGCAGGATCCTCCAAGAGGACCTAAACAGGTTGCAGAGATGGTCATAGAAATGGCTACTGGAATTCAACACGAGCAAATGTAAAGTTATGGAAATGGGACTAGGAGATTGGAGACCAAAGGGACAGTACACAATGAAGGGGAACAGCCTACCTGTGACGACGCGCGAAAGAGACCTGGGTGTGGACGTAACACCTAATCTATCTCCTGAGGCACATATAAATAGGATAACGACAGCAGCATACTCTACACTGGCAAAAGTTAGAACATCATTCAGAAACCTAAGTAAGGAGGCATTTAGGGGCTCTTTACACTGCCTACGTGAGGCCAGTCTTAGAGTATGCCGCCTCATCATGGAGTCCCCATCTAAAGAAGCACATAATGAAACTGGAAAAGGTTCAGAGGTTTGCAACGAGACTCGTCCCAGAGCTACGAGGGATGGGGTATGAGGAGCGCCTGGGGGAACTATGCCTTACGACACTAGAAAGAAGAAGGGAGAGGGGGGACATGATAGGAACGTATAAAATACTCAGAGGGATTGACAGAGTGGACATAGACGAAATGTTCACACGGAATAGTAACAGAACGAGGGGACATGGATGGAAGTTAGAAACTCAGATGAGTCACAGAGATGTTAGGAAGTTTTCTTTTAGCGTGAGAGTAGTGAGAAAATGGAATGCACTTAAGGAACAGGTTGTGGAAGCCAATACTATTCATAATTTTAAACCAGGTATGATAGGGAAATGGGATAGGAGTCATTGCTGTAAACAACTGATGCTCGAAAGGCGGGATCCAAGAGTCAATGCTCGATCCTGCAGACACATATAGGTGAGTACATATAGGTGAGTACACACACACACACACACGCACGTTCACACATACACGGTCAAATGTAAGACAGAACCAGGCCTTTTTTATAAATTTATTAAAAGCAATCTGGATGTAAAGGATAAAATCCACAGATTGAAAATAGGGAAAAATTTCAAAGAAAATAAAAAGGAAACGTGTGAAACAATAAATGAACCGTTGCAAACTATGGTTGTGCAAAATGAGATTTTTAGCGAACCAGGAACAATGTTTATTTCTGATAACACCATGAATAACATAGAGGTATCTCGAGACGAATTAGAAAAATAATTCAAGGAGATAGGAAGAAACAAGGCAGTTGCTCCAGATGGATTTTCACAGTGGGTTCTGAGGAATGTACATCTGAGCGGAGCATTCCACATCAATTGATTTTTCAGACATATTTATATACAGGAATCTCGTCAGATATATGAAAAAAGGCTTAGTTCTACTCTACAAAATTTATAGAGTGAATTATTATAGAAGTGAAGACACGCTAAATCATAGACCTGTATCTTTGTCAAGCGTTGTAGTCAAAATACAAGAAAAACTTTACCAAACAGGTAGAATATCTGGAGAGAAAAGATTCAGTAACAGACAAATAGTGTGGTTTTCGAAGAAGATTATTCCGTGTAAAAAACGACTTATTTTTTATGAAAGAGCTACAAAGATTTTGCATGAAAGAGATGGTTGTGTTGACTGTAATTATCTGGACCTAATAAACGTTTTTAACAGAATTCCACAAAAGCGGTTGTTCTGTAAACTGTAACATGGTGGAGGGGTGACAGGCCGACTGCTGACATGGATGACATATTTTCTAGTTGAAAGAAAGATGAGGGCAGTAATGAGAGGCAATGTCTCAGACAGGTGAAATGTTGCTAATGGAGAACCACAGGGTTCACTTTTTGCTCCAGTAATTTTCATCGTCTATTAAATGATTTAGAAATACATAAATCTATACATGTTTCCTGACGGGACACCACGAGCATAGCTTTCATCCTGTAACTACACTTAGAATTTACGTTGACATAATCACCCACAGATTCTCATAGCCGAGCAGACAGCGCTCGGGATTCGTAGTCCAGTGGACCCCCGTTCGATTCTAGATCATCGCTAAAACAAATATGCAGATTTTCTTTCACTTGATGCCTGTGTTCACCGAAAAGTAAATATGTACCCTGGGAGTGGGACAGTTGCTACAGGCTGCATCCCGGGAATATGTGCAGGAGAAATATGTGTAATAGATATAATAGAGGAAACAGGTCAGTCATCAGAACAATAGACAACCGACAAGTAGAAAGGCGGATTCAAGATCGAACAGCTCGATTCTGCTGGCGCAAATACTAAATACAAGGAGTAAATACACTAACTCTTCATATGTATATGTGTATGTGCATGTGTGTGTGTGTGTGTGTGTGTGTGTGTGTGTGTGTGTGTGTGTGTGTGTGTGAGGTATTCACCTAGTTGTTCTTGCGGGAGTTGACCTCTGCTCTTTCGGCCCGCCTCTCAACTGTCAACCAATCAACTATTAATAACTACTATATTTTTTTCAACACACACACACACACACACACACACACACACACACACACACACACACACACACACACACACACACACACACACACAGAGGAAGCAGCTGTCTAACTCCCAGGTACCAATTTACTGCAAGGTAACAAGGGAATCAGGGTGAAAGAAACAATAACAAATTGTTTCTCACCGGCGCCGGGAATCGAACCCCTGACCACAGGATTACGTGTACAGTGTGCTGTCCACTCAGCCACCGGCCCTACTGTGTGTGTGTGTGTGTGTGTGTGTGTGTGTGTGTGTGTGTGTGTGTGTGTATGAGTGTATTCACCTAGTTGTATTCACCTAGTTGTGCTTGCGGGGGTTGAGCTCTGCTCTTTCGGCCCGCCTCTCAACTGTCAATCAACTGTTTCTACTACTATTTTTTCCACACCACACACACACACACGCCCCAGGAAGTAGCCCGTGACAGCTAACTAACTCCCAGGTACCTATTTACCGCTAGGTAACAAAGGCATAGGGTGAAAGAAACTCTGCCCATCGTTTCTTGCCGGCGTTCGGGATCGAACCCGGGACCACAGGATCACAAGTCCAGCGTGCTGTCCGCTCGGCCGGCCAGCTCCCCGGTAAGTGTGTGTAATGTGTGTGTGTACTCACCTATTTGTACTCACCTATTTGTGCTTGCGGGGGTTGAGCTTCGACTCTTTGGTCCTGCCTCTCAACTATCAATCAACTGGTGTACAGATTCCTGAGCCTACTGGGCTCTATCATATCTACATTTGAAACTGTGTATGGAGTCAGCCTCCACCACATCACTGCCCAATGCATTCCATCTGTTAACTACTCTGACACTGAAAAAGTTCCTTCTAACGTCTCTGTGAACGATTTTTTGTAGGTACTCAGTTTCCACCTGTGTCCCTTTGTTCGCGTCCCACCAGTGTTGAATAGTTTATCCTTGTTTACCCGGTCGATTCCTCTGAGGATTTTGTAGGTTATGATCATGTCTCCCCTTACTCTTCTGTCTTCTAGTGTCGTAAGGTGCATTTCCCGCAGCCTTTCCTTGTAACTCATGCCTCTTAGTTCTGGGAATAGTCTAGTGCCATACCTTTGGACTTTTTCCAGCTTCGTATTTCGCTTGACAAGGTATGGGCTCCATGCTGGGGCCGCATACTCCAAGATTGGTCTTACATATGTGGTGTACAAGATTCTGCATGATTCCTTACACAGGTTCCTGAACGCTGTTCTGATGTTAGCCAGCCTCGCGTATGCAGCAGACGTTATTCTTTTTATGTGGGCTTCAGGAGACAGGTTTGATGTGATATCAACTCGTAGATCTTTCTCTCTGTCCGTTTCATTAAGTACTTCATCTCCTATTCTGTATCCTGTGTCTGGCCTCCTGTTTCCACTGCCTTGTTTCATTACTTTACATTTACTCGGGTTGAACTTCAACAGCCATTTGTTGGACCATTCACTCAGTCTGTCTAGGTCATCTTGTAATCTCCTACTATCATCCTCTGTTTCAATCCTCCTCATAATTTTTGCATCGTCGGCAAACATTGAGAGGAACGAATCTATACCCTCTGGGAGATCATTTACATATACCAGAAACAGTATAGGTCCATGGACTGACCCCTGCGGGACTCCACTTGTGACGTCTCGCCAATCTGAGACCTCACCCCTCGAACAGATTCGTTGTCTCCTGTTGCTTAGGTACTCCTTTATCCAATGGAGTGCCTTCATCCAATGGAGTACTTTCCCTTTCGCTCCAGCCTGCATCTCCAGCTTTCTCACTAGCCTCTTGTGTGGCACTGTATCAAAGGCTTTCTGACAATCCAAAAATATGCAGTCTGCCCACCCTTCTCCTTCTTGCCTTATTTTTGTGCCTGGTCGTAGAATTCAAGTAACCCTGTGAGGCAGGACCTTCCATCCCTGAACCCATGTTGATGCTGTGTTACAAAGTTCCTTCGCTCCAGATGCTCCACTAGATTTTTTCGCACAATCTTCTCCATCAGCTTGCATGGTATGCAGGTTAGGGGAACTGGCCTGTAGTTCAGTGCCTCCTGTCTATCCCCTTTCTTGTATATCGGGACTACGTTATCTGTTTTCCAAATATCTGGCAGTTCCCATGTTGCCAGTGATTTTTTATACACTATGGAGAGTGGTAGGCACAGTTCTTTTGCTCCTTCCTTTAGTATCCAAGGGGAGATCTCATCTGGGCCTATGGCCTTTGTCACATCCAACTCTAGTAAACACTTCCTTACTTCCCCGCTGGTAATCTCAAACTCTTCCATTGGTTCCTGGTTAGCTATTCCCTCTCTTATCTCTGGAATTTCTCCTTGCTCTAAGGTGAAGACCTCCTGGAATTTCTTATTCAGTTCCTCACACACTTCCTTGTCATTTGTAGTGAATCCTTCAGCCCCTATCCTTAATTTCATAACCTGTTCCTTTACTGTTGTTTTTCTTCTGATGTGGCTATGCAACAATTTAGGCTCAGTCTTTGCCTTGCTTGCGATGTCATTTTCGTATTGTCTTTCTGCCTCTCTTCTCATCCTGACATTTTCATTCCTGGCATTCTGGTATCTTTCTCTGCTCTCCAGTGTCCTGTTATTCCTATAGTTTCTCCATGCCCTTTTACTTTGCTGCTTAGCTAGCCTACATCTCTGTTTAAACCATGGGTTTCTCACCTTCATTTCACTGTTTTCCTTTTGGACTGGGACAAACTTGTATGCTGCGTCCTTGCACTTCTGCGTGATGTAATCCGTCATATCTTGGGCCGTCATTCCCCTAAGCTCTCTTTCCCATGCTATATCTGTTAAGAATTTCCTTATCCCCTCATAGCTTCCCTTTCAGTATGCTAACCTTTTGGTTTCGGTATCCCTCCTCGAGTTCAATAACCCTTCTTCAATCAGGTAATCAAACACCAGTACACTGTGGTCGCTCATTCCTACTGAGTCCTCAAAACCGATTTCTCTTATGTCGTAGTCGTTCAGAGTGAAGACTAGGTCGAGTCTCGCTGGTTCGTCATTTCATCTCATCCTTGTGGGTTGTCTTACATGCTGGGTTAAAAAGTTTCTAGTCACCACTTCCAATAGTTTGGCTCTCCACGTATCCTCGCCTTCATGCAGTTCCTTGTTCTCCCAGTCAATCCTTCCGTGATTGAAGTCCTCCATGATGAGCAGGTGAGATCTATTTCTACAGGCAGCAGAGGCTGCCCTCTCAATTATAGTGTTAACTGCCATGTTGTTTTCATACTCTTGACTGGGTTTTCTGTCATTTGGTGGAGGATTGTATATTACTGCTACTACTATTCTTGGTCCTCCCATTGTCATGGTGCCTGGTATATAGTCTCTGAACCCCTCGCAGCCTGGGATAGCCATCTCCTTAAAACTCCATTCCTTTCTCATGAGTAGGGCCACTCCGCCTCCTCCCCTACCTTCCCTCTCTTTCCTTATTACTGTGTACTCCTGGGGAAACATGGCATTCGTTATGATTCCAGAGAGTTTTGTTTCAGTGAGTCCGATTACATCTGGAATCACTTCTTGTGCTCATTCCCATAGTTCACTTGTCTTGCATGTGATCCCATCTATGTTCGAGTACATCACCCTGAAACTGACTCTCTTCTGCTTCTCCTCTGGAAGGGACCTTTGGAAACTGGGTGAGTGGGAGCTGGGGGGATCTGGCATGGAGAGACTGGTGAAGGCGGGAGGGCTTGGGGGGTGTGGGAGAGGGGGGGTGGGGGAGAAGGGGAGTGTGGGGAAAACCTGACTCCAATAACCAATAAATTGTTTTGGGCTCTGAGACCCAGTAACTAATAATTAAATAAATGTAAATATATATACTTCGATAGCTATGAAGGACCACCACTTTTTGAGAAAATGTGGAAAACAAAGAGACAATGGAAAAAACTGATCCTAGGAACTAGTGTCCTATGGATCTTGGTAAAACTGTAATGCTTATATGAATGGAGTCAAATTCACTACACAAAATTGGGGGGTTACATGCTAAAAGATTAATACATCCCTAGCATTATTCTGGTGCTGGTTCTTCACCAGAGTAAATTAAATGTGTAAGTAAAAATATAGAATATAATATTGATGGAGGTAAATGCACCTCAATATACTACTGAAATGTTGAACAGCATCAGTAAATCAAAGGGTTAGTATAATTGATCTCTTTAGGAGATCACTACTGTAACTATGAAGTTATTGCTACTGATGGAAAAATGGACAGCTTAGCTGTGGAGCTAGTGAGGTGTAATCGGTTGCTACACTCCACCGACGACGTGTTGCATAGGGTAAATTGTTGCACAGAACGGTGGGGAAGCCTAGCACCTCGGTTGAAGTCGCCTTGGTACTGAAAGGCAATTACATTGTAGAAATCTTCTACACAATAGGTAATTACATTTACATCCTAAATCATGAGGATGACGGTAGTAAATTATCAGCTAATGTCTGAACAATTTGTATCATAGAAATAAACTGATAATCATATAATTAGATGGCAAATTTAATTAAGACACGTACTATATTTTGTTGGTTTGCATTCGGCCTAACGACTGCCAACCTAAATGTTAATAGTGGCCACATAATAACAAAAAGGGTAAACTTAGCAGCCGAGCCTCGTGTCGTTGATGTGAAGACTTGAGCAACTCTTCGTCCTCCAGCTGCTGCTTGAAAGACGTTGACTCTGGAGATGCTCGTATAATAGTCTATGACACGGCTATGTTGTGCCAGATAACGCGGCACCGCTCAACTGATCGTGGGAGCGAAATAAATAGGTCGAAACAGCTCTGCTACACGCTGTTAATGGCGTCCGTGCTCTCCTTCACGTGTCAAGTCAAGTGACGCTCTCTTCTTCCTCCTGCTCCTTATTGCGCATGCGCGGCTTTCGAGCGTAAATGAATATGTATTTATCGCAATTGACTAAGGAAGGAAGAGGTAATAACGAATATTAATATCACATTAAATTCTTCTGTGATAAAATAGAATTTCTGGTAGCATAAATTGGCTTACTAAAAGTTGTGCAGCCAACCGAGGAAATTAAAGTAAATCATTTGCATCAAAGTAATTTCCTCTAGAATACTTAAATGTTAGTTAAATAAGGGAGTTCCAGTAAGTAATAGTATACTACGAAATCAAAGTTAACTATTTTTAGTAAATGAAATGATAAATTGGACTCTTGTTATAAATCAACTAAATGTGGAGAAAATTCATGTTGCTGCCTGTTGTTCCTCACGTACTATGAAGAATTTGGCAATGAATAAATCATGATAATGATTAAATATATAAGTTAGTAATTTTAGTAACTACTTGGTTGTATAAATACAATGATGTATAAAAACTGTTGGTTATTTCCAACATAACTCGGGGAGAGAAAACTCGGGTCGTAGTTCAGGTATTAGTACTAACGTACACCTGTTTTNTTTTTTTAAGACAGAATTGTTGCATATAATACTGAGTTCTGTTCTAAAGAGAAATCCCAACATGTTTTGATTTTCCTTGTTTTAGTAGATGATTAGCATTGTCTTTGTAGTGGTAATTTAGTATGTTTTCTTACGAGGAATGTTATGAGCTAGAACCACTAAGCTTAGAATTGTGCCAGGCTTCAGAGAAACATACTGAGCTACCAGAAACTAGGACCAGAATTTGGTTTTCTTTATGAGGTTCTCTTTTTGATGAGTTTAGGAATCAGAGATATACCCAAAACAAGGAAATGTCCAGAAAAAGAGATGATGCACAACAAACCACTTCTTGAAAGAAGGAAATTAGGAAGATGAAAAGAAGGCAGTTGATAATGGTGGCAAAATAGTGATCTGCCAATCTGGTCAGATTTCCTCAGTTTTGGGTGATCTCTGATCCCCAAACCTTGTTCCATCTCAGTGTGAGCCACATTCTGATCCTGGGTCTCAGTAGATCACTGTTATTAGAGGCCTGACATATCCTTCAGGCTTAACAATATCAATGCATAAGCACCAGGCTGCTACTGAGGGCCTACAGAAAAGGGCATTCCATTACGCTTCGCATTTGTTCATGATTGTCTGAAGACCCAATGCTTCAGTACAGATAGGATATCTGTACAGTACAGTACTGGTACAGATTAAATAAAGCACAGGTACTCTACTTTTAAAACTTCCTTCTCTTCTCTAGCATCAAAAAGAACTAGTATCACCACATACTAAAATCCAACATTAAAATACGTTTCTTAGTATATTTACATTATCACATTCTCTGCTGGTTTTATGATGTGTGGGCACTATCCTGTAAAGTGACATTATAGTCCCTTAGGGCATGCCCTTATTCCTCCTTACTGTACCATAGGTTTTTGCAACTTTGTTATTTAATATTTTTAAAGTGATAATTATATTTCACTGTTTAAAATATTTTTTCATTATTTTTTGGGATGTTGTTATCACATTAAATTGTTCCTAACAGATGAACTTGGAGGAAAAGTGCAATGAATGTGGAAAATCATTTGCCACACAACAAGCACTCTCTCGACATTTGTCCTCCCACTCCTCTGTACGTCAGTTTGTATGTCAGCTGTGCAAAAAAGCATTCAAACTTCTGAATCATGCAAGAAGTCATCTTCGAACACATACTACCACTAAGACTATACCATGCAGATACTGCAATAATTTATATAAGACTAAAGTAAGTATTGCTAATGGAACTTCATACTGTACTCTATTAATTTAAGAGATACTTCACTGTACAGTGGATTTCTGATTATTATTTTGGAATAGAACTCCCATCCATTATTCTCTTGAAATCAAACTTTTCTGTGTTTACACCTCTTTAGCATGCCTCAACCTGTATCACTAGCTTATGTAGGACACTGGCCACACCAGGCTGCCAGTGACAATGGGGCCTTCTTTTGATAATTACTTCCTTGCTGGTGACAATCTCAGCACACCAAATACAAACACCATCTTCACTTGCCCTTTTCATTACAGTGGGGAAGCCCATTGAAATCATCATGTTACCAAAGTGAATTACCCAAGCAAAAATTAACTTCAAGAACTTAATTCTTTTATGAAAATTGTTTGGAAACTAAATATTGTGAAATGACTTACCATCCTAATCCAAGTATGCTAATTGCAACCATGTGGTGTGCCCTAAGTTACCCTTAAGTCAGGGTGAGAAAACACCCTTTACACTCATTTTGTGTTGAGTTGTGCCAGTGTACTTCCAGCCTAATACCAACTGACCTTCTTAATTATAGACCTGTATCATTGACAAGTGAGGTAGTCAAACTGTTGGAAAAAATCATTAAAACCAAGTGGATAGAACACCAGGAGAAAAATTATATAATAACAGACAGTATGGTTTTTGATCTGGAAGATCCTATGTAACAAATTTACTTAGTTTCTTTGAGACAGCTAGAGAGATTTTACAAGAAAGAGATCTTTGGGTTGACTGCATTTATCTGGACCTAAAGAAAGCTATTGACCGAGTCCTACATGAGAGGTTGTTCTGGAAGCTAGAACATGCTGAAGGAGTGGTAGGGAGGCTTTTAACATGGATGAAAAAATTTTCTGACAGAAAGTAATGCCAGTATTCAGAGGCAATGGATTGGACTGGAGAAATGTCATGAGTGGAGTACTGTACCACAGGTTCAGTTCTTGTGCCAGTACTGTTCATCATCTACTTAAATGATCTTCCAGAAATAATACCAAATTATATGAACATGTTTGCTGATGATGCTAAACTACTAGGGAAGATAGTAAACCTAGATGATTATTATGCCCTTCAAATGAAGCTAGATGAAGTAAGTGTTTGAAGCATCAAGTGGCAAATGGAATTCAGTCTGAATAAATGCCATGTTATGGAATGTGGAGTAGGTGAAAATAGACCACACACAACCTACAAATTATGTGGAAAGGACTTAACCCTTAAACTGTGCAAAACATCATACGACGTGTGACATTGAAGGGGGGTATAATTCGAAAAATATTCAAATTATGTAAAAATTACTTAAAAATGTTAGA
The DNA here is from genome assembly GCA_020271785.1 of Procambarus virginalis. Taxonomy (NCBI): domain Eukaryota; kingdom Metazoa; phylum Arthropoda; class Malacostraca; order Decapoda; family Cambaridae; genus Procambarus; species Procambarus virginalis. The sequence continues at coordinate 42,946,841 of WNGS01169498.1, forward strand.
CAAATCTCCAACTTATTGGCTTCAGCTTCATGAAACTTTCATCAAAATATTTTCAGAAATTGATTTTAGACAAATATTTAAAAGAAAAAGAACGTTTTGTTGATAAAGAGAACAGCTCCTATAACTGGAACTGATGGATAATGCAATAATAAAGAGATGCAAGCACCTGTCCGACGCACAAAGAAGAAGTGTCCACAAAGTGGATATACAGCTGGTGCCTTTATAGCATTGGTGAGTAATACATAATAACACAAATAATAATGAGTAATTATGTTATTATGCTCTATTTTGTTATATATCATATAAATACATTGCCCAATGTTATTATCAGTTACTTTCAACAATGTCCAAAAAATATTTTTTTAGGGTATTTTTTTTTTTTTTTAGTTTTAGGTTTTTTTCTTCTTTGTTTATTATTTGAATTTGTTTTAACCTTTACATCCTGGAGAATGCATACTCGTCACTAACTATGTGAAGCCACAATTAAATTGGTCAACAAATAAATCAGTTACAACTCTCAGAACTTGGGACTTTGAATTTGTTTTGGCTGATTTTTTCACAGATTTCAAACTCTTTTCCTTGTTTCTTTAGGTTGTTTTGATGATTAGGGACCAGATTAGGGCTTTTTTACTTATATAAAGTATACCCTAAATATATTCCATAAATCATTATAATTATTATAATTACCCCTATTTTTGGGGGGGGAGGTATTTTTTCTTGGCATCATTTCTGCACACGTTGGCCTACAACTTTCATATACATGTATACGAATGCCAAACAATGTTTATTATAACATATAATTAAATTCATGAATTAGAACTGCCTTATTCATTGTTGATAACTTCAACTTCAATTATATCTATAACTAGAATTTGAACTTACTTCAGTATCCAAAAATCTAGTTTCTGACCAATTCTCACCATTTTTACATAGTGTGTGCACAGCTGTCTGTTCTACAATCCCTATAGAATAGATTTTTCATAAACTCTAAACGTTTGGAGTTATAAATTTTTGTTGTCTAAATTTGCGCATATTTTAAATGCCATATTGATGTATTTTTTTTTTTTTTACAGTAACCTATACTGAAAACCTATATTCTAAATACAGTATATGAAAATGAAGATCATATGCTATTCTGAGAGCATAATAACACCAAATGAACAGTTGGTGATATTTTTATATTTTTGCAGCTGATTTCAAAATATGAAGTTTTCAATATTCAATTTTATAATTATTTTTTATTTTCTTGTTTTTCAAGTTACACTGGTATCATTTAGACAAAGTTGGAGCATTTGCCTAGTAGATTATGCACAAAACATTTGAAAGAGTTTCAGAAAATTTTCAAAACTGAGTTCAATTTCACACATCATATGACATTTTGCACAGTTTAAGGGTTAACCCTGCTAAGGAGTCCTGAGGAGATTTACACCCCTGTGCGCAAGAAAAAAAAATTATAACAAATATTTTCGTCTTCTAAAAATGATAATTTGTGTTCCCTGAGCACGGGAAAAATATAAAAAAAAATCGTGGGTGACAAATTTTGAGCGCAATAGGCCGAGGAAGTCTGGTAAAATGTGGGCGTTGACAGAGCAGTCATCAGAGGCAGTCAGCATCACCCAAGCTCTCAGGTGGGAGTTGCCACAAAGATGATATTACCTAATTATTTCAATGTCTTTGATTGATTTTTTCTTAGTTTTTGCAGTAATATTATTCAATAGTGTGTAGTGTGATAGATTTATATAATAAAATGTATGAATCATCACTTTACTCAAAAGTATGGTGTTCATATTAGTGATTTAATTATTACTTTCATAAAACAATAAGCAAATAGTTTTGCTGTTATCACACTATATATACACATTATATATAAGTATCTACATGTTTTGTTCACCACAACTGTACAACTAAGCTGATATAGTTAGTTCAGGCACTAAGAGACGTCACTACATACACAGCTGGCGGCTGCCTCCCTCCCTCATTCAAGGTCAGGCGCACTAAATTTTCTCCCCCAACAATACTGTTTGTGGTGTTATTACACTATATACACAAATTTTATATATAAGTATCTACGTGTTAATTGCACCGTAACTGTACACCTAAGCTTGTAGGGTGCCCTAAGCATAGTGACCACCCTCTGCACAGCTAGACAAGTCATGCAGACGACGCCACCTCTGTCATCCAAATGGCTCCTCCCAACATAATCCTTTTGCTGTTATTACACTAATACACACATTATATATATAGGTATCTACTTTGTGTTCACCATAGAGAACCACTAAGCTGGTATGGTGAATACAGACAATAACAGGTGGCCACACAGTCAGTAAACGACGCTATCTCCCTCCCTCTCTCCCTCCCTCAGCATTACTTCTCCCACACAGCGCTAATTATCACAACAATTATGCTATTATCACAATCCTGGTCATTTTTATCACAGTCAGGGGTCATCTGTAATACTGTCATCGCTTAATAATAGCAGTTATATATTTATTTTTACATTTTTAGGCGATGCTGTGGTCACAAGCTGAACAGCAATGCTGTTAGCTAAGGCTGCGTGTGCCAGCCTTGGTTGCTCCCACAGTACTGTGGCTATCACAACGGAGAATATTGCCCACGATTTTCTTAAACATAGCGTCTGTTTACAAGAGCCCTGAAGAAGCTGATGTGAACCCCACATAGCCGCGGGGCCATTTGAATCGTGCCTGGCACCCTGTGGCGTATATATATGTCATGCGCACGGTGGGACTGGTTCTGGATAGTAGACTGTCACCGGAGGAACACACAAAGTACATTGTGCGTGGAGCATATGCTGCACTTTCCAACTTCAGAATCACTTTTAATTACCTTATTTGCTGGTGTATAAGATGCCCTTTTTTTATTTTTAAATGTATAAAAAAATTGTCCTGTGTCTAATGCGGCCATATTACGGATGAGAGACCGAGAGCCGAACAAGCATACTGGGCAAGTTCACTAGGTACAAAAATCGTTGCTAATAATAAAATATTGAAAATGAGCCAAATTATTACAGTAAATTATGTTACTAATAATAAAATATTTAAAATAAGCTGAGTTACCACAGTCTGTTATCTCAAAATTACGAAAAATTGCTTACGATACGTCAGCAGTTATGAGGGAAGTGAAGTCATCTCACCTCCATACATAACCCATGCCTGATATTTGTCATGCATTATTTAACGACTGTATTACCTATAAGAACCATTTATTCATTATCTAAATGAAAAATGCTCTTTGAAATTTGAAAGGAAGGTTAAAATTTCATCCGCCTATCAGCTATTTGCAATGAGTGAATCACAACAAACTCAGGATGCTGTGATGGTGCTCCACCACTGGTTGCGCTACCCTGGTGGCCTGGTACGACAACAAAATATCACATCCAGAAATGTGATGTTTTGTTTCACATCCTGTATAGCAATTCCCTTGCCCAGAATATAAACAGCTATCCAGCTGATCTTAGAGGAGGTAAGAGTTGGCATACAAAAACCACTTTAAAATATCTTTCAATAAATGTATGATGAAACGTATTAAAATAATTTTTTCACAGAATATCCTTGTAAAATTGGGGTGCGTCTTATTTAAGGGTGCATCTTTTATGCCGGCAAATACGGTACATTGATGGTGAAATACTATGGAAACTGTTCATAACTTTTATGAGAACAAAATTGGAATATGCAGCACTTGTATGCTGCCTATATCTCAAGACGCATATCAATAAACTGGAAAGGTGCAAAGGCATGCTCCAAAATGACTTCCAGAACTGAAAAACAAGAGTTATGAAGAGAGGCTATTGGCATTAAATATGGCAAAACTAGAAGATAGAGAAGAAAGATGTGACATGATCACTACTTGCAAAATAATAACAGGAATCAACCACATTAACAAAGAGAAATTTCTGAAACTGACAACCTCAAGAACACAAGGTCATAGATTCAAGCTAAGGGAAAAAACAAAAGATTCAAAGGTGCCAAAAAATATTAGAAAGTTTTTTTAGGGGGAACAAAATGGTAACTGGATAGAACAAGTTAAGTGAGAAGGTTGTGGTGGCCAAAACCGTCTAATTTTAAAGCATTACATGACAAAGAGTGCTGGGAAGGTGGGACACCAAAAGCATAGCTCTCATCCTATAACTACACTTAGGTAATTACACACACACACACTAAGATACAGAATAGGAGATGAAGTACTTAATGAAACGGAAAGAGAGAAAGATCTAGGAATTGATATCACACCAAACCTGTCTCCTGAAGCCCACATAAAGAGAATTACATCTGCGGCATATGCGAGGCTGGCTAACATCAGAACAGCCTTCAGGAACCTGTGTAAGGAATCGTTTAGAATCTTGTACACCACATACGTAAGACCAATCCTGGAGTATGCGGCCCCAGCATGGAGCCCGTACCTTGTCAAGCACAAGACGAAGCTGGAAAAAGTTCAGAGGTATGCCACTAGACTAGTCCCAGAACTAAGAGGCATGAGTTACGAGGAAAGGCTGCAGGAAATACACCTTACGACACTGGAAGAAAGAAGAGTGAGGAGAGACATGATCGCTACCTACAAAGTCCTCAGGGGAATTGACAGGGTAGACAAAGATAAACTATTCAACATTCGTGGTACGCGAACAAGGGGACATAAGTGGAAACTGAGTACCCAAATGAGCCACAGGGACGTTAGAAAGAACTTTTTCAGTGTCAGAGTACAGTAGTTAACAGGTGGAATGCATTAGGCAGAGATGTGGTGGAGGTTGATTCCATACACAGTTTTAAATGTAGATAGGATAGAGACCAGTAGCCTCAGGAATCTGTACACCAGTTGATTGACAGTTGAGAGGCGGGATCAAACAGCCAGAGCTCAACTCCCGCAAACACAACTAGGTGAGTATACACACACACACGCACGAACGCTGCAGGCAAAGGATAACATTCAGAGGTTGAAAATGGGGGAAAGATACACGGCAAATGAAAAGGAAATATGTGAAACATTAAACAAGAGGTTCCAAAGTGTGTTTGTACAAAATGAGATCTTCAGGGAACCAGACACAATAAGAATTCCAGAGAACAACATAGAGCACATAGAGGTGTCTAGAAACAAATGCTCTTGGGGCTAAGTAAGAACAAAGCAGTTGTCCCAGATGGAGTTTCACCATGGGTTCTGAGAGAATGTGCAGTTAAGCCCAGCATACCACTTCGGCTGATTTTTCAGACATCCCTGTGTACAGGAGTTGTAGCAGATGTGTGGAAACAGGCTAACATAGTTCCAATCTACAAAAGTGGCAGCAGGAAAGACTCCCGCAATTATAGACCTGTATCATTGACAAGTGTAATGGTCAAAATATTGGAAAAATAATAAAAACTAAATGGGTAGAACACCTGGAGAGAAATAATATAATATCAGACAAACAGTATGGTTTTCGATCTGGAAGATCCTGTGTATCGAATTTACTCAGTTTCTATGATACAGCCACAGAGATTTTACATTGAAGAGATGGTTGGGTTGACTGCATCTATCTGGACCTAAAAAGAGGCTTTTGACAGAGTTTCACATAAGAGGTTGTTCTGGAAACTGGAAAGTATTGGAGGAGTGACAAGTAAGCTTCTAACATGAATGAAAAATTATCTGACTGATAGAAAAATGAGAGCAGTAATCAGAGGCATTGTATCGGACTGGAGAAATGTTACAAGTGGAGTACCACAGGGTTCAGTTCTTGCACCGGTGATGTTCATTGTCTTCATAAATGATCTACCAGTTGGAATACAGAAATATATGAACATGTTTGCTGATGATGCTAAGATAATACGAAGGATAAGAAACTTAGATGATTGTCATGTCCTTCAAGAAGACCTGGACAAAATAAGTATATGGAGCACCACTTGGCAAATGGAATTTAATGTGAATAAATGCCATGTTATGGAGTGTGGAATAGGTGAACATAGACCCCACACAACCTATAAATTATGTGAGAAAGCCTTAAAGAATTCTAATAAAGAAAGAGATCTAGGGGTGGTTCTAGATAGAAAAATATCTCCTGAGAACCACATAAAGAACGTTGTGCGAGGAGCCTATGCCATGCCACTAAGTGGCTCCCAGAACTGAAGGGCAAGAGCTACAAGGAGAGGATAGAGGCATTAAATATGCCAAAACTAGAAGACAGAAGAAAAAGAGGTGATATGATCATTACGTACAAAATAGTAACAGGAATTGATAAAATCAACAGCGAAGATTTCCTGAGACCTGGAACTTCAAGAACAAGACGTTATAGATTTAAACTAATTAAACAAAGATGCCGAAGAAATATAAGAAAATTCACTTTCGCAAACAGAGTGGTAGACGGTTGGAACAAGTTAAGTGAGAAGGTGGTGGAGGCCAAAACCGTCGGTAGTTTCAAAGCGTTATATGACAAAGAGTGCTGGGTAGACGGGACACCACGAGCATAGCTCTCATCCTGTAACTACACAGGTAATTACACTAGGGTGCCTGGTGGGTGAGTGGACAGCACTCAGGACTCATAAACCTGGGAACCTGGGTTCGACTCCCAGTGATGGCAGAAAACAAATGGGCAGAGATTCTTTCACCCTGATGCCCCCTGTTACATAGCAGTAAATAGGTACCTGGGAGTTAGACAACTGTTACGTGCTGCTTCCTGGGTGTGTGTTTGTGTGTGTATGAAAAAAAGAAGTGTTGATTGATAGTTGAGAGGCAGGCTGAAAGAGCAGAGCTCAACCCCCACAAGCACAACTAGGCAACTAGGTAAAGACATGTGCCTCCCACACACATGTCCATTCCACACTCTCATACTTGTCCTTTTCACAGCCACTTGAGACATATCCTCTTCACGAAAGCATTGTGGAAAACATTGGCCTAGTGAGGACAAAGTTGTATCACAACAGATGCAATGATGACCTCCAGTTTAACGAGTGCCTAGCTCAGCAAACTCAATAGCGTATTCCAGCTATTATGTCAGTGACTCATTTCCAGGTCAATGACTTGGTAAATAATGCTACAATGATCTCAAATTCGGTTGTTAAAACCAGTGGAATGGTAAATCAGAGGTCCTTAAATTGAGTGAAAAAAAAATAAAAATCTGGAAAGCTGGGACCTAGGTAATGGGGGCTCCACTGTACTGTACATACTTTATATTAAAGCTTCAAGAGATGTCTTACAATAATCCTGATACCTTTCATTTCAGAGTGCTAGAAATATGCATGAAAGAACTCATAATGGTGTTAAAACCTTCATATGCATAGAATGTCGGAAAGCATTTGTAACTAAAGCTTCTCTGATACGTCACTTAAGAATTCACACTGGCGAAGCTCCTTTCCATTGCCAGTATTGTGGTCGTTGCTTCAAAGAACATGGCACTCTAAGCAGACATTTGAAACACAAAAGTAAGTTTATATAATTCTTTGTAAGCATTTGTAACAAATTTCTCACTGGTATGCACACAGACCAAAAAGCCAAAGCTCAACCTCCGCAAGCACAACTAGGTGAGTACAGAATTTGATGTAATTTGTTGCGCTTATTATTGAATGTGAAAACACTAAATAATGCAAACAAATATTTAATTCAGGTATTACTGTTGCAGCATCATGATACAGACATAAGTACATAATGTTATCATGTTCATAATGGGTTATAAAAATTTGGCTTGTTAGACAACTCTGGCTATTAGGTACAGTATACTATATATATTCATGTCGTATGAACTGTATATGAATTAGGATTGAATCCTAATTCATATATCCTTATTAGGAACTGACGAGTGGAAGTGTGTGTGGGATCAACAGATCCTATCCCCCATTTTCCTTTCTATCTCTCACTGTTTCTTTTATTTTTATTTCCCAATCCCCTCCCTTCAATCTCAGCTCCCTTCCTATGTTCTTATTAGGAATGGACGAGTGGTAGTGTGTCTGGGATCAACATATCAGTGTTCAATGTAGCAATTACTGAAATGGATGTCTGTTGAAACTAATGTTTAGGTCATGTCTGCTAGATATTTAATATTTTTTCTTATTTACATGCTAGTCACATTTCTCCATTTGTGCAATTGTTATATATTTAAAGTTATTTTTTTCTTGCAGTGCCATGTGCCCAACAAGCCTCTATGGAAGCAAAAACTGGTGATGTCGGGATTCGTCTTGTTAAAGAGACAAAGAATCAGAAAATAGCCGAAATTGAAATAAATGATAAGAATCCGAAATGTAATCAAGAAATTAGTCGTGATCAGAAGAATAATAAGGTGATTTGTTGCTGTGAACTATCTTCATACATAATTTTATATTTCAAATACCCGTATATAGTTTCGGACATTGCAAGTTAGTTTATAATCTATTTCTAGGGGGAAGCCCCTACAGCTCCCTGGAGGTATTCATGGCTGATATGGATACCCTAACTATTTTGCATCAGTCGATGTGGGTGGAATTCTAGGCCTACTGGGGACCATGAGCCAGAACCTGGCCCCACTCACAGAGGCACGAGGAGCCTCTGTATGTACGTTCCATATACACATCTGTATGCCTTATATATGTACAGCGTGTATATAACCTGTATGCCTTTTGTACCCTTCCTCTTCCTCCTATGGGTTGGAAGCCGTGTTTCCTGCTCTTGGGGTCTGGATTTTGGTGCTCACGTGGATTTGCTTCTCTCATTATCACTTGGGTTGGGCGAGTGTCTTGTCATTTCCTCGCTACTAATCTGTGTATATGGTTCATGTACCATCTGTTTCCGATTGCTTATGCTCTTGATCTTGGTTTCCGGTGCTTGGCCTGTCTTTCGGGTCTTTTCATTGCATTTTATGTCTTCCTACCTCTCTCCTACACATTGTTGTGTATCTTGGTAGATGCATATTGGCTGTTTTCTTGCTCGCGCTAGGTTGGGATGTCTTCTCGTTCCGTTTCCTGTTGTAGAACAGGCCCAGTGTTCTGGTGTAGCTTTGAGTTCTTCCTCTTCTCCTTGTCTGTCATTACCATCTTTTGTGTTACAATGTCTGCTGATGTATATATAGCTGTCTTATCACCCACTCCTGCCCCCTACCGTTCCTTTTCGTTGGGGCTGGGGGCGCTTGGCTTCTGGTCCTGGCTCCAGCTTTTCTTTGTTCCTTTTCGGACAGTCCGTCTTTGTTTTCATGCAGTATGTGTCTTTTGTTGTTCTCCTTCCTTCCTCAGCGACACGTGCTTCGTTCTACCCTGCTGGGGCTGGTGGTGCCGCTCCTGCGGGTTGCGGTGTCATTGTTTTTCGCTTCGCGTCTCGAGTTCCAGCTCCTAGTGCTCGGTTCCTTGTTGGCCTCTGCCAGGGCCTTGGCTCTTAGACTTTTTGCTGCCCTTTTTGCCCTTGCTGTTTGCGGAGTTTGCGATTGGCAGTTTCTGCAAGCAGTGGCTTCTTGTCGTCTGTTGTCGGGCTTATTGTTCCTTCAAGGAGTCCCAGGGGGGTGGGTGCCTCCCAGACGGGTTGTGTCTGCTTGGCCGGGTTGGTTCTTTCCCGGCTCCCCAGGTTTGTGTTCCTGGTTCCCTGGCGGTCGTTCCTTTTGGTTCTTTGACAGCCTTGGTTCTGTTGCAGCTTGCTTGGTGTCCGCACCCAGGGGTTTTCCCATGGCTCCACCTCTTTTACGTGGTCAGTCCGGTCCGTGGCGGGGCTGGTTTGGTCTTCTCCTTGAGTCTTCTGGTTTGGCACTTTTGACTCGAGTGTCTCACCATCTGGTTGGTAGTCAGGTGGCTTTTTTGAATGTGTCCCACCTGCATGCTTTGTCTCGGCAGTGGTATAGGGTTTCCTGGCAGTTCTTTTTCTTTCTGTCTCTTCGTAGGTGTACTGCGCTCTTTGTTGTCGTAGTCTTGTCCTTCTCTTGTGGTGGCTCAGGGCCGTTTTCTGGCCACATACCATCGCCCTGTCTCGTGCGGTATTGGCGGAGCCACTTCGGATTGCTCCGGTTTTGTTGTTCCTTCTGCACAGTTCACAGGTTGTCTCGGGCATTGTTCCCCTCCAGCCTGCTCCTGCTCCACCTGAGTCGTCGTGCTCTGAGGCAGGGTGCTCTTTTCTCTTTTTCCTTCAGTTAGTTGTGGCCCCTTCGGTTCCAGAGGGGTCCCTGGGTTGTTGCTGCTTGGTTGTTGGACCGGCTTTTTCTTGTGTCCAGTGCGGCTCTATGCTGTGCTTTGCACACCACAGCCTCTGGGGCCAAGCTGTGCTTTGGGTTGATCCGGTTTCCCTTCCCTGTTCTCGGATTCGGGTCTTTCCGGTCGTCCACTAGGTCCTTCTGTCTAGCCGGCCTGCGGTCTCTTCCCATGCCCTTGACGTTCATAGGATTGCTGCACTTGCTGACAAGCCTACAAGCCTCTTGGGCTGACATTCGGGCACAGGTTGTTTTGGCGGTTGCGCTGGGTTCTGGCTGCGCGCTTGCTCGTGTGCGTTCCTGGCCTAGTCGGGCCTATGTCACTTTGGGTCGGCTGTTGCAGCCTGTTGTCTCGACTTTGTGTTGTGGTGTGAGCACCGACCACCTCCTGGATGCGTCCCTCTGTTTTCGTCTTTGGTGAGGTAGCTCCGGGGAGCCGTAGGGGCTCCCCCAGAAAACCAGCGTTGAATATAATGAAACGCCATTTTCTGGGTGAGTCCTGGAGGCTCCCCAGCAACCCTCCCTCCCTCCGGTCGGTGGTTTTTTGTGTTTTTTGATATCCAACCTCAGAACTGGGGTGAGGATCTCCCTTCCCCCTCTCGGGGAGTGGGGGAGCTGCGCAGACATGCGGCGCGGCTCGTGTGACGTCATGCTTGTTTGCTCGTTTTTCCTTTGGGGAGTTCTGTCCACTCATTTGATGATTTTCGTTGTTAACCAGAATAAGGGTTTGTTTTGTGGCGCTTATCTTTCTGGGTGCTTGTCCCAGTCAATGGCAGATATATAATGCTCCAAATCACATGTACATTTCTATGGGCCATTGCTCTTCGTGAATCTGTGAGGTGGCCAGGTTCTGGCTCGTGGTCCCCGGTAGGCCTAGAACTCCACCCACATCGACTGATGCAAAATAGTTAGGGTGTCCATATCAGCCATGGATAGCTCTGGGGAGCCTCCGGGACTCGCCCAGAAAATGGAATTTCATTACATTCAATGCAGGTTTTTTATGCCATATCCTTTATCAATATCATGTTTGAGTTGTCTTGGATATATTATTACGTGTAGTTATATGGGCTAAAACTTTGCCATAATCCTTATTTATAGGGCTCTGCACAGAACTTACATATTCTCACAGTGTGTTTTTGTTGATAATAGTTACTTTCAGTTCTTATTAGTTTCTAAGCTACAGTTCCTCAATATCTTCCTTAAGCCTGCGGGTTTAAGAGACATTACCTGATTTTAATGACATGTTGAACCACTGTGACCAGTAAAATTCCGAAGAGGGATGGAAGGGAACTATTAGGGAAAAGTGCCAATCCATTATGACTATACAGTATAGCACTGGGAAGGAGTCAGGATAAGGATTTGGGATGGGACCATGGGGGAAGAAATGGTGCCCAACCACTTGAACGGTCGTGGATTGAACACCGACCTGCATGAAACCAGACCGTTGCTCTACTGTTCAGATAATTCCAAAGAGCCTGATGCCATAATTGGGGAAAAGGAAAGTAGTGGCAAACCTAACTCGAGCCACTACTGAAAGACCAACTCACTGTCATACAAAAGAACATCAAATGGATTGCTCTCCTCAGCACCCATTCTTGGTGGTTGGGCATAGCTTCACATTCTTCCAGGCCTGACACTACTATTTACAGTTTCCAGAGTAGGAATTGGTGACCTCGGCCAACGACAGTCACTCTTGCCTTCCCATTATTCCACCTGTTGAGTAGAGGAATCTTTTCACCTTGCAGTTGGCGGCTTACCAGCCAGCTGCTGCATTAAGATATTGGGCCTTCCAATTTAGTCTTGCTTACTCAAGCTGTAGGGCAATTGAACTCCAACTGTTTTATTAGAACTTGTTTGGCATCTGTTCCCAGTTCCTAAGCAAGAAACTGTGTGTCAGATACTCACTTTATTCTTGTCTTTTTAGATCTCAACAGGTTGCACAACATTCTGGCTGTCTATTGTGTCTCATGTTTACCAGGTAGTTCTGAGCAGTTTTGTGGCTCATTTCCCCTGGATCTTCACAGTGCCTATTGGCATGTTCCCATCCACCTTGGATTCTGGAATTGGCTGGAGTTCAGTGTGTCTCTTTTATCGCTGTCAGTCTCTGGCAATCATCCCTTTGCTGCTTGTGAAGGGGGGCCCAGATTCTGGTCCTGATTTCCAGTAGGCATTTGTGGGTCCCTAGAGGTCTAGTGCATTCCCCAAGGTTTTCATACTTCAAGATTATAGATTTGTTGAGCTGAGAGGCATTTTATAACATTTAACACTGGATTTTTCTCAATTTGGGATTCCCACGTTCCCCTAACTTTGTTTGAGAGAATAGATTTTGATCCTGGCTGCCAGTAGGCTCAATTGAGTATCATAGGCATCTTAATTCGTTTGCTTTAGGGAGTTACTGAGTGGTTGCAATAGGAAAGGGAAACTTATTACATTCAACACTTGATTTTTGTAAACAATGGGAAATGGATTGAATAATTTAAATGAGAGGTTAGTACAGTACAGTATATGCCAAATTAATTGGAAACTGTAATAGTATTATGTAATAGATCTTAGTAAAGACAGGACACCACTAACTAAGAGAATACACTTGGTATGTTAAGTACTAATTATCCAGGATGTGTGAGAACAGAAGGAAATTCACCCATGTCCAACAGTAATGCCTAAGTTCTGATATAAAGCACCTAGGAATTGTAAGTGTAGTGAGAAAACTCTTAGGAGAACCCTACTGCTGAGAGGCATGAATCAACCAGGTACAGGAGATAACTCTGTTCACCAGTTGGTGATAGGGGACAGACACACATCACAATATGTGATTTCCAATATAAGTTTAAGCCCACTGCATAAATAAAACAGTTTTTTAGCAATAAAATGAATAACTGAAAGTATTGGTCTCTGCTAGTCAACAACATATGGCTGAGGTAAGTCGGGATGGAATGTGAAAAGGTGGGGCTTTGGGGGGTTTTGTTAAGGTGGTGGTCTGTATTAGTTACATAGTGGAAAGTTAGATGATTAGCTAGGACACAGCATGGTGATCTCTATGTCACCAAGTTGTTCCTAGGAATATTTTTAGGTTCCCTACATTTTAGGCTGGATTGAGTTTTCCCCAGTGAGTTTGTGTGCTAATGGTATGGTATGACGACCTGCTTTGACTGCGACAGATTCCAACAAGATGAGTAGGATCTTCCTGTAGAGAGTTGCTGAGAGGGACAGCTCAGAAACATTATTTTAGTTAATATTCTCAATTGACTTTGTGAAGCACTTGAATTCTATAATGTTTTCCTATTGTGCATCATTTTTGGTCATTTCTCAGTTTACCACTTGTATTATTCTGAAACTTAACACAGTTTACATATTATATTATAATAGTGATACAACCACTGAATCCAAACCATTCTTTTACCTATCGTGGTCACTACTCACTTCTCAGTCAACTAATAAAACTATAACATTGGATTTGATTCCAGCAGATTGTACAGAGACTATCCCCTGAGCCATCTGCAAGTGATTTTTCCAGACATCATAACATGCAGACTGCAGTCTCATTTAGCTCATCTTTACTGGAGGAAGAGACAGGTTTCTTGGTACTTAGCAACCACACACCCAGCAGTCATGAGCTCAATACAGATGAATATAGTAAGTATTAACTAATACTAATCTTATTTATATTGAACATAAGAACATAAGAATGATGTAAACTGCAGAAGGCCTATTGGCCCATGTAAGCGAGCTCCTATCTATAGCCACCCAATCTCACCCATATATATATACTACCTACGCTTGACACAATCAAGGGATCCTACTTTATTAGGATCTTTACTAAAGAGGAACTTAACAGTATGACTTCAGCCAAACAAGTCTATGTTGATAGAGAAGAGGACAGGTTGACTAGTATATACCAGGGAGGATGTTATTAAACAAATATTGAAACTCAAGCCAAATAAATACCCAGGGCCAGACAAAGTGTTTGCCAGGGTGTTTAAAAATGCAAAGAGGAGCTTTGCGAGCCGCTGTCTACCATATTTAATAAATCAATAGTCAGGCAGAGTGCCAGTCATGGAGGTTGCTAATGTGGTACCAATTTTCAAGAAAGATGGATCACCTGCATCAAATTATCGGCCAATTAGCTTAACATCTATTGTGGGAAAGTTGCTTGAATCTATAATTGAAAATACCATTCGCCTTCATCTTGAAAACATAGATTAATAACTGTTCAACATGGTTTTACTAATGGGTATTCATGTTTTATCAAGTTTGCTATCATTTTGTTCCAGCATGGTTGAGGCAGTTGATGGTGGTAAGGTTTGTGATGTGTGCCTTGACTTTGGCAAGGCTTTTGATGCAGTGCCACATGAGGGATTGCTTGGAAAGATGAAGGCTCATGGTATTGGGGGTGCTATATTGGGTTGGATATGGGGCATGGCTATACCAAAGGAAACAAAGAGTTAGTATAAATGGGGTTGAGTCAGAGTGGGAGGGTGTTGTGGGTGGAATGCCTCAGGGATTCCAATTCCAATGCCTCAGGGATTCCAGTTCATCCCAATTCTGGGACCTCTGTTGTTTATGATATGTATAAATGATTTTGATTCAGGTTTGAGCAGAAATTGCAAATTTGCAGATATAAAAATCGGGGGGGGAGATAAACGTGGAAAAATATTCGCTATCACTTCAAGACAATCTAAATAAGGTTTTAAAATGGTTAAAAGATTGGCAGATGCAGTTTAATGCTAACAAATGTAAGGTTTCGAGGCAGCTCCTATTTATACAATTATAGTAATACTATAATCTCAAACATAGCCTTCCCGGTTTGGTGCCTTCTTTTGATAATTACTTACTTACTATTCAGTTTGTATGATATACTACGTTCCTGTACTTTGGTTAGAATATTTTTAAACAAGTTATATTGTACAGTATTTTGAATCCACATTAAAATCCGTTCTCATGTCTCCCGCTAGGTTCATGGCTCACTTCAAGACCGCCCCCCCTCCCCCCAATGCCCACTTTCCCATCTATTACATGATAAAAAATTTAATCCATTAAAATCATCTTTTTGGAAATCTGGGACTTTAACATAATTTTCTCCTACAAATCTTTTCCATTCTATGATTTCTTTGTGATCCTTGTTCCCTAGCTCACTCCCTATTTTGATGTCATTAATTTGTCTCCTCCTGTTAATTATCACTAAGTCTAAAATATTGTTTTCCCGTGTTGGTTTCGTAATGTTTTGCTTCAGGAAGCAATCGTCTATTAATTTTAGAAAATCTTCTGCTTCATTATTCCCTGTTCTCTTAAGTCAGTTTATTTCACTAAAATTAAGGTCACCCATGATACAAATACTATTTGACCTAGATTGCTTATACAGTATATATTACCATTTTAGTGAATTATTTCATAGTGTCTGATATTATATCATTTCTCCCCAGGTGTTCTACCCATATAGTTATTATTATTTTTCCAATATTTTGACTATTACACTTGTCAATGATACAGGTCTATAATTGCAGGGGTCTTCCCTGCTGCCACTTTTGTTGGTTGGAACTTTATTAGCCTTTTTCCACACAACTGCTACGACTCCTGTACATAAGGATGTCTAAAAAATCAACTAAAGTGGAATGTTGAGCTCAGGTGCACATTCTCTCAGAACCCATGGTGAAACTCCATCTGGGCCAACTGCCTTGTTCTTACTTAGCTCCAGGAGCATTTGTTTCACTTCGTCTCTAGACATCTATATTGTTCTCTGGAATTCTTATTGTGTCTGGTTCTCTGAAGATATCAATTTGTACAAACACACTTTGGAACTTTTCGTTTAATGTTTCACACATTTCCTTTTCATTTTCCGTGTATCTGTCCCCCATTTTCAACCTCTGAATATTATCCTTTACCTGCAGCTTGCTTTTAATGAATTTATAGAAAAGGCCTGGATCTGGTTTACATTTGTCTGCTATACCATTCTCAAAGTTCCTCTCTTCCTCTCTCCTTACTGCCGTGTAGTTGTTTCTTGTATCTTTGTATTGCTGGTATGTTTGGGGGTTTGGCCTCTTTCTATAATGATTCCATGCTTGTGTCTTTTGATCTCTGGCCCTCTCGCAATTTCTGTTGAACCAACCCTGTTTCCTAGGTCTGCATGTCTGTTTTGGTATGGATGTTTGTGTGCCTTCGTTGTATATTTTGCAAAATTTGGCATACATCTCATATATTTCCTTGTCTAGCAACATACCAATGAAAAAATTCTTAGTTCCCCATAGCGGCCTCTCTTGAAATCGAGTTTAACAATTGTTTCACTGTCCCCGTTCTCTACTAGATTATATCGCATTGCGTATTTAATGTCCAAGAGGACGTGATCATTCTTTCCCAAGGGAAGAAGGTACTGGATGTCAAATACCTCTTCTTCTTTCTTGGTGAACACTAGATCCAGTACTGCCGGAACATTCCCTTCCCTCATTCTTGTGGTCTGCTTGTCGTGTTGATACATGAATGTCTCCATGATGAGGTTTACAAATCTGCCTGTCCAAATGTCCTCTGTTCTTGGCTCGTATGCCTCCCAGTCTATTGCCTTAAAGTTGAAGTCCCCCAGTACCAACAATCAGGATTTATCTTTGTCAGCTCTTACCGTAATCTCTCTCAGGACCATTATGAGGCCCTCTCGTTTGCCATCCAGTTCTTCCTTTGTCCATGTGTTGCCTGCTGGTAGGCTGTAGGCATTTAAAATTATTAGCTTATAATCTTGATTACAGACCTGCAATGCCATTATGTCAATATCTCGAGGGTCTTCAAATATTAACTCTCTTACCTTCAGGTGTTCATTCACCAGCACAGCCACTCCTATACTATTTTCAGAAATATGTTCCCCTTCCCTTTGTTCTTTACACCCCCTTCCTTTAATGATTTTGTTGCTTTGTCTTTATGTACCATTTCACAAGCTTTCCAGTCACTGACACTTTGTAGAAAAAAGGATTCCTTTCTTCTTCATTTGTATCCCCATTTAGACGTTTCGCTTCAATGACGATATCCCCATTTAGACATTTCAGTTTGTGAGCATTCTTATGCACATGAATGTGTGTATGAGTGAGATTGATAAATGATGCGAGAAACTAAGGAAGGGAGAAAGGGAATAGGGAAATCAGACAAGGAATGGTAATACAATATAACATTCGTAAATTTTGTGTGCATTAAGATGTTTTGTCTATGGTATTATTTCCTCGTACCATTGTTTATGTTTAAATGATTCATTCCTCTCCAAGAATGTCTGGACAATGTACTGAAGCATCACAATCTTATTTCAGATATTCAAGAAGATGAACATGAGAAACCATCATATATTTTTATTGCTAATCATAACTGTGGCAGTTTAGAACCTTTGGAGACTTTTTCTTTCATTGCTGACTCATAAATGATGAAACAATGAAGTTGTATGTATGTATTGTAAATATATTATGAATTAAAGATTATCTAGAAACAGCCATTTATTTTTCCACTCAAGATAAATTTGATTTTGAGATATTTTAATAATTAAAAAACTAGAACATACAACTAAATATAGAGGAATTTGTATAATCAAAAGTTCTGAAAACTGGTATAAATCATTCATATTTTGTCCTAATTTTATCTTTATTAATAAATTTCAATATTCTGTAATATATGAATTTTAATTTTTTTAACTTGTATTTTTGCTTGGGCTATGAATATGGCAAGTGATGAACATGTATGGAGTTGGCCGAGTCCTGTTAAATGCTGTGAAAAGTTTCTAATGTTTAGCCCGAATTTGAGTACAGTAATTGGAGTATGTAAAATTTGATGTATTTAGATGCAGTTCTTTTAGTAGAGAGTGAGGGATTTCTGTAGACTAAAAAATTTATTGATGTTTGTTAGAGAAGGTTGTCAAATGTGAATGTGAGCAAAAGTGATAGTAGTATCACTTTTGTGATAGTATTTCTGGAGAATGTGATAGTAGTAGAAAGAGAAAATAAAATGTGTGTAAATGGTGAAATGATTTATAACTTTAAATACCTAGGATGTATGATTTATAAAAATGGAGTAAGGTGAAAGAAGAAAAGTGACTGGTTAGAAAAATCAAGTTAGGAAGAGTTGCAGCTTGAGGACTGCATGAAGGAGTGATACCCTTATATGCTGATGTAAGACAACGGTGTGGTGTGATTTTGAAACATGTATAAATAGATTAATAGAAACATAACAATTTAATAAGTATATGTGGTATTAGGATAATAGAGTATTGAATTAAATGTCATGTAGAAAGATTGATAAACTGTGCTAAAGAGTGCTAAAGTTGATAAACGGCATGACTGAGAGAGCACTACGATGGTTTTAGCATGTTGATTGAATGAATGATGGTAGTATGGTGAAGAGTGTACAGTATTTAAATGAATATGATTGTAGGAGGAGGAAGGCAGAGAATATGATGTACATAAAAAGTGAGAGAGTATGTAAGGAGTAAGTAATTATCAAAAGAAGGTGCCAAGTTAGGAAGATCATATAGCACAGTATGTGTCACAGAATATTCAAAAGGTGCTAAATATCACTTAGGATGACAGTATGAGAACAAAAGGACATTAGGCAAGTGACATCAAATATATTGGATTCACTAAGGATTCTGCAGGACATTGGGAAAGCACGAAGTATGGTCATCCTGAAAATTGAGGCATTCTATGAGGAAATGCATGACTGTAAGTGTGTGACATCACACTTCAGATAAGAAGGAACAGGGAATTGTTCCATTAAGTTTCTGTAAGTTCAGTGTGTGTGTAGCTAATACATAACCTAGCCGGAACTGTTTCCCACCATTTTTACAGTGGTAGGAAGATAGCCAAGAAGATAGGTCACTTTTAAGAGTGTATAGTTTGTTAGATGTAATGCCTGACCAACGATTCTGCCAATGGTCGTGGATTGCAGAATGAACCTTTGTTCCTAAGTCAGGGCCTTGCAAAATTTTCAGGAAGATATAAGACTTCACCATGTGAGTCAGGACCTTGCAAAATTTTCAGGAAGGTATAAGCCTTTACCATGTGAGGCAGGGCCTTGCAAAATTTTACTAACGTGATACTCCATGAGGACAAGGGAAGAAGGGAAGATATTGCAAGTGTGAATAGAGAATCTTGTAAATGAACCGTACTTACAAGAAAAGTTAAGTGGTCAAAGAATGGCACAAGCAGGACAAGGGAATGTTGCAGGAACCATGTGAGGTAGCGAAGGTAGTAATAATTGCAACAATCTCTCAGAGACGGGATGCTGGTCTCAACATACAAACTCTGGGTGGGGGACGAATGAAAGGCAACAGAGATGAGGCATAACCTAGTATGATGCAGAGCATCAAGATGATGAAGGGTCAAGGGAGCACAAGACAGCACAATAGAAGAGTGCATTCATCAGCTGCCTAGGAAAAGCAGGATTAGATGTAAGTACCTTAGAGCATTCAGTTCAGAGGTGGAAGATATAGGGCAATTAAGACAGACAAGTGTCAAAGATCATCCCCATTATCCTAATAAACGAAGGGATTTCCATAGAGCAACGGCAGGGGGTGAGGAGTGATATGCTTCCAAGTAACAGTCATAGCAAAAGTCTTAGTTGGAGTAAACTTGAAGCCATGATTGGTGGCCCAAGATAACACTTTATCACCGGTCAATAATTTTCCAAAAAGTCTGTTCCTAAGATGTAAAAAGAGTTGTTTACCATGCATTTTGATGTGCTGAGTTCAATTATAATAATTAAAATTGCTGATTAGGTATCGTTTTATGTGGAAAAGTTGTAACAAAATCTTGCTTTATTCAACACATTCTGTTCAAATGTTCAAGAACTGTAATTATTCATTCAAAATTATCCACTGCCAATAATTTTAGTCAAAATATTCTCAGTTAATACTACTGTATAGGTAGCAATTGCAGGTGATTGTAACCTTTCAACCACCGTCCACTGGAAGAGGGGGTGATGTGCATAATTAGCTAATCAAATTATAAAACTAACACACCGCAAATGTAAGTTGCTTAGCTTAGACCTTAGGGCATATAGACTGTTCTTGTGGTCGTTCTCGAACCCATTGTTGATATGAAAATAAATTAATTAAACTCTGTAACTATAACTTATCAAAACTGAAACTTGCTAATCTAAATGAATTTTGGGGTTTAATTCCTGAACCCGTTATATGCCTCTGTAACCTTTTCCACTACCACCCACAGGATTGGTATCGGGTGCACAATAATTTAATTAAACTAAATAACTCCTCAAAGTGCTATGTATGTATAATACTGATACTTCAACATTTCCTCTAGTGCTGCTACGATTACATACAATTTATCGTAGTCTGTAACAATTTCATACATAAGGAAATCACACTAATGTGATATATCAATGAGGAAATAAATTGCAGCATGCACTGAGGAAATTCGAACAACCAACATGGGTACTCCTAGCTCAAGTTACAGCCCCGCTCCTGTGCCAGGTAAGTCCACTACGGGCTCACCATAACCTGTGCTACATGGAACTTTTTGTTCCAAGTAGCTGAATCTAAAACAATAACAGCCTAGCCGCACTCCTTAGACCACTGCACCATGATATACATAAATAATATAATCTAGGATTCACCTGAATCCCTCTGAGGCTCTTCAGACATCGAGCTGATACCAAATCAAGTTTTTACACATTTGCTAGTACTGTATACACTGGTGTGGTATAGGAGGTTCCTCCACCTTATGCTCCCTTCAAATAAACAAGGAAATCACACTAACATGAGAAATATCATTTGGAGCAAGGCATGTAGCTGGGAGTACTCAGGTAAATGTTGCTGATTGGAATCCCCGCATTGCTCCCACCCCAAAAATCCTTATCCTCATCCCTTCCATGGGCTATATAGTCGAAATGGCTTGGCATTTCTCCTGAAAGTTTCTTTCCCACTTGGGCCCCGGACTAGCGTAATCTCAAGTAAAACTGCCTTCTAACAGAGCCAAATCTGTATAAAGGCTTGTCATAAAACAACGCATATTTGCAAACTAATGTTTGTCTGAGGAATTCTTGTTGACAGAATATAAATGATCAGACATTAAGACATTAAGTACAGCATGCTAATTTTTTCTTAAGTTCGGCGATGCCTGCTGCTTTTAATATTTTATTTATTTGATCAAGATCCCCTGGATATGAGCAATAGAATAAGGGAAACTGGCAAAAAATATTGATATTAATAATTAATAATTTTAATTGAAATTAATCATTTCACTAAAATCCTTAGGCTTTATATAGACTTGTATTACTATAAATAGTGACTTGCAGTTACATACTCCATTGTGTGGTGGGTGAGTAGACTCTAAAAACTAAAAACAATGTACTGTATGCAGGGCTGGAATTAGGAGCTGTGGAGCCAAATTAGCAAACTTTTTGGCGGGGCCTCCAGAATCAAGCATTTAACGCACTACTCATTTATTTATTTTTAATTTATCTATTTATTATATATTTATTTTTTGTTTATTCATATATAGATACAATGTGTTGTTAAAGGGGCACATATATGCTAATAGGTGAGTAGTATAGTTGGATTCGTTCTCGAATCCCGGACGAGACAGAAAAAGATGGGCGCGTTTCCTATTACCTAATACTTATCTAGCAGTAGGTACCAAGGGCCAGATTCACGAAGGTACTTACGAAGGTTTTTCTTCTTAGCTACAAATGTTTTCCTTCTTAGCGCCTTCGTGGCGGCTACGTCGGTATTAAGGAGTTAGTCACCTTATTGTGGGGCTGCATCCTGGGGTCATACATAATTTGACCTGGGGGGAAGGGACCTCGATATATGCTAACATGTGTGTATATATATATATATATATATATATATATATATATATATATATTATATATATATTATATATATATATATATATATATATATATATATATATATTTGAAGGAACTGGGTTCTAGGCTCATTGAAACAACAAGGGACCCTAGAGCTGCCAGCTTTCTTTTCCAGCGCCTCAATGTGGCGATACAGAGGGGAAATGCGCACTGCATCCAGGGTTCCTGCCCGCCATCTGAGGTAGCTGGAGGAACTCGACAACCTATGATAACCATCTTTGTAAACTATATGTAACTCCTTTTTTGTAACAAAGTTCAAATAAAGCAAATATATATGTGTACATACAAAAGAATTGTGGTGGTAGGAGAAGAAAATATTAGTGTTCAGTGAGAAACCACAAGGTATCCTCTGAATACGTTTTATTTTCTT
>WNGS01169498.1:42986460-43011627 GCA_020271785.1 Procambarus virginalis
AACCATATAAAAGTGATCTAAAAGCTATCTAAGGCCTAACCATGCTATCTAAAGATTCTGTAGCATCAACATTCTCTCTTAAGACATGTAACCTCTAAATTGCACAATTTAAAAGTGAGGAAGAGTCTGTTATGACACCACAAAAGTCTGGTCTCCATGTGGGCTGAGAGAACAGAACAATTAACAAGCTGGGCACAGGTAAATCACAGGACCAGATACAGTATATACTTGTTTTAAGTTTCAGTAGTACTTAGGAAACCTTACAGGTAGATAAATATAGGGCACCCTGGATGAGACTTAAGGTACTGGCATCCTATCTGGACGGTTACCAGTCTCCAGACATCCATGATTTTAAAAAGTTTTATTATCTATACTGTATTGTTCAGTAACAGGATGCCAAAAAATATTCCAGAGCATTTGTATTTATCACACAAGTACGTATGTTAATGTGATAGATAACAGCAAATGACATTTGAGAAAATATTTGTGACCATTACTCTTGATATCCAGATACACTATGAGAATCATAAGGAAATAATGTTTTAATCATCAAAATAAGGATGTTAATAAAATAATAAATAAACTTTCTTGGAGACATTTCACTTGTTAGGACTTTTTAATGCTAAATTTAATTTAACTTTCCAAATCTCTGCACAGTAAGTGGAATGGATTAAAAACAACAAAAGTACTGTATTACTTTGATTTTTTCTTTAGTAATCAACTGTTAAATTTAAGTTAAATTTACCTAGACAAGAGTGCTTGTAACATATACAGTACCATTTTTCATTTCATAAACAAATAATATTGACCTTTTTCCTTTCTAGGTTTAGAAGGTGGACAATATACAGCTGACTGGTTTGTATGTGGATTGTGTGGATTGAAAATTTGTGATATTGAGAGTTACGTGACACATATGGTGCTTAAGGAGCAATGTGTTCTACATTTGTGCCCTTCATCTTCTATCAGAGATCTTCTTTTGCCAAGGTAGGCTATATTATTAAATAGTATTAAATATAATTTGAAACTTCAATCTTCTGCCTCTGTATAAAGTGAAATAAAGGCACCAACCCACAGTTCATCCACCGTCAATTTAAACATTTGGAACTGCTGTACATGTATTTATTTTCCATCTGATCTGCCACCTTAGCCTCTGAATGGGAAAAACACAGGGTTTTATTGGCCACCTGTTGGGTGCCTCACTTGAGCACTGACCATCTTTGTTTTTGTCTTGTGGATGGACATTTAGAGTTTTTCTCCATTTATATCACTTATATTTTGTTAAAATACTGAACATCTTTCCCATTAATGTGATGAATTTTTGGCTAAAAATACAGTACCTGTAGTTATTTTGTAAGTGGAGAGTGATGTCCCAAGAAATCTTGTGTACAGTGATCATGTAGTGAGCAGGGCATCCTTTTTGGGAGGGACCCCTCAGTGGCTCCCTTGAGTTAGCCAACCGAATTGCTCTATACATAATATACCCCACCAGGCCCTTGCGAGTCATAAAGACCTATGAAAGCAGGGTGTTGTTTAGACAACTTTACTGTTCAAAAATGGCAAATACTATAGTAAAATCATTAAATATAGAAGAGTTGCATATCATTGCATCAGTACACTTGTGGTGAGATATCTCTTCACTCTACCTTTTCTATAGAGATTTAATTTGATTTGTGAATGACCTATTAAACTCAGTACAGTACTGTTGTTCCACCCCATTAATTGAGGTCATCCAGGGCTTCAGGGAGCGCACTGACCTTTGCTTACAACCACCCAAAGTAAATATTTTGCATTTTTCAAATCATTTACAAATATTGGCTTTAGTGAACTTTCATCACAGCATTTATTTTCAACTTTTAATCTGCTTGAATTCAGACTCTTTATGCTCATTGTCTTCTTTTGATAAGGGATACCATTTTGTAGTCACCCATAGGCCTTTGATATGTGCCCTGTCTGTCTGCTATTGTAATATAGTTATAAAATAGCATGCTGTCTTATAATGTTAAAATTTTCAGATTTTCAAAGAAGAGAGCAGAAATAGAAGAAGCAGACATTAAACATGTTAAAGATCTCGTCCCTATTATGTATAAGGTATGTTTAATTAAAGGAATAACATATAAAGTAAATATGATCACATTTACATATTTTATAAAAGGTGCCACTCTGCTCGTGCTCCAAATCAACAAAATATTAATAATTTGTTTTTTCACATACAAGACGTAAGGTTTTATGCATCTTTGGAAGAAGCTGGATAGGAGAGTACTAGACTCATGGCAACACAATTCTGCTGACTCATCTTGTAATGGTGATCACTTTGATGCTTACCTTACCATGCATTTATCTTGTGTTAGTTCTGAGGATCAGCGTCCCTACGGCCCGGTCTGACCAGGCCTGATGGTTGGAGGACTGGTCAACCAGGCTGTTAGACACAGTAATTCCTTTTGTGCACAATGACACCATGGTCAAACTTGTCAAACACTTGTGTACCAACTATACACACTTGCTCCAAACTCTCATTAACTTATGTGCAGATAATGTGATGTGTTTGTTAATCCTACGTTACCTATCTCTAAGTTATCACATTTCCCTAGTGTTCAACTTTACAGTTAATACTTCTTCCCATCCTGTAATAGTATTACAGTTAATACTTCTTTCCAACCTGCTAGAGGATGGTCAGGTGAGGTGAAGTCTGGTAATATAAGCAGTTGACAGTGAATCATCATCAGTCTAACTCCAAGAGTGGTTCAATACAGACACTTGGGAGATATCGCACATCTTCAACACTATTGATATTCAGTGTGCACTCATTTCATCGACTCGCCATCACACCATTGCTCACCAAACTTCACCTGTAATTTCTGTAGACTACATTTGTCCAAATATATATATTTTATTACTATCTGTGTTTATTGCCACCACAATTGACGTAACAATAAAACGTTACACTTGCACGAAATCTGTGTATATATTACATCAACATTTTGCTTGTCTTCCATGGCAGCTATGGTCATGTCAAAATGATCTAGCAATAGTGAGAAGCAGTAGTACCTTGTTCTGAACTCATGTCCTATATTATGTAGACACTGTGATTGCGTGTATATTTTGTGATCTTAGCGCACTTTCAAAATTTTTTATGATGTGTGATGTCTGTAATTTTTTGCATCTGCTTTATTACCTTCTTTGTGGAGTAGTGCAATCACTATTTTCAGTACATCTCCAAATAATGTTAAAGGCCTGTAATAAGAGTAATTTTTTCCAATTCTTGATTAGTATGTAATTCCAGGAATCTGGGCCTGGTGAATGCTGTCAATAGCTACTTCAAAGTCTAGTGGGAGTTATGATGATATCTGATGTATGATATGATGTTGGTATCACGATCATGAAGAATTCATTTGAATTATTGATCTTCAGTATGTTCAGGTGTTCTCTGAAAACAGAATTGTACTGTATCTTCAGTATGTCACTCATTTCTTTGTTATCATCTAAAAATTCCATCTCCCTTTTACAAGGGGGTCCCAATACTTCTCCTGGATTTTATATGATTCTTGTAACTTTAACTCAATTGTTTCTATTTCTGTACATGGCCTTCTTTGTTGTTCTTGGTATAGGGTGGGTCATTCGAGTTGTTTTGTCAGTTTTTCTATGCCTATAGAGTAATCCCATTCTTGTTCCAATTTGCATCTTTTCCTTCTTTTTCTTAGTGGTACTGTATATGACTTGAGGATATTTCTAGTGCTACTATGCCCATTTTCTGAAGGTGCCAATTTAGGCTTGCAATATATAGTTGTTATTCCCAGCTTATTGATGTAAGATCTTGGTATATTAGTTCCCAGTTAATCTGTTTATTATCAAAATTGAATTTGCTGAATTCTCCGCCTCCTCCTCCTCCTGAACTTTGATTAGGTTGTCTATTTGAGTAACATGTATTACAGTAGATAATATGCTTTACTGATGATAACTACCTGATTAGGGTTTTATAAAATCTAATAATGATACTACTCAATCTTACAAAGATTGGCTTACTACTCAAAAAGAAAACATAAAATGAGGTGAGAAAACCCAGGCAAGTGAACGATTAAGAATTTTACAATTTGTTGTAACAATTTAGGAAGTGGTTATGAAAACTTAAATTTCCCTGTTTTTATTTTGAGGGGGGGGAGCCTCTTGGTGGTTTCCTGAACGTATCTTTCTGAGATATTACTCCACACTAATAGGTCAAATCAGTAATTGCAAGAGTTCTTGTTTAGTTTACTGGGGACCAGAGCCAGACCCTGGACCCACCTCACAGAGGTGTAAGGAGTGAGTAACAATCCACCACTTCACTGGGAAAGCCTCCAGAAAGCCAGCAATGCATTATAGATAATTTGAGGGTTCACAGAAAATGTAGCCTTGAACTGCTCAACAACTCTGAAAATGAAACACATGGAACAATAGAGTCAGAAATCAAGGCCCTGCCTTGATTTCTGGTGCTTCTCGTTTGGTGTCCCTTGGATCCACCTCTTTCAGCCGATTGGCCCATTGACATACCTCACTGTTTCGACCTCCCCTGCTCTTCACATCTGATACAGTATTTCTTATATTGACCTATCGGCATTTGTATGGCAAGCAGGTGGTCAAGTTGTTGGTGTCCCACCTGCATCTGTCTTCCTGGCAGCAGTATGAAGTTGTCTGGTAATTGTTTCTCTTCTTTCTGTCTCTCCTGAATGTTGGAGTTATCCAGCATGTCAAAGTTGGCTGTTTTTGAAGAATGAAGAGGTGAAATAGCATGAATAAATAAATGAAAATGCATGCATGTACTGTATTGGGAGTTAGCCATTTGTAATTCTTTGCACGAATAAACACCTCCAACCCTCCTTCTATAGCCACTCACCGACACCACCCCACCAATAGGATAAACACAATCTGGCCTTGTTCAAATGGTGTGTGTGTGTGTGCGTGCCACTGAGGACTTGTGAAAGCTGCCACTCTCATCATTGTTTTCTTCCCAGCAATCCCACTCCCATACAGACACCCACCCACAACACCCACCTACTACACCCTCCCACCCACTCATGACACCTATTCCCAACAAGTAACTACCCACCTGCCCACTAGCAACAATCACGAACCCACCCACTGTTATACTCACAACTGTTCTCCCCTTTTCTCAGTTTCATCACTTGTTCCTTCACTGCTGTTTTCCTCCTGATGTGGCTGTGGAGCAGTTTTGGCCAAGACCCAACCAAAACTGCTCCACAGCCACATCAGGAGGAAAACAGCAGCGAAGGAACAAGTGATGAAACTGAGAAAAGGGGAGAACAGATACACATAGAACGATAAAGAGGTGTGTGAAGAACTCGACAAGAGATTCCAGGAGGTCTTCACAATAGAACAAGGAGAGGTCCCTGCACTAAATGAGGAGGCAAACCGAACAACCTTGGAGGAAATTTACCTCACCAGTGATGAGGTCAAAAGGAATCTGTTGGAGCTGAATGTGTCAAAGGCTGTTGGGCCTGACAGAATCTCACCGTGGATTATAAAAGAAGGTGCAGAAGCACTAAGTGTGCCACTCTCTATGGTGTATAACAGGTCACTGGAAACGGGAGACCTTCCAGAAAGCTGGAAGACAGCTAATGTAGTCCCAATTTACAAAAAGGGTGACAGACAAGAGGCACTGAACTACAGGCCAGTTTCCCTAACTTGTATACCATGCAAGGTGATGGAGAAGATTGTGAGGAAGAGGCTCGTAGAGCATCTGGAGGGAAACAGCTTTGTAACACACCACCAGCATGGGTTCAGAGATGGTAAATCGTGCCTCACAGGCCTAATAGAATTCTATGACCTAGCAACACAAATTAGGCAGGAAAGAGAAGGGTGGGCAGACTGCATTTTCTTGGACTGTCAGAAAGCCTTTGACACAGTACATCACAAAAGGTTGTTACAAAAGTTGGAGCAGCAGGCAGGGGTAAAAGGTAAGATGCTCCTGTGGATAAGGGAGTATCTAAGCAATAGGAAACAGTGAGTAACGGTGAGGGAGGAGGCATCAGAGTGGCGAGATGTCACCAGCGGAGTCCCACAGGGCTCTGTACTCGGACCCATCCTGTTTCTAGTATATGTAAACGACCTTCCAGAGGGTATAGACTCCATTCCTCTCAATGTTTGCTGACGATGCAAAAATTATGAGAAGAATCAAAACAGATGAAGATAGACAGAGACTACAGGACGACCTGGACAAACTGGAGGAATGGTCTAGAAAATGGCTGCTAAAGTTCAACTCAGGAAAGTGTAAAGTAATGAAATTAGGTGAAGGGAGCAGAAGGCTGAACACAAGGTACCATCTGGGAGGTGAAATCCTACAAGAGTCAAATAGAGAGAAAGATCTGGGGGTTGATATCACACAGAACCTGTCCCCAGACGCCCACATCAAAAGGATATCATCAGCAGCATATGCTAGACTGGCCAATATAAGAACTGCCTTTAGAAACTTGTGTAAGGAATCGTTCAGGACCCTGTATACCACTTATGTAAGACCAATCCTGGAGTATGCAGCTCCAGCCTGGAGTCCATACCTAGTTAAACACAAGACGAAGTTAGAGAAGATTCAGAGGTATGCCACCAGACTGGTCCCGGAACTGAGAGGAATGAGTTACGAGGAAAGGCTAAGGGAGCTGAACCTCACAACCCTGGAAAACAGAAGAGTAAGGGGGAGACATGATAACCACTTACAAAATTCTCAGGGGAATTGACAGGGTGGACAAAGACAAACTCTTTAGCGCGGGTGGAACACGAACAAGGAGACACAGGTGGAAACTTAGTACCCAGATGAGCCACAGAGACGTTAGAAAGATTTTTTTCAGTGTCAGGGTAGTTAACAAATGGAATGCATTAAATAGTGTTGTGGTGGAGACTGACTCCATACACAGTTTCAAATGTAGATATGATAGAGCCCAATAGGCTCAGGAATCTGTACACCAGTTGATTGACAGTTGAGAGGCGGGACCAAAGAGCCAGAGCTCAACCCCCGCAAACACAACTAGGTGAGTACTACTAGGTGCGTACCCGCTCCTGTCAGGTTGGCTGGCTGCCTGTCTGACCAGACAAAACAAGTTGCAAGTGTCCTCTTACTGGTGGAATGCTGACAGAGAGAGACTCTCTGTGTGACTGCCTGACTGAATCTCCATGCAATACTGAGATTGCCTACCTGCCTGCTAACAGCAGCAGTTAGTACAGAGAAATAGATGAAGAAATGAACATAAGAAATGTATAGAGACATACCTAGGCTAGGAATGACAAGCATTAAGGAAAGCAACAATACAACTAGTTTGCTGCCGACAATAATTGTCAGCACTTTAATGTAAAATTACCTTGCTTTATTAAAAGTTTGGGAGTATAGAGGATTAGCTCATTTATATTGTGATCATGGTACTGCTAACTGGGATAATGTGGATTGCAGCATGACACCAGTGGCCATGTGGATATTTTGATCGATTTACATAAATATAGTGGATTGAGAGAGACAAACTGGGACCTGGGAGGCTGTTCAGATGGATGAGTGTTCAAAAAAGGGGCTTTTGCATAATGAGAACTCCCTGTACTTAATATGATATTTTATTCATTGGGTTAGGTTTGAACGGCTCTGTTGTTCTCTGTGATTCATTTGTGGAGTTCAGTGGCTCAAGGCTTCACTTTCCATGACCTTCAGTTGTCTGTGAAGCTTCACTGAATTTCTTGATGCTTTCCAGGTGGAGTGGCAGTGTGTGACTTGCTCCTTGCTCCTCTGTAAGGGGGGCCAGGTTCTGGCTGTGATCCTCAGTAGGTTAACAGGAACTCTTGTGACTGATGTGACCAATTAGTATGGAGCAATCTTAGCTCAGTATCTTCAGGGAGTCACTGGGGTTCTAACAGAAAGAGGCATTTCATTACATTCAACCCTTGGTTTTCAGTGGCGGTGTGTTTTATGAATGCTGGTTCTATGTACAATACTTTCTTCTAATGTTTTGTTTTTGATAATGAGTTTTAGCATTCTTAAAGTTTGTTTATGTGTGTGATGCAGGCATTGTTAGTCTCTTTGATTCCAAACATGTATTTATGTTCATTAATCTTCACATCTAATTTTTATTATATGGATATATGGGTTTTCTTAGAATAATTTTAAGAGGTATGTCTTGGCTAAATATTCATTAATGATTTATTTTCTATAGGAAACTTGTGATTTGAATGAAACCGATGTTAAGCTAGCTGTGCAAGCGTCAGAAATTGAAACTGGCAGTGAAACAAGATGGAAATGCCAACTTTGTGGTCTTACATTTTCTAGACAAGCAGCCATCTTCAACCATTTTAAGCTCCAGGTATATACATCTAAACGGTTTTGTAGATAATGGGCTACACTTTTCTAATAAATAATTTTCTAATAAACTAATATACAAATCAGTTTAAAATATGTTTGTAATATAATATGCTTCATATTATTATCATTATTATTATTATTATTGAGAAAATCAGTAGGAGCCACGAGGAGAATTGGAACCTATGCTCTGGTTTACTCCCAAGCAAATACCTTAGACCACTACACCATAACATGGTCAAAAAGATTACAGCCTAAGATTCAACTGATTCCTCTAGGGTCCCTGAGGCTTCCATTGAACCATAATCAGAGTTTCACACACTGCCTCCGTGCACTCTGGCTTGTAGTCTAGGAATTCTGTCTCGAATGCTTCTCTTCAAATGCACAAAGAAATCACATTAACATGATGTAAAGTGTTAACACTTTCGCGCGCGCAGCACTCAGGGAAAAAAAAAACCAATTGTGCGCGCGGCGTTCTGGGTGCTCAAGTGTAAAGACAAAAAAGTGTATAAACTTTTCACGCTCCTAACATCAATTCTCAAGCTACGTATTTCATTTTGGTATCAATGTGTTGGCAATAAAATTCTCTACAAGATCATATGCATAAAATGTCACCAAAGCATTTGCTATCCCACCACGAAATAAATAAACACGAAGATGACTCGCCGTGACACCCAAACAGGAAGTAAATGTTCATACTCTTTCGTTTGTTGCCAGCTCCACAGTGATCCTACAGCATTGATTTTGATATCACTGAACTCGCAATAAAATTCCCCACCCAGACATATGCCTATCAATGTATAATTATGATACGGGGTGACCCGCACGAGTGTGGGAAGTGGCCGAAGCGTTAGCCGTGATTTCAGCAGTGATGACACTGTTGGGATGCAGCGCTCTGAAAGTTTATACTTATTTCACTGTCCTGACATTATTTCTGGAGCTACGTATTTCATTTTTATAGCAATGTGTTCGCAATAGAAAGTTCTATAAGAACATGGGTAGAATTGGTCAACAGAGCGTCAAATAAATTTGCGGCAAATAAAATCTTACGCGTGTTTGTACCCGTGAACGTAAAAAGTTTTTACTTTGTTCATGTTTTTCAAGTTTATACTCGTTTCACACCGTTTTTTTTTTTTGTATAGTGTTCGGAATAAAATTCCCTACACAGACATATGCCTATCAAGTACAATTCTTGGGAATTCACAGCTGTAGAGACGGCCAAACACACACAACCGGAACCCGCTCTGGATACTCCAACTCACACCCGCAACACCCACAAAAAAGGTTTCTGGTGTTTCGTGTATACTTACTTAGTTTTCGTGCTACAGTTGTCATTTAGGTATCAAAATATTCCTAAGAAAATCGACTACAATACTACAACAACCTAGGACAATTATGTGTACTTACCAAAGGAAAGACGATTGTAGAAAAATAAGTTGAGCATTTTCTCTCCACTCCTCCTTCAGGTACCAATTCCTGAAGTTGCTCAACAGATGTTCGTAGGTGGAGTGAAGCTGGTGCGGGTGGTTACTTCTTGTCCACATAATACACCCTTTTCTTGTGATAACTGGTGTAACACGGTATGACACAAAGTGGAACATCGCATGTCTTGCATGCTATACCAGTTTCCTTCCTAATACCCGACTTTGAACACACTTGACACCTGCGACGTTGGGGAGTTTTACAAGTTCATGCTTCAATTTGTAGTTCAGGCGAGTCTCTGATAAAACAACACGTCCCTGTTGTCTCTGTGTTGGTTGTACACTACAGTCTGAATCGTCGCTCTCACCATTGTCTTCAAACAACAGTGTAGCAGATGAAATATCTTCATCAGATTCATGGTTGGCTTCAGCACGAGGTGTAGACGTGAAGAGAGGGCGCCTCACACCCGACGGGCCAGGTGTTGACGGGTTAGCAGCAGGATACACAGGACCAGTGTCATCATTTATGTCTGGAGCATGAACTAAATGAGGAGATGGTGTTGTTGTTGCAGGCCACTCTTCCTTGTCAAATTTCAATAAAGCCCAAATAGCAACCTCATGAAACTGGAGCAGAGTTAGTTTCTTTCGGTCATCTGTTGGCCTTGTACAATGCATAAGCGTTTTGCAAAGCCATTTGCAGGAAATAAAAGGTTATTTTCTTTGTCCACTTGTGACATTTCCTGGCGAAATGGTAATACTTTACCATTTGATCAAAGTGGTCAACACCCTTCATGAACTTATTGTAGTCAATAATTGCCTTTGGTTTGTTCACCACAACCTGCTGTAGTCCTGTTGTTCCATCTGGCCTACGAACTCGTTTGCGTTTTTGAACTCTATTTGTGTCTGCATTGTGGAGGTTGGTAATCATAGA
This sequence comes from Procambarus virginalis, assembly GCA_020271785.1. Taxonomy (NCBI): domain Eukaryota; kingdom Metazoa; phylum Arthropoda; class Malacostraca; order Decapoda; family Cambaridae; genus Procambarus; species Procambarus virginalis. The sequence goes on from WNGS01169498.1 coordinate 42,997,133, forward strand.
GACAACTCGCTTGTCTTTCCACAGCAGAATGAAGGTGTTGTCCTTGCGGGGCGGCGGTAGACTGGGTATCCACATCAATCTTAGTCTTCGCTATATGTTGCAGGTCTTTGGGGCGCCATATCATCGATCATCGAACAATGGTGGAATATTGTCCTCAAGCCACACAACACTGGCCCCAGGCTGGCGAGTACGTACTGGACGTGTACGCTTGCGAGGAGGCTGGGGTGCCTCATCTACCTCACTCGGTTCATCCTCACCTGATAATTCATAGCTTGAATCACTCCCACTATCAACAAATGGGGTTATTTTCAAACCACGAGTAGGAGGTCGTTTCCTTAGCTGGATTTTAGGCATGCACGCACCACGTGTGCGCCTTGTGGTGAGAGGCGGCAGTGCTGGTGCCCCCTCCTCCTACTCCTCCTGTTAGGCCTTCAGAGTCCTCCTCCGTCGATTCAGCCCCATGGGCTCCAGGCCCCCCAAATTCACATTCTTCTTCTAAATCCTCACCTTCTGCCTCACTTCCATCCAAATCCACTTGATCAAAGGCATCCAAGAGATTGGGAATCTTGGTGGGAGTGAGCCTCAATCCAGAGAACCTCCTATAGATGTCGGTAATCTTGTCTTTTCCAGATGAATCAGAGGCTCCTGTAGCCGAAACACCACTTGGGCCTGGTGCTGGATCCATTATTGATGAATGTAGTTGGTTACAAACACACAGAAACGGGTAAAAATCCTTGAAACCATGCGAGTTTGGCGCGCAAGGGGAGAGAGATGCGATCGCTCCACGTGACAACAAAATGGGCCTGTCACGTGACCCAGTAGGCCGACGTGACATTCGGCCTACCCGAAAGAACGGGAATTTCATGGCGCACAGTTTGAAACAAACCCCAAGTAAATCGGATTTAAGCTGGATTTTTTACAATTATTTTAATACGGACCGTAAATGTACGACGCGACCGCACAACCGATAGAAATATAGCCGTCGTATATGTACGGGGTGGGGCGCGCGAAAGTGTTTATGAGAAAATCATTATTTTATGAATTTTGTGCCATGAAGAGAAGCAATTGGAAGTAGAATTCCCAGACTCAAGCCGTCTCTTCTAGCCAAAATCTCGTCCTTGATTCATGGCTTACTTTAGCTTGTCAATTGAGAGTTTCAACTGAAGCCAGTGCAATCTGTAACTTGGTTTTTTGAGATATATCATCTGCTAGACTCATGATCTTTATTATTATTTATTATAGTGCACTGTACATCTTTTAAAACATTTCTCATAAGTAATCATCGTGTTTTTAGCATACAGCACCCAGCATAATGAGAGAGGAATCATCTGTCAGTGAGAGAGATATACAGGATGTACAAGTAAAAAAGAATACCCACGGACTCCAAGGCGCCCATTAACACATTGTTGCTGTAAAGTCAAAAAGTCATCTTAAACATCTACATAATGATATTGAAGCCCAAGTAAAACATGGAATAAGCTTGTCTGCCACTTATGTGGTCAGACATTTAAAACAGTAAGTTTGTGACTTATTTTTGCTTTGGCATTTTCTAGTAAGTTAAATATGTTATTTTAATATAAAATTAGGAACTTCCAACCTTTACAGTACTATATGTCTGTGTAAATTTGCTCAAGATATTTCAGAATAGCTCAAATGTTCAAGATTTAATAATACTTGAAACATTTGCCTAAGAATTTATGCAAATTAAATTTAAAGCCATATTAGAAAAAAAAATGTATTCATAGGTTCCAAAAGTCCCCCTTTTTGGGACTTGAAGACTCGTAATGTCTGCAAGTATCCTGCCATTACTGCATTCTTCGCTAATATGTCCACAACTAATATTCAGGCTCATGTTTCTGGCATTCTATTTGGATGTGTGTTGCTAGTTACCAGTGGATGTCCTACTTTTTATTTTGCAGTTGTATGAGCTTTGGCACATTCCAGCCACCATGAGGGTTTTTCCCCCCAAGTCGTCTTTTTCCTTTCCCATTCCCATGCATAAGCTCTCTCCCTCTTTGTCAGCTTTTTTTATGTGTTCTGCTTCTTTTCAGCAAAGTGAGTTTCCTCTCTGAGCCACTGTTTTAAGTACAGTACAGCACAGTATGCTCCTGAGAGCAACAAAGGGACCAGCCCAGTGATCAAGCATTGACTGTAATGCAATGCTCTTTCTGGGCAACTCTCAGTAGCCTCATTTTCTTGCCTTTCATTGCCCTCTTTCTCGTAGGGGTGTGATGGGTTTAGGGTTGGTACACGAGTGTTGCTGTTTAGCTGGACCCCAGGTGACCTGAGCTGCATCAGGTGGTGAGTGGCACCAATGGTACTGGCATTATGACTGTCACTGGCATACCTTACTTTTTTCTCTTCCTAATCAAGATTCATTGTTTTGCTGTGTCTGTACTTTCCAAGCATTTTCACAGCTCTAAGTCAATCTCTGATCCCAAGCTTCCCTAATCTCTATGAGCACACTAGATTCTGTTACCAATGTTTGACAGCTTATTGAAAGTCTAGATAACCTGAAGATTTCATGTGGGGTTTGCAGTACTTTAGCCTAATATACCATGTGCTATTAAGGGCCACCCCGAGCAGTGTGTGTCAATTTATTAAATGATAGATTTTTATGCACAATATAGTAATATTTTGTAATTGTAGCATTTATTATGTTTTTTAAATGTTCAGCATATTTCTACAGGAAAAATAATGATTAATAAGGTTTAAAATGTATATTCAGAGCAATCACAAAATACATTATGTTCCAGGGGAAAATACTACGGACACACATCGCAGTCGTACACAGCCAGGGCGACCTTTCCATTGCACGTATGGAGGATGCACCAGTCATTTAAGAACAAAGGTTCACTTACTAGGCATGAGAGGCGACACACAGGTAATCTAGTTACATGTGAATGGTAATAACATTTTATGGATATGCTGGCTCAGGATATCAGATTTGAGTATCAGTAAGATACTCAAATGATAGTGCATCATGATGGTGCATGTAACCTTTTAGACAAATTTGAAGTCAAATGCTGATGGTCTCTTGACTATCATAAAAGCCTCTCAATGTATTTAAGTAAATTAACTTACGATTAAAATTTTCTGCTTTAGAAATAAGGAAAGTTAGATATCAAAGAATTTTTTTCCAAAATCCCTTGTCTTGATTCAAACATTTTGTCTTGAATTCAAAACATTTTGCCCGAAACGCATTGCGTAATAGTGGCTTTAGGCATTGTATGTACTAGCTCTATCTATAAATCGATCAAATTATGTAAATCTCTCTTGTATGTACCTTCCTGAATAAACATATTATTAGATTATTATTATTTAATGAATCAAGACACGATGTTACTATTTCATTCGCCTGTTGAATCCAAATACTGTTATTTGTCTTTGATGCATTTTATTATTCCTTGCCTTAACACCTGCACCAGGCTTTTTTTTTTAAATGGAATTCCATGGTGTGCTGAAAAAAATTGCTTCAAAAAACAGTATTTTTATTTTTATGTTGTTAATTAGCACCCAGGAAACACAAAAATCTAAGTAAAAAAGTCTGTACCCCTTGCAGTTTAGTTGTAGTGCAACTAAATGCAAACAAGCTTGAATGGTCCCCAAGCATATATGCAACTGAAAACTCCACACTTCTGGGGTGTGGAGTTTTCAGTTGCATGTACGCTTGGGGACCATTCAAGCTTGTTCGCATTTGTGTTGCTCACGTGGCCCCACAAAGTAATGTGATTCGATGAAATAACTGCCCAAGCTTACCATCAAGTGGCGTCAGGATGTTGGGGATATAGCCTCGGCTACCAATGTCTTTTGTACGGTCACGATTGGTCAAGTGGTTAAGGTACCATGTACACTAGTTGCATAGTTCCACCTGGCTGTCTGGGTTCGAGTATATATATATATATATATATATATATATATATATATATATATATATATATATATATATATATATATATATATATATGAATATGAATGACAGTGTCAGAGGTGAACTCAATAATAATACGTGTGACCTCAGTCGGAAAGTACTGAACTAGCATCAAAACAAAAGCTGAAGGCAGATTGTACTATAATGACTGACCAGGGATGCATAGAGCAACTGCAGAAGTCCAAATTCTTGGCACTCCTTATCCACTGAGCCGTGGAGCTTCTGGGACCTCAGAGGGAGGTCATCAGAGTAGCTTTTCGGTCCTCACATCAAATAAATTTGTATTTGATGTGTATGGCCATGAAAACGGTTCGAATCCAAGTAATCTAGGTAACATGTAAAAGGATCACTTTTAAAACAGAAATAATGGCAAAGTAATAACTAGGTGCAAGGGTTTAGAAAGTATGAATGTAAAGGCACTTTTAAAACAAATTCAAGTATTATTTGAAGTCTTGTAAGTGATAATTTGCTTACTACAAATTTAAGTTAGTAACTTTATTGGAAATGCTTATTTTTATACTATTTCTGTCTTTGATACAGGTGAGAGACCATTCACTTGTCAAGAGTGTGGTAGGAGTTTCCGAGAGTCAGGCTCCCTGGCTCGTCACCAACAGTCTCGTATATCTTGTGTGAACAAGGAAGATTCTCAAATACCTTTGTATGGGAAGACTCTTCCCCTTAACTGTTCTCATATAGAGAAGAAAGTAAGTATTGTGTACAGTATTTAAATTTAAGTTTTATGTCAAAGTTTTCACTTAATGTGATATTTACATGTTTGCTTAAAACACTTATGTCTTCTGAGCACTTGAATCAACTGAGTACTGTTTTTAATTTCATGTAAAAAAGCAAGCTTTAAAGTTATGTAAACCACTTTTCTAACCAGTACACTCAGTCGATCAATAAAGCAAGTTCTTACTGCCCTGTTACTAGAGTGGTAGTACACTCACCCCATGCCTCACAAGCAATTACATTCAGATTCAAACTTTGGGTTGACTGGGCACCAATCCTTAGCTTGTTGCCCCTGTCCACTCAGGGACAGTCTGGTTGTAAACTGATAGGCAAGTTATGTTCCAAGGAAAATTAGTAAGCTAAGGCTTAATATGAGCTATGGGAAGGGGAAGTTTTAAGCCTGCTAATAGGAGTCAGAGGTTATCAACATCTGTACCTACATGTGTAAAAAAAATCAGCAGTCAGGTAGGCTAACATTCTGCATCGATCCAACAGAAAATTTCACACTGTTTCTGCTAGATCATGTTGATGCTAGGAAGGCACTCGAGAATACTCACTTAAGTTCAGAATGTTGACATTAAAATCCTTACCGTAAAAACACAAAAGCCTACCTGTCACACATTTTATCATTGACAAGCTGCCAAATAACCAATAGGTTACTACCACTGCTGCCACCATATGACAACGTCCTTACTCAAAACTGTACTCCCTCCCCAAATACTCAAATTTTGTCGTGACTGGCCTCAGGGTCACACATTTTGTATCGAGCCGATATTTTCACAAAAGTGGCATATAATTTTCCTAGGGATTTCGTTCTGTTTGTGCAGTAGGCTTATGATACATTCATGAACGCATTTGTGTATTGTATCTATTATCAAGATGATTGTGCTTGTGTATTTCCTTGCTGGTTAGTCCTTGGTAGGCATCCATCCATGCCATCCATACTATATGCTGAGATAGTACCATTTACTAGATCATCCAGTATTTGGTGAATGTTCCTGGTCCTCGGTACCTTAATGTGGCTTTGAGTCATATCTGTCGGCCAGGGGTCTCATCTATGGCATGTCTCCTACAGTGCTTCTTCTTCCTGAGTGAGTTCCTGTGTGTTTTTCTTCTCAGTTAAGCAGTCCTTGTGGCACAGTGGTAAAGCACTCACCTGGCACTTCACGAGCAATTTTGCCTGGGTTCGTATTCTGGCTGGGGAGAACTGACTAGGCGTCAATTCTTAACTGTAACCTCTGTTCATCCAGTAGTGAATGGGTACCTGGTTGTTAAACGATTTGGCGGGCCGTATTCCGGGGGAAAATTAGGATTAAGGACCTGCCCGAAACACCGTGTGTGCTAGTGGCTTTACAAGAATGTAAGAACTCTTGTATATATAAATAACAAAAATAACGTTAGCTTCAGGGAGCCACAAGGAGTTTCCCCCAGAAATCCAGCATTGAATGTAATGAAATGGCAATTCCTGGATGAGCCCCAGTGGTTCCTTGATCCCTGCTCTCCATTCCTGGTTATTGGGTGGATGCCTACATTTGCTGTATAATTGGTAGCTGGAGGGTGAGCTTCCTTTCCCCCAAACAAACAGGGGAAGGTGGGGCAAATGAGCTCATGCTAGTGCTGAAGGAATTTGATCTTTTGTTTACATAATTGGTGGAGTTCTTTCAGTGGGTTTTGAGTCTTCGGTCACTCACAAAGTCAGTGATGGTTCGTTTTGACTCAATGACTTTCTGGTTGTCTTCTCCGGAGAAGTGGTGAAAATAAATGTCACTGTTCCCTGCACCATAGGGAGCCGGTCGGCCGAGCGGACAGCACGCTGGACTTGTGATCCTGTGGTCCTGGGTTCGATCCCAGGCGCCGGCGAGAAACATTGGGCAGAGTTTCTTTCACCCTATGCCCCTGTTACCTAGCAGTAAAATAGGTACCTGGGTGTTAGTCAGCTGTCAGGGGCTGCTTCCTGGGGGTGGAGGCTTGGTCGAGGACCGGGCCGCGGGGACACTAAAAAGCCCCGAAATCATCTCAAGATAACCTCTGTGAGGGGAGCCAGGTTCTGGCGTTGGTCCCTGGTAGGCCTGTAGAACTCCATGGCTGATGTGATTAGTAGATGGTATCATCTTAGCACATAGTAGCATCAACCATAAATTGCCGTGTGATTGCATTCAACACTGGTTTTATTGCATTCAACACTTGATTTTTTATGCATTGTTTATATATTATTTATGTGCTCAGTAATTTTCTGTAAGAAAATTGCCAAAATTTGGTAATAAAACAGAAATGTGAACACTCACAATGGATTTGGTTTTTCAGTTCTATCAAGGGTCATAACTTTACTGTGCATTAATTACTTAATCCTTTTTCAGCCCTGTATGCAGGATATAAAGATGAATACCATCTTAAAGCAAGAAATTTTGGGCAATGTTTCTGATGATGATCTGCAGAAAGATTTACCCCTTTGGAATACAGAAGAAACTAAAAGTGTCTTAAGAAATGAGAATATGGCTACCAATGTTGATGGTAGGTACAGTACTGCTTTTTAATTATGTTTGATAAATATGATAGTACTGTACAATAGGTGCCACTGTTGATCAACCTAGTCAAGTTTTCTAAATTCTTTTTTTGGGTAGGCAGATAAATGGGTATCAGCTTACATTAGGTAATTGGACTACCCTAAGTGCTCATTTATTGTTGCCCCTGCCCTGACAGAGTATATTCTCTAGTGGGTTTGAATGTTTGTCCCATAGAGACTGACCTACTGTATAGACTTTGCTCGGAGTAGAGCAAGGGTCATTCGCTGCTCTTTGAGGCTCTGAAATTTTGAGTATTCATCGGCTAATTGTTTAATTGATGCAATAGAGTTCATGTGTTTATACATATGGCATGCTGCTGATACATTATGCAGCTGCATTCTGTGAAAGGTATCTGCATTTATCTTGCAGGCTTCATTTGACGTCAGTTCTTTCAGCTAGCATTCCTAGTGTCTGAGTGTCCTGTTTAGTCTTGGTCCTTACCTCCAGATCCTAGCAAGCCCCGCAGATCTTTGGTGTAGCTTGTTATGAATCAACCCGTTGAGCCTATACTCATTTCTCATGAGTTTGAGAGATGTCCTTTCGCTTTGTTACAAACCAAGGGTCCTGACCTAACTGCTGGGTGTATTGTTTGCAGTCATTTGTTTCTTTATTTCTTTTCTTTCTGTGAACCTTGAAGTTGTCTGTTTTTGTGTCACTTACTTTCTGGACAATTCCTTGGTGAGATTGATCATAACAATTCCCTGCTCTCTGCACCTCCGTGAAGAGACCACATTCATGCTCTGGTCTCCGGTTGGAAATACAGACTCTTGGGGTTGATGTGACTTATGTATAGAGCTGCCTATATGAACGAACTTCAGGCAGCCACAGAAGCCCATCCAGAAAGAGGAGTTTCAGTACGTTCAACACTTTTTTTTTTGCATCTTGCTTTTACCCATGTGTGCTAGAAGCAAATCTGCCTCTTCTTTGTCTTCTTGCTGTGACTGCTGGTTGACCTTTTCATCTCAATTCTATTTGTTTGAGCATTTCCAGGATTGCCTTGGCTCCTTGATCAGTAGATGCCAACAGTGGCTACAACTTGTATTGTTCCCCTCTAGGATTTTTAGATGGTAGCCTCATAGCATTCTCATGTTCTTGCAACCCCTTTGTTTTTGTGGCATACTTTTTGGGGGGAATCAGAGGCCTCTGTTCCTGGCCTTCCCTTCCTCCTTTCCAGTCTTTGTGCCCCAGGGGAGATGAATGTGGTCTCCTTTCTTGTTGTACTTTGGTTTGCTATGACTATCCCTAGCTGATGTCAGTGCCCATTTGACTCTTTTTGCAACCTGTTGTTTAGCAGATGGGATGTTTCTGCTTTGGCTACCTCATACCCCAGTTTTGGTGGTGGTGGTCTTAAGTTACCCCAAATCTTAGGTTGGGTTGTTCACCTGTATCCTGTTGTTGTTGTTAAAGATTCGCTACCTGGAACAAGAAGTTCCAAGTAGCACGGGCTATGGTGAGCCCGTAGTGGATGTTGACCTGTATCCTCTTGTGGTGTCTTTTTAAGAATTCCCTTTGGGGAGTGAGATTTTTTGGTTTTTGATCCATTGTTCTCACCCTTGTTGCCTTTTGATGTTTCTTCTTGTTCATTGTCTGGTTGCCAGGCTTCCTTCTGTTGGCTGGGGTTCATGCCTGGGGTGTGACTATATGGGATTTGGGGATCTGTAATCCTCTTATTTTTCCCAGTTTTCCGGGATTCTTGCTACACTTTTTCTGGTTACCACTAGGCAGTGATCTTCAAACTCTCATTGCCTGCTAAGGTGTTAACTCTGCTGTTTCACCTTCCGTTATTTTCCAGTGACAATGACTGTATGTTTTGTTTACTGGGGTATCACATTTTTATTCAAGCAATATGTTGTTTTGTTTCACATAGCTTCCTGGAGTGTGTTTTTTTGTCCTGGTTTTGGGTTGATCTTTGATCTCCAGGCTCACCTTCACCTCATAAAGCAAACCAGATTCTTATCCGGGTTGGCAATGGATGGATCTTAGTGACCTTTTTTTTCTACCACAGACTGGCCAAACATTTACAATGCTAACTAGGATATATATATATATATATTCTAGGATATTCTTCTGTCCCCCGTGGACAGGGATAGGGATCTATTAAACATATAGTTCAGTGATTTGTTGAACAATCAACCTCAGAAGGTGACTGTACTGTACTGCTTTTAAAATGCTGATCTAACCTACATACAGTACATAAATACACACTTATGTCTATCCTACATAACCAGTGTTGGGGTATCTTTTACTTAGTGTCATTAGTGTGTGTTTCAAAGGTGAGAGACCTGGTGTAAGGGTTAAAGGTTTTTCCCCAATGTATCAATGTATAGCTAAGGGAGCTACTGAGGAGGTAGGTCCTTTTCATAAATGTTTGCTTCAGAACTGCCTTCTTATTATTTTCATTATGCTCTTGCATTATATGAGAAAACGTTTTGATTATATCATAATAATATTTCTCTTATAATGTAATTTATATCTTTCAGGCACTCATGAAGTAGTGAAACAAGAGGATACCATTTCCCATCAACTACACCATAGCAGCTTACCAGATAACTCAAATACTCTGGTTCCTTGCAAGATTGAGATGCCTCTTATTCCTACCTCCCTAATTGAGGAGAAGCACCTTCTCGTATACACAAATAAAAGTAAGTGAAACATCTCAGCTAACAAACCTTTCTCAAACACACTTTTACATACTGTTTACATAAACACACATACACTTTCCCCAAACATACCAGTGGTACAAAGATGCGAGAAACAATTACACGGCAGTGAGGAGTAGGACAGAAAGAAATTTTGAAAAAGGGATTGCGGACAACTGTAAAACAGAACCAGGTCGATTCTATAAATTCATGGACAACAAATTGCAGGTAAAAGATAATATTCAGAGGTTGAAAATGGGAAATAGATTCACGGAAAATGAAAAAGAAATGTATGAAACATTAAACGAAAAGTTCCAAAGTGTGTTTGTACAAAATGAAATCTTCAGGGAACCAGACACAATAAGAATTCCAGAAAACAACATAGAGTACATAGAGATGTCTAGAGACGAAGTGGAAAAAATGCTCAAGGAGCTAAATAAGAACAAAGCAGTTGGTCTAGATTGAGTTTCACTATGTGTTCTGAGAGAATGTGCACCTGAGCTCAACATTCCACTTCAACTGATTTTTTAGGCATCCCTGTGTAAAGGAGTTGTAGCTGATGTGTGAAAAAAGGCTAACCTCGTTCCAATCTACAAAAGTGGCAGCAAGGAAGACCCCCCCCTCAGTTATAGACCTGTATCAGTAACAAATGTAATAGTCAAAATATTGGGAAAAATAATTAAAACTAAATGGGTAGAACACCTGGAGAAAAAGATATAATACCAGGCAGACAGCATGGTCTGCCTGAATTTACTCAGTTTCTATGATCGAGCCACAGAGATTTTACAGGAAAGAGATGGTTGGGTTGACTGTGTCTATCTGGACCTAAAAAAGGCTTTTGACAGAGTTCCACATAAGAGGTTGCTCTAGAAACTGGAACATATTGGAGGGGTGACAGGTAAGCTTCTAACATGGATGAAAAATTTCCTAACTGGTAGAAAAATGAGGGCTGTAATTAGAGGCATTGTATCGGACTGGAGAAATGTCACAAGTGGAGTACCACAGGGTTCAGTTCTTGCACTGGTAATGTTCATTGTCTACATAAGCAATCTACCAGATGGAATACAGAATTAAATGAACATGTTTGCTAATGATGCTAAGATAATAGGGAAGATAAGAAACCTAGATGATTGTCATGCCCTTCAAGAAGACCTGGACAAAATAAGTATATGGAGCACCACTTGGCAAATGGAATTTAATGTGAATAAATGCAAATTATGTGAATTATGGAATGTGGAATAGGAGAACACAGACCCCACACAACCTATAAATTATGTGAGAAATCTTTAAAGAATTCTGACAAAGAAAGGGATCTAGGGGTGGTTCTAGATAGAAAACTGTCACCTGAGAACCACATTAAGAACATTGTACGAGGAGCCTATGCTACACTTTCTAACTTCAGAATTGCTTTTAAATACATGGATGGCAAAATACTAACGAAATTGTTCACATCTTTTGTTAGACCAAAGCTGGAATATGCAGTGGTTGTATGGTGCCCATATCTTAAGAAGCACATCAACAAACTGAAAAAGGTGCAAAGACATTCAACTAAGTGGCTCCCAAAAATGAAGGACAAGAGCTACAAGGAGAGGTTGAGGCATTAAATATGCAAAACTAGAAAATAGAAGAAAAAAGAGGCGATATGATCACTACGTACAAAATAGTAACAGGAATCGATAAAATTGATAGAGAAGAATTCCTGAGACCTGGAACTTCAAGAACAAGAGATCATAGATTTAAACTAACGAAACAAAGCTGCCAGAGAAATATAAGAAAATTTACTTTTGTAAACAGAGTGGTAGACGGTTGGAACAAGTTAGGTGAGAAAGTGGTGGAGGCCAAAACCGTCAGTATTTTCAAAGCGTTATATGACAAAGAGTGCTGGAGAGATGCGACACCACGAGCGTAGCTCTCATCCTGTAACTACACTTAGATAATTTCACACATACAACACACATTCACTCACATCCATGTAATCACACTTTCATGCATACACGTTCATACATACAAATTTATACTGTCATATATTTTTATATTCAAACATGCTAACATAAACATATCATACACAATTTTGCATATACTTTTTCACAAACATATATACAGTTCATGCATAAACACACAAGTAAAATTAGTAGATAAAATTGTTGGACTTGTGGGAGGTCTTACAACTGTAGGTAATGTGTCTGTAAAAGAATTGGTAGGTACGAAAAAGGAAAAGATCGACCCTTAAGGATTGCCCAGAATGGAGTTAAACAGTTGAAAGTAATGCTAAAGAATGTTAGGAAATTACAAAGTGATAAGGATAGGATATTATGGTCATTAAGACAAGAACTTTCAAAGGACGACAAGGAGAAATTGAAAGTGAACCATGTTGAAGCAAACCGTTTAAATGAGAGCAGGATTGAAGAAGAAAACATTTGTTTCTCTACAAGGTGACGAATTGGGAAGCCTGTGAAATAGAAAGAAAAAACAGCAGACTAACAAAATAATTTTGTTAGAACAAAAGTAAGAAAACAAATGGAGAGGGAACTTGATCCTGAAAATCATGTATACTAACACAGATGGAATGAGGTAAATAGAATTCTGGTACAACTAAAGATGCCAGATGTTATCGCACGAATGGAGACGAAATATGAAGAAAATATTTTAAATTAGGTCACATTCCCAATGGACTACTCAATTGGAGACATGATGGGAAAATTAAGGAATGGTGGAGACTTTGCCATGCTGCTGAAAAAGCCCCTAAAGTTCAAGCATTAATAATTGAAAACTCACAAGAAGTTGACATAATTGCACTGGAGATATGTAATCAGGATAATATAATGATAACCATGAATGCCTAAAGTCTACCAGCATGCAACACATGGACAAAGGAAGAGCTGGATGCCTCATAACAATCATGAGAGAGATTATACTACGAGGAGATAAAGATAAATCACAGTTGTTGGTACAGTACTTGGTGACTTCAATTTGAAATCAATAGACTGGGAGGTCTAGAAAGCAAGAACAGAGGACTTTTGGACTAGCATATTTGTACATCCATGTATCAACGCATTAAGCAGGCCATGAGAATGAGGTAAGGGGATGTTCATCCATGCTGAATTTGATATTCACCAGGAAAGAAGGGGAGATATTTGACATTCAGTACCTTCCTTCCTTGGTTAGGAACCATGTCCTTTTGGAAGTAAAATATGCAATGTGTCTAGAAGAGAATGAAGAAAATGAAGCAAATGAAAAACTTGATTTCAGGAGAGGACACTTTAGGGAATTTAGCAAGTTTTTTAGTGAATTTTATTGGAAAGACTTGTTGCTAGGCAAGGAAGTAAATGAGATGTATGCCAAGTTTTGTGAGATATATGATAAAGGCACAAATAGTTTTTTATACCAAAACAGATGCAGAACTAAAATCAGGACTGGTTTAACAGATATTACAAGAGAGCCAGAGAATAAAAAACATAAAATAAGTTCAGTACACGAAGAGGCCTAACACTCAAACCTACCAGAAATACAAACAAGCAAATAACAACTATATGACAGTGAGCAGAGAGGCAGAAAGAAACTGAGAAAGGGATAGCAGACACAAAAATAAAACAGAAACTGGCCTGTTTTATGAATTCATTTAAAAGTAAATTGCAGGTAAATGATAAAACACTGAGGTTAAAAATGGGGAATAGTTTTACAGAGAATGAAAGAAAATGTCCAAAAACACTAATCAACAGTTCCAGAGTGTTGTGTAAAAAGAAGTTCACAGAGAAACCAAATACAATACAAATTTCAGAGAATAACATAGAGTACATTGAGGTGTCTCAAAATGACGTGGAAAAAAATACTCAAGAACAAAACAATTGGCCCCAGATGGAGTTTCAATTGGGTTCTGAGAGAATGTGCATCTCAGCTCAGCACTCCAATTCAGTTGATTTTTAGCCATCTTTGTTTACAAAGATGGCTGAAAAAGGCTGTCCTTTGTTTACAAAGATGGCAGATACATGAAAAAAGACAGTCTTGGCAGATATATGGAAAAAGGCAAGCATAGTTCCAATCTACAAAAATGGTAGCAAGCCCTCTTAATTGTATCAACAAAAACCTGTATCTTTGACAAGCATGGTAGTCAACACATTAAAAAAAATGAAAATCAAATGGGTAAAAGATCTAGAGAGAAATTTTATAATAACAGTTTGGTTTTCGAACAGGAAGATCTTGTGTAACAAACTTACATAATTTCTATGATAGAGCCACAGAAAATTTCAGGAAAGAGATGGTTAGGTTGACTGCATTTATCGAGACCTTAAAAAAGGCTTTCAAACCGAGTCTCACACAAGAGGTTTTTGGAAACTGGAACATACTGAAGGAGTGATGGAGACTTTTAACACAGATGAAACATTTTCTAACTGATAGAAATAACTGCAGAATGTTAGTAATTATGATGCTTTATTGCTCATTTGAACTGCATGAACATTACTCAGAACGTACGCTTTTTAGTATGTGTTGTTTGACCAGTGATTCAGATTTTTGTACCAAATTAACATCCAGTATTCCTTTATGACCAATAATATGATCAAGGCCTTGATGATCCGGGGAAAACTGAAGATACAACTTTGAAGCATTTCTTTACACAAATTATTCATCCTTAGT
>WNGS01169498.1:43028847-43060647 GCA_020271785.1 Procambarus virginalis
CATAGTTGAGGCAGTTGATAGTGGTAAGGTGTGTGATGTTGTGTAACTTGTCATTAGAAAAGCTAAAGGAGGTCCTGGACCTCTTTATTCATAATATATATAAAGGATTTAGATTCAGGTTTGAGCAGTAACATTTGCAAATTTGCTGATGATAAAAAATCAGGAGGGAAATTAACAAGAAACAAGACTCGCTATCACTTCAGACGATCTAAATAGGTTTTGAAATGGTCAAAAGATTGGCAGATGCAGTTTAATGTCGACAAATGTAAGTTTTGAGGCTAGGTAATGACGATAGTTACAAGATACGAGCTAGATGGTGTTGAGAGTGCGAAGTTAGATTGCGAAAGGGATCTGGGAGTTATGATTAAGAATTTAAAACCAAAATAAATGCATAAATGTTCATAATAAGGCAGAATAAACACTGGATTTATTTATCACAGCTTTAGTAATAGACACCTGGTGTGATCTTCAGCTATATCTTGTTCTGGTTAGGCTCCATTTAGATTATGCAGTTCAGTTTTGGTCGCCATACTATAGAATGGATAAATTCTCTAGAACGCGTCCAGTGCAGGATGACAAAGTTAATCCCCCAATTAGAAACTTGCTTCTTGGACTGGTTCTCCACACTGTTCATGTGTATGGGGGGGGGTGTAATGTTCTCGCAGATGGGTTATCACGCTTTCATCACATTTTCGAGGAGGGGGGCCATTGACAATGCCTCCTTCCTTTGGCCTTGTGAGAGGTTCTATTGTCCCTGAGGTGCACCTCTTTGTATTGGCATAGTAGTAGCAACTTCCTTCATGTGTAGCTCCATTTTCAATTGCAAGGTTCATGGTGAATGCCTTTTGACTGGTCTGGCTTAGGTGTATATTCACGACCTTCTTTTCCTGGGGTCAGGTGTTGCTTCCGGTGTTGTCTAAAATGAAGTTGTTCTCTGGCATTGTGAATCTCCGGGCTCTGTGTTGGTTGGCTTCGTTTCCAGCTTTTCTGGTGCTATGTCCAATCCTAGGAGATTGGCCTCTTATTCTGGCCTTTGGCTCTGCTCTATGCATCTGGAGTTTTCTGAGTAGGTTTCTTGCCATTTGTAAGTCGGCAGGTGGCTGCAGTTGGTGTCCCACATTAGTATCGATTTGCGGTGGCAATATGTATTGCTTTGCACTTGTTTTACCTTTCTTTCCCTTTGTCGTCTGTCTTCAGTGGTTCTGTTCTTTCTCTCCTGTTTTTTTCAGATTTGCATCTCGTGCCTAATAATGTTGCCTCTTGACGTGGCAGAACCACTGTTACTTGTGCTCGGCATCATTGCTGCTTTCATCACACTTAGCAAGTTATGAGGCTTTCTTTCACTACCAGCCAGCTCATGCTGCTGCTGCTCCTGAGTCCTATTGGTCTCTAGGATGTTTGTGATTCTTTCCTTCTCTCGGTTTCCAGTTGCCCCTTTAGTTTGGTTGGTCAGGCTAGGATGCATCATTTGTTGTCTGGTGCCTGCGCTTCACCACTACTTGCATATCGCCCGTTCCACTTTGGTGGATGCTTTGTTTTTCTTGGTCTCCTGTTCCAAGGCTTGTATTTCACATTGTTTGCAATGTCATTCAAGCTAGGAGTCCTGTGATTTCCCCTCAGCCCCATGGTGTTTGCAAATTCCTCCTCCCCCTCTGGTATTTCCCATGTCTTCCTTCTTCTCTGAGCATGGTGGGTCTCTGAAGGGGCTCCTCCAGAAAAGTCCCGGGGGTTCCCTGGCCCCCACATTCCACCCTCTACCAAGTACAGAGGTTAATATGCTTTCCGGATGCCTCGGGACTGAGACTGAACAAATAACCTGTTGTCTCCGGATAAGCGGTTCGTCATCCTAAACGAAAGCTAGGGGAAAATTAGACACTTTATTGCAAGGATTCAAAAGTATTTTGTCTGTACTCACTAACATAAGTTCTGATTCTCTTGTTAACTTAAAGATTATAGTTAATAGAGCATTGTTATTTAGAAGGAAAAGGTGATGGTGGATGTTGGTGTTGGGTTGACTGAAGTGGAGATTATTGGTGATGAGATGACCTCAGCAAACTGCCCTTCATCGTGTCCCAAATGCCATAGCAGAGCTTAAGCTTCTGAGCCATCTATCAGTGTAAGATTGCTGCTCGAGTGGCACCGGATATTGGTCGTTGGGCAAAATAAGCCCATTTCCCACCCATGCACTCTCCACCACCCATGGGCAGCATGGCCTGGGGGGCACTTGCCTCGCAACTTCTTTTCTGCACATTTTTATTTGGACCGCCTGATTAAACAGTTAATCGGTTAATAAGACTATTTTATTCGGACAAACCCAAAACGGATTACAGGCATATATGGCAAAGTGGCATCCAGGAAGGCGCTTGGTTGTCTGCACTTCGGTTTATAGTTATGGGCTCTGAATTGTCCTTGAAGCCTGCTGGTGTTCGGGAGCTTTGGCCAGGACACCATCTGTTGCCAGATATTTGCAATGGGGAGTTTAAGTTTTGAATGAACCATTTGTTCTTAGAAATTTTTTGCACAGTAGTTTGGCTGCTTAGGTGCTTTTGTTTATATGAAATTTATGGATCTCTATTGTTTTGCTAACTTTCTGTTGTTTTTTCTGATGTGGGTGATTGTTACAGTTCCCAGCTCCTTGTGCCTATGTAATGGGGTATCTGGAACTGGCTTTAGTCCCCAATAGTCCAAAAAGGACACCAACAACTGACCCAGTAATGGGAAGCCATCTCAGCAAAATAGCTTCAGGGAGTCACCATTGCTTGACCAGAAAGAGGCATTTCATTACATTCAAAGCTAGTTTTTCCTTGGACTCTTATGGTGGCATATTGGTGCTTGCTGCCTGGCACGCTTCACCATATTGATCCACAACAGGTCTTTGCAAGTCGTATGTAAGCCTTCCAGGAACCATAGGCCAAAACTTGGCCTCCCTCTAAAGAGACACAAGAAGTAGGGGATCATAGATTGTTGACCAGACCACACACTAGAAGGTGAAAGGGACGATGACGTTTCGGTCCGTCCTGGACCATTCTCAAGTCGATCATAGATTACCTGAATAAAGAAAGGGTACTAAAAGGTGGACATATCTAAATAAATTTCACGTTACCTGTAGTACTACCTGCATGCACCACCAGGGGTGCACACCTTTCCTCTCAATCCATAAACGTTGAATCCTCGGTAATATAGCTAGGTAAATGGAAAACCGGTGCCCTGGAATGTGACAGATGGTCCAAAAGAACCACCATGGATCCACCAGAAACCAATGTTTCATTACATTCCTTGGATTTGGAGCCATTTCAATTTGGCTGTTTCAATGCTTCATTTTCTTGCAGTTGTCTGTAAATCCTTCACTAACTTTCTAGATGCTTTCCCAGTGAGGGTGGCAAAAATAATCGGTCCCCTGTTCTTTGGACCTCTGTGAGAGAACCAGGTTCTGGCTCTGGTTCCCAGTAGACCAAACAGGACTCGTGCAAATGATGTGACCCAGTAGAGGGGAGCCACCTCAGTGATATAGCTACAGGGAGCCTCCGGGGCACTACCAGACAGGCATTTCGTTATATTCAATGGTACTTAAAAATCTAAAATCTTATTAATATCGTATTATATGTCTCACTCAGAGTTATCAGTAGTATGCCATTTTCAATGACAATTGCAACACTGCCTTCATACTTTGGAGGAGGCTGGCCTTATCTATGCAACCTTGTGCCTTGTTGGTTGATTTGGCAGTGTAGCACTTTGTCGGGTCTGCTGCTGTCTTATGGCCTAATTTTGTTGCAAGTGGTTATCTGCCTAAACTATGATTGCAACACATCCTCCTGAAATTATAGTACTTTTTGTAACTGTGATTGAGTGTACCCATATACTGTATATAGTAACGGAAACCCAGTAAGCCACTTTTTGTACTTCTCTGTGGGGGAGCCCCGTCGGCTCCCCAGAGCCATTGGACCGATATTAGCTAATATTAGTACTGTACTGGGCTTCAGTCTTACGGAGTTGTCATGCCTACAAGGGACCACTAACCAGAACANTCACTCCACAACATGGAAAGATTACAACAAAATTAGATAATATCAAAGGAAAAAGAAGAATCTCCCCAAAAAAAATATTTATGGACATGGTGAAAGTAAGAGATATTAACATTGGACTATGTATTTATATGATATATAACAAAATAGAGCATAATAACATACATACCCTTTATTTGTGTTATGTATTACTCAGCAATGCTATAAGGCACCAGCTGCATATCCACTTGGTGGACATTTCTTACTACTACTGTATTCTTCTTTGTGGGTTGGACAAGTCCTTGCATCTCTTTATTATGCATTATCAATCAGTTCCAGTTAATAGGAGCTGTTCTCTTTATTTACAAAACATTCTTCTTTTTAAAAAAATTGTCTAAATTCTATTTCTGAAAATATTTTGATGACTTTAATGCAAATATTTTTTTTTTTTTTAAAGATGCAAATGATGCGGATATAGTAGTCTCCGTGGTGTAGTGGTAAGACACTCGCCTGGCGTTCCGCGAGCGGCTATCATGGGTTCGTATCCTGGCCGGGAGGATTTACTGGGCGCAATTCCTTAACTGTAGCCTCTGTTTAACGCAACAGTAAAATGTGTACTTGGATAAAAAACGATTCTTCGCGGCGGGGATCGTATTCCAGGGACCTGCCCGAAACGCTACGCGTACTAGTGGCTGTACAAGATTAACAACTCTGTATATATCTCAAAAAAAAAAAAAAAAAAAATAAGTGGTGACTGCTGTGTGTTGCAAGCATTGACTTTTTTTTGTAGAAAAAAGAAATGAAATTTTTTGAAAAACAACAAATGTCAAAAAAGTTCGTTCAATGTTCGGTGGTTGGCTGCTCCATGTTTCTTAATAAAAAAAAAAAAAACTAAAATAACAAAATAATTTTTTTGAAAAAACAGAGCAAATGTCAAAAGGTTTGTTCGGTTGTCAGGTAGGCTGCTCCATGTTTCTTAAATAAAAAAATGGAAAACAAAAAAAACACAGTTGAAACAATTTGAAAAACAGACTAATACCATAAAGGTTCTTTCAGTGTTTGTCGGGTAGGCTGCTCCATTATTGAGACATAAATGAAAAATACAAAATAAATGGGAACACATTTGAAACAAAGATTGTCATAATGGAGCAGCCTTCCCGACAAACACTGAATGAACCTTCATGGCATTTGTCCGTTTTCAAATTTTCAACTTTTTTTTATTTTTCATTTTTTTTTATTTAAACATGGAGCAGCCTACCTGCTGAACACCGAACAACCTTTTTGACATTTGTTCTACAGTATTTTTCAAAGTTTTTCATTTTGTTTTTTCGTTTGTTTTTATTTAAGAACATGGCAGCCTACCTCCAAACACCGAATGAATCTTTTGCTATAAAAAATGAAAATGACAAATTTGAAGAAGAAAATGTCATAAGGTTTGTTCATGTATGTAAGGTAGGCTGCTCCATTATTTAAAACATCAAATATTATATTGATGTTTGTCGGTGGTAGAATGGATTAATTAAATTTCCATTATTGTCAAAAGGGAACTTCGTTTGAATGACGTCAGTTTTCACGTGATGACCACGGCGCCAGAACGGATTAAATTCGTTATTCGGGGTTCCACTGTATATACTTTTAAAATCAGTATATACTGTACGAACGAGTTTCTGGTCATAAAAATAAGTTTCACTGGTCGTTTTTTACTCTCTGAATATTACCTAGTCTGCAGAGATGCTCCGGTTTCCTTGTTGCATCTCTGGCTTGAATTTTGTGTAAAATTTCTTTCTGTTCTATCTCTCTCCTTATTGCCATGTGTCCCCCTCAGGCTCTGGTAGGTTGCATATACAATAGGTCTCTCCTCTCCAACTCCTCCATGCACATTCATGACTGGCCTTGTGTAACTCATATGATTGAAATGTAGTGTTCTTTGTAAGGTTGGAAGAGCTGGGAGTGCCATAGGCTCAGAGACACTATATAAACATCAAAGGTTCATGGTTGTTCAACATACTCCCAGCGAGTACGTATGAGAAATATTGCGGGAACAACCGTGGACATTCTTCTAGAGAGAACTATATAGTTTTCTTCAATAAGTGCCGAACCAACTGGGCTGTGGTGGATATGTGGGTCTTTGGGCCGCTCCAAGCAACAGCTGTTGGACCCATAAGTCAAGTAGACCAGCTCTCTTCTAATCTTCTCTCTCTACTCCCATGCTCCTTGCATGGGAGTAGAAGAACTCTCGGAACCCAATCAAGCAGGTTACTTGATGTCCTTTGGCCACTCCATATCTATCCTATTCATCCCTCCTAGCTGTCCTTATAAACTCTAGCAACACAGCAGGTACACCAGCTGAGTATTGCTTCCTAATTGCATAACGACTTGCCCTCCCACGACACTAATAAGCATTGTGATGGTTCCTAGTCAATGTTGTTTAGTGACAAGTGACGAATATGTCCTCCTGCCTGGCTGGTGAAGTCGCCGGGCAAGGGGGGATGTTGGGCTGCCCAGAGGAAGTAAGGTATTGTGGATATTGATTGATTTATTGTGATGTTTAATTATTTGTAATTTCTGGTCTGTACATGGTTGGATTTCAGTTTTTGTGATAAAGGAAATACTGTCATTTGCATTTCATAATGATTTTAATTGTACTGTCCTGGTAAGATAAGGTTTATTGGCAAAAGCCAGGTTCAACTACCATCTTTTAAATTTTAATAATTATCGATTAACTTTACAGGAAGAGTGCCGAGCTGTTGATGTCTGAATCTGGGTGCCGCTTAGACCACCCAGCAGCAGCAAGGTTTCGTCACTGTGTTATGGATGGTGAATGGGCCAAAGCTGAGGCAGCTCTCAGTGAGTTGCGCACAATGCTAGATGATCCCTCAAGCCTTAAAGTAAGTAATTTTGTATGCTAATTCACATTTACAATTTTAATTTATTTTCTGCTTAGTATTAACTTTAAAGGATACAGTGAGAACCGCTGTATTTAAATTCTTCATATTCAGAATACTGTTTATTGCATGGTCAGTCATGGTGGTGGTGGTGTGCGTACCTACCACCAAGAATGAATCAACGTTCCTATGGCCTGATCTTTGTCCAGACCTGGATGGTTGTCTAGTCAACCAGTCTGTTGGGCAAAGCTGCTCACAGCCTTGTTGATCCTGAAGGTATTCTTTTGAGGTCTTTATTGAGTTCTCTTGAACACCGTGAGAGAGCCACCAGTTATGCCCCTTATGTGTAGCAGGAGAGTGCTGAAAAGTCTTGGGAATTTGATGTTAATAGAGTTCTCTCTCAGCATACCTATTGCACCTCTGGATTTTAATGGGACTATTTTGCACATCCTAACATGCCTCTTGGTTTCATGTGATGTATTTGTGTATGCAGATTCGGAACCAGTCCCTCTAATGTTTTCCACGTGTAAGTTATTATGTAACACTTGCCTGCACTCTAGAGAATAGATTTAGAACTTTTAATGTCCCAATAATTTACATGTTTGCTAGAGCGAGTTCTAGCGGTATAGGATTTTGCACGCTCTCCAGGTCAACAGTTTCTCCGCTTTGAATGGGGCTGTTCTTAGAATTTGTCTAATGAATGTCGTGAACAGTTTTATCTTTCACCATCTGTGTATTTAATAGCTATTCTAAAGCTAGGAATCATAGTATACTCTCCTGGCATGATGTTATTTATTTAATCCTCAGGTGATGGCTCTTATAGAACTGCACCACTTGGCAAATGGAATTTAATGTGAAAAATGCCATGTTTTGGAATGTGGAATAGGGAACATAGACCCCCCACAACCTATAAATTATGTGTGAGAAATCCTTAAAGAATTCTGATAAAGAAAGAGATCTAGGGATGGTTCTAGATAGTTTTTCTATTTCCTGAGGACCACATAAAGAACGTTGTGCGAGGAGCTTATGCTATGCTTTCTAACTTCAGAATTGCTTTAAATACAAGGATTGCAAAGTACTAAAGAAATTGTTCACGACTTTTGTTAGGCCAAAGCTAGAATATGCAGCAGTTGTGTGGTGCCCACATCTTAAGAAGCACATCAACAAACAGGAAAAGGTGCAAAGACATGCTTCTAAGTGGCTCCCAGAACTGAAGGGCAAGAGCTACGAGGAGAGGATAGAGGCATTAATATGCCAAAACTAGAAGACAGAAGAAAAAGAGGTGATATGATCACTACGTACAAAATAATAACACAAATTGATAAAATTGATAGGGAAGAATTCTCGAGACCCGGAACTTCAAGAACATGACGTCATAGATTTAAACTAACGAAACAAAGCTGCCGGAGGAATATATGAAAATTCACTTTTGTAAACAGAGTGGTAGACGGTTGGAACAAGTTAGGTGAGAAGGTGGTGGAGGCCAAAACCCTCAGTAGTTTCAAAGCGTTATATGACAGAGTGCTGGGTAGACGGAACACCACGAGCGTAGCTCTCATCCTGTAACTACACTTAGGTAATTACACACACTGTTCATATGTATAGTATATGTAAAATTTATGCATGCATATATGCTTCATTTGGTGTCACTACCATATTGATGACTAAATAGAAAACCAGTAGTCTACAGTAATTATATAGAATATGGAATTAAATTAATATTCTGTAAATAAAATATGCCCAACACCTTGTGTATAAGTGTAGGTGTGATAGAAACGGCAAAAAGAATTTTGTAGGTATATCCCAGATACACTTTGAGGATAATTTTTAATTTCTCTTAAACAAAATTCCTTTGTTTTTCAGGAGATGCGTTTCTTACTACTGGAACAAAAATATCTCGAGCTCCTTGAGGGTGGGCAGGCTATGGATGCCTTGACATGTCTCCGCTCACAGCTCACGCCCTTGCAGCACAACATGGACCGTGTTCATCAACTTTCAAGGTGTGTGTGGACCAGGATTTGTTTTGGTATCGTTTTTTTTTTAGTATTGTCATACATCTTCAGCTGACTTTTTTTAAATTACAAATGCATTCAATGTGAGATTTCCTAGTGGGGCCCTTCCCCCCCTATTGGTGGCTTCCAGAAACTATCTTCAGGAAACCACCATCTTCAGGCTCTGATCACTAGTAGGCATCGTATTGGCCTACTAGTGACCAGAGGCAGAACCTGGCCCCTTGAAAAGGCACAGGGAGCAGGGGATTGTTCTGATCACCCTTGCCAGGAAAGCAACCAGAGAGTAAACAAGAGTACTGACAACTGCATAGTTTATGAAAGTGAAACTCCAAAATGGCCAACAGACACAGCAAAAGTATCACTCAAAACTAAATGCTTCACTCGAATCTGGGTATGAAATTTTCCCCCCTTAGTGTGCTTGTAGTCCTTTAATTTAGTCCTTAGTGTATTCTTGTAGTCCTTTAGTTCCTTTGTTGGTTGTTTCTTCATCAACACCATGCCGAATACTGTTGCCTCATATAGTTCGACACTGGCAATGTGTCGCTTCTGCTTGCATTCATCGTCGCTACTTCCTCAGCACTGTTTCAGAAGCTCTCTCAAGAAGACCTGGACAAGCTGCAGGAATGGTCGAACAAATGGCTGTTAGAGTTTAACCCAAGCAAATGTAATGTAATGAAGATAGGGGTAGGAAGCAGGAGACCAGATACAAGGTATCATTTGGGAGATGAAATACTTCAAGAGTCAGAGAGAGAGAAAGACCTGGGGGTTGATATCACGCCAGACCTGTCCCCTGAAGCTCATATCAAGAGGATAACATCAGCAGCATATGCCAGGTTGGCTAACATAAGAATGGCCTTTAGAAACTTGTGTAAGGAATCTTTCAGAACATTATATACCACATATGTCAGACCAGTCCTGGAGTATGCGGCTCCAGCATGGAGTCCCTATCTAGTCAAGCATAAGACTAAACTGGAAAAGGTTCAAAGGTTTGCCACCAGACTAGTATCCGAGCTGAGAGGTATGAGCTACGAGGAGCGACTGCAGGAATTAAACCTCACTTCGTTGGAAGACAGAAGAGTTAGGGGGACATGATCACCACATTCAAGATTCTCAGGGGAATCGACAGGGTTTATAGAGACAGGCTGTTTACCTAGTGGACCAAACTCTCACAAGTCAAGCCTGGCCTCGGGCCGGGCTTGGGGAGTAGAAGAACTCCCAGAACCCCATCAACCAGGTATCAACCAGGTAACACAAGGGGCACACGCACTAGGGGACACAGGTGGAAACTGAGTGCCCAAATGAGCCACAGAGATATTAGAAAGAACTTTTTTAGTGTCAGAGTGGTTGACAAATGGAATGCATTAGGAAGCGATGTGGTGGAGGCTGACTCCATACACAGTTTCAAGTGTAGATATGATAGAGCCCATTAGGCTCAGGAAACTACACCTGTTGATTGACGGTTGAGAGGCGGGACCAAAGAGCCAGAGCTCAACCCCCGCAAGCACAACTAGGTGAGTACAACTAGGTGAGTACATTCTTTCACCTCTGGCCTGTTTATACTGCTGCCTGAACTTGCTTGGTCATTGGACTGAATTCTTGTTTTTCTTTTTTTCTCCTTGTATTATGGTGTCCCCCGGGTTCATTTTCTAACTTTTTTTTTCTCTTTCTCTCTCTGTTGGCACTTCCCACAAATTGTAAGGTTGGGGAACTTTATGATCTTCTCCAGAGGTGTGGTTTCTGTTCATTTGGCCCTGTTGGTTAAGTTCATCTGCAGCCATTTTTTTTTTCCTAAGAATGAGTTGACCCCCAAGGGACCCTGAGGTCGGTTGGGGGTTGGGGGTTGATAATTGGTTAAATGGTGGGGTGCATCATGTGCTGTTT
The DNA here is from genome assembly GCA_020271785.1 of Procambarus virginalis. NCBI lineage: Eukaryota > Metazoa > Arthropoda > Malacostraca > Decapoda > Cambaridae > Procambarus > Procambarus virginalis. The sequence goes on from WNGS01169498.1 coordinate 43,039,627, forward strand.
CCAGTGGCAGCTCTATGCCGTTACCTTTAGCCACCGATCTACCTCTGTCAATGTTTTGTGGGTTGATCTGGTTTCATTGATGATTCCCTGTTCCAAACCTTGTTTTTGCTAGGTCGTCTGCAATGGCATGAAGTCTAGCAAGTTTCCACTCTATCCCTCATCCCCTACTATGTTTGAAAGTATGCTGCTCTCTTGGCAGTGTTTGCCAACATGTTTGGACTGATATTTGTGCATGGAGGACTTGGGTGCTCTAACAGAGTTCTAGTTGCCCAGTACGTATTTGGTTTATGTTCCCGGGCCTTGTCGTGTCACTTAGCTTGGAGTCTTGTCTTCATCCTGTCAGTCTGTGGTTTCTCCTCCTACCTGGTGAGTCCCTCTTTTCTTTTTCCATGGGTAGTTAGTGTCAGGGAGTGACAAAAGGCTTCTCAGAGAAATTCAGCATTAAATGTAATGGAACAAATCTTTCTGAATGAGCCCAGGTGGCTCCCCGATTTCCTCCCTTCCACTCCCCTCCCTCTCAGGTCATCGGTTGGGGCGTTTCCTTTGCGCCTTTGCTCTAGAGCTTGCTTCATACCCTAGTTGATACTACAGGCTCTGGTGCTTTGCCCCCTCCAAGTAGTGGTTGGGTTAGTGCTAACAAGCTTGCACTAATTTCAAGAGATCTGAGCATTTGCCTATGTTGTTGAGGAAGTTTGTTTGTAGTTGAGGCTTCGGTTTCTTGGAATCCAACTGTAGTCTGTATTGGTTCACTGACTTTCTGGGTGCATTCACAGTGAGGTGGTAGCATCATCTGCTCTCTAAGAGTGGGGTCAGGTTCTGGATTTGGTCCCAAGCAGGCCAGACAAAACTCTATGGCTGATGTGACTTGATAGATGGGAATCATCTCGGTGAGAATGACTTGCTTTCTGGGGCTTACTCAGAAAGAGTAGTTTCATTACATTCAATGCTGGGTTTTTGTTACGACATTTTCACTCCAGGCTTTTATTGCTTCAGTCACTCCAGTAAAGCATTACTTTATTATAGTGTATAGGTTACACAAGGGAGTCGACATGTAGGAGTTACAATCCCACTTTAGCAAAGCCTTTGGTACCCTGACTCACAAGAAGCTCATTAGAAAGAGGCACATGGTTTTAAGGGGGTTGTCTTAGTTGGATTAGGTCTTGGTTGTTTCAAAGAGAGCAGAAAGTTGGCATAAATTAAGCTAATCCCTGGAGTACTTGTTGGTGCTTTCCTAGGACCTCCATTGTTTACAACTTGCCAAAGATTTTGTCACAGGATTGAATAGCAACACTTGTAAATTTATAGATGATAATAAATAAGATGCATAGTGTATAGAGTAGAAAACATAGCGGATCCCAACAGTTGGAAACATTTTATGGAATGGTTAAAAAGCTTAATTTATATTCTCTAGAAACACACAAAGTAGGGGATGACAGGATTGAAGTACTCAAGTGAATGAAAGTGGATATAAACAAGATTTTAAATTTAACTATACAAAATAAAATGAAACTACAGTAACTAGAAATTGAATTTAGATTCAGGAATGTCTGGGCAAATGCTGGTTTGGAAATTATTTATTTATTTATTTATATACAAGAAGGTACATGGGATTGTGAGGATACATAGCATAGTAATTATATTCTTGTAAAGCCACTAGTATGTGCAGCGTTTTCAGGCATAAATTTCGGGCGTACACGCAGCGTTTCGGGCATAAATTGTTGATTTATGGAATAATTTACAAAGTAACAATAGATGTGGGATGGCTGCTTTGTATCAAACATAATTTACTTGTATATAATAATAATAATAATTAATTTTGTCGGGAACAGGAAGCCAGAGTGTATTTATACACGTTTTGCTTTTATCAAGGTATCCAAGGTAGAACTACTGACCCTGCCCAGGATGCAACCCCACAACAAGCTGACTCACTCCTGAGTACCTACTCACTGCTAGGTGAGCAGAGGCATTAGGTGAAAGGAAATGTGTCCAACCATTTCTGTCCCGCCCCAGGATTCCAGAATTCTCGATTGTGCGTCGAGAACGAACCTGACTGTACTGCCGGGACCCTCAGTAGTACATATTATATATTTATATACATTAATATGATTATGTGTTATAGATTATATTGTGTATGAATGAGTTTAGGTGGATATAAATAGGAGGCTGCCTCGTGTGGGCCAATTGGTCTTTTGCAGTTTCATTTACACAGTACTCATAGTTTTATATTTGCTATAAAACATTATTTACATGTGATTGCATGTTCAAAATTGAAGCACATTGTAATTTTTAATAACGTTGTTTATATTTTAGCCTTATGTTTATGTCAAATCCTGAGGAGCTGCGAGCTGCAGCACATTGGACAGGCATGGGCAAGGACTCCAGAAAAGAGCTCATGGACCGTCTGCAGCATTTTTTGCCACCTTCAATAATGTTGCCTCCACATAGGTAAACAGGGCCTAATTTTGTTGCATTCTGCTACTTTTCATTTACCTTTTACACCTGTAGACAATAACATAATCTAGTTAACATTATGCAATATGTGAAATCCAGTTTTCATGCTAATGAGAAATAAGATATTAAGGGGCCATTTGGGCTAGCTTTGCACTGAAAAAAAAAATTCTCTAAAAATATATCGTCCTTTTGACAACACACACTAACAGTAATCAAGACAATTTGATGATTGTATGTGTATTTTTCATTATTACCCTAAAAAAGAGAATCGGCTCCCCCCTAATGTATTTTACCTATGCTATTTTCTATGAGAAAAGTCATATAAAATTTGCTTATTAATTTTTTGGTACAAATAATTATTTAAATTAGGCTCTGTGGCAGCTTCAGAATGGAAACTAATCAAAAGCAACAGGTGTTGTCATGTGTGTTTTCTCCTTAGTGTTTCACTCGTAGGCAAGGTGGTGGTTTATATCTGTCTCTCTAAATAAAGTTGCTCTGGGTTACTTTTTCCTATTATATCATAAATTTTATTGATCTTTTAGCATATAGATTATATATGCAAAAAGACCATTATTTCAGCAGAAAAATGGTGATAATATTTATTACAAGATAATTATGAATTAATGATGAATATTTATCAAGTGTGACAGCGGTGTCAGCCCCGTTTTATGCTGGCTCAGTGAGAGGTGACCGACTCTCAGGGGTGCTGTCTTGTGGAATAACCCATGCACATACATTAACAATGCTGTTAAATTGCTGTAGTAAGAATGCAGCTGATGCAGGATGGAATAAGAATATCCTGGTAACATTATAGCTATTGTTATGTGAAAAAGTACTGTGGTAATACCCAGCAGATGGTATGCTTCATTTTCTCATAAACAAACAAAAAGTCTTTGTCTTTGAGGTGTAATCATGAGAAACTAGAATTAAAGTTAGAAAACCACTAAGAGAAATACAAATAATTTATTAAAACAAAATAAATTACTTCATCTTGAAATACATGTGGCTTGTACATTTTAGCATAAGGTGCAAATAAACATAAATAATTAACACTGAAAGCAACTCTTTGACTCGGACAAAGATTTAACCCTTACACTGCTCAGGGGTCCTGGGGACATTTACACCCCTGTGCGCAAGAAAAAAAAAATTCCAAAAATTTTTTTCGTCTTCTAAACACGTTAATTTGTGTCCCCTGAGCACGGGAAAAATAGCAAAAAAATCGTAGGTCACATATTTTGGGCGCAATTGACCGAGGAAGTCTGGCAAAAAGTGGGCGTTGACAGAGCGGTCGCCAGGGCCGGTCAGCGTCACCCGCGCTGACAGATGGGAGTTGCCACAAAGATATTATTACCTATTGTTTCAATGTCTCCGATTTATTTTTTCTTAGTTTTTTTGCAGTAATATTATTCAATAGTGTGTATTGTAATATATTTATATAATAAAAGTGGTGAATAATCGCTATACTCAAAAGTATGGTGTGCATATTAGTGATTCAATTATTATGTTCATAAAACAATAAACAAACAGTTTTGCTGCTATTACACTCTATACACAGGTTATATATAAGTATCTGCATATTTTGGTCACCATAACGAACCACTAAGTTGGTATTGAGAGTCGAAAAGCAACGAAGAGTTACCGCCACACACCAGCCAGCCACTCGCTGCCACTCCCTCAACACACGCAATAAACTTTCTCCCCCAACAGTACCATTTGTGGTGTTATTACACTATATACAGACGTTATATATAAGTATGTATATATTTTGTTCACCACAACTGTACAGCTAAGCTGATATAGTTAGTTCAGGCACAAAGAGTCGTCGGTATACACAGCTGGCGGCTGGCGGCTCCCTCACTCATTCAAGGTCACACACACACTAAACTTTCTCCCCCAACAATACTGTTTGCTGCTATTACACTCCTAGACACAGGTTATATATAATATTTGCATATTTTGGTCACCATTACGAACCACTNTGCGCCATTGGCCAAAGAATGCGATGAACCACACCGAGGCAACCAAGCAATATTACCAAAGGACCTCTCTGGAACCCTGCTGCTTCCTTCCAAGCTAGACATAAGAGATGATTGAAGACAAATCAATTGACCCACAGGACCAAAGAAACAAAACCCTCTTTGCCAAGGAAAGCATGAAGCTCACTATAACTATATAATATATATATATATATATATATATATATATATATATATATATATATATATATATATATATATATATAAATAAATAAATCTGCTTCCTAATGAGCCACACATCACAAAGGGGGCTCAGCTAATATCAAGGTCCAACAATGACAACATTGCAGGTCCAGGAATGAAAACAAATCATCAACCCAATGAGTGTGTACAAAGTTTGTGTCAGGATTACCAATATTTTCCATGCAGCTGCTTTTTTTTGGGTGCTCTACCTTTCTAGTAATTTTTTTTTTTTTTTTTTGGGTGTCTGAGTTGTTCCAGACTCCCTTGCCTCTGTACCAGGAACCAGATTCTGGTTCTGATCCCTAGTAAGTACAGTACTTGTGACACAAAGGCCTGGTGGCGAGTGCTTTAAACTTAGAGCTAACCAGGCAGGTAGCTCAGCAAGCCACTGATCAGGAGCTTCTTTCAGAAAAAATTTACAAACACCTAGGATACACAATGGAAAGATCATGTTTTGGTTTTATATATATAACAAGTAACTGTTCTGTAGGCCTACTAGAAGTATTAAAATTTATAATATATAGAAGCACTGTAAATAAAAATTAATTATGGTCTACTTAAAAGTACAGAACTTTGTAGCAAACATTGTTTAACCATTTATTGGTATTGTATTTATAAATGTCCAAAATGACTCATTTTGAAGAGTGCACAGTAGATATTAAAACGATGAAAATTATTTTCAAGAAAAGCTTAAAATAATTTTGGTTGTTAGTGATGTAATACTGTATATTTCATTAATAGTTGGTTTGGCCCTTCGTTTGAGATAGATGTGAACACAAACCCTGCCCACCATTGTACACCTGCATATAAAATGTAATAAAACATGTTGCTTGTGCAACCAGATATGAAATGCCCCCAGTTTCCATTCACACCCAGGATCGACTCTCAGCTAAGGATACAAGCTCCAGTTCTCTAGGATTTAGCTTAATATTGGTGTTCAGCACCATATTTGAATTCAACCCATGTATTGGATTGCAAAAATGTACAACCATGTTGGAACAGACAAACGCCCAAACTGAGAGGAACCTGTCCTCAGGCCAGGCACAAACAGCTGCCAATCCCCCAAGACGCATCCATAAATTTTTACATACACCATTTTAAAAATGGGTTTGTTCTTATATGTAAATTTACATTTTACTTCATTAAAATTCTCTGTGTATAGTTAGGCACAGGTTAGGTTAGGTGTTTAGGTTCTGTTGGCAATTATATGTATTTGAAGTACTGTACGTGGGTGAAGCATTTAAAACGTTGTGACAATTTATTTTTATTAACTTATCAAATATTTTTCAACAATTTTCTTTGGGTGCTCATCTGTTCCTACATGGTTGCACATTTTTAGAATCATATACTGATCATGGATTAACCCAACTGACCTCTTTGTGTCACTTGTGACACAAAGATTCTTGATGTGTGTATTTGTGTGGGTGATTAGATATGTATATGTATATGTGTATACGTATATATATGTACATGTATGTATGAGGGTGTGTACATGTGTATACAACATTGATAATTTTGTAACTAGCGTCAAACATTGTTATTTGCTTAGCTAAACGAACTAGAGGGTTCAGTTCCTGAACCGATTATGTGCCTCTGTATCCTTTACACCACCGCCCACGGGTTGGGTATGGGGTGCATAATAAAGAAAGAAATTGAAATTGACAGTTGGGTCATATCCCAATTAGCAGTCCCCATGGCGCAGTGATAAGACACTCGCCCCGCGTTTCGGAAGTGATTTGGCCTGGATTCGTATCTTGGCTGGGGAAGATTGATTAGGTGCTAATCTTTAACTTTTGTACATATAAAAAAAATAATAAAATCTACATGATGGAACATGTACAGTAATAATGATTGTATACATTATGGTGAATAAGTTATCACCATATGGAGAGCTGAACTTCAATCTAATTGATTATAAAAAGTAATCTTGAATTTAGCATAATAGAAAAACTATATTAAAAAAACACAAAATGTGAAAAATCGCAAGAATTTATATACTAGCTCATGCCTTTAGTTCCTTGTGGTTTGTGATGGGTGCCAACCAGAGCAGGCTAAACTGTGTAGCCCTTGCCCGAACATTCATATGCCTTGTTCTGTATTATCATCAACTGAAAAAAATTCTACCTATAAGCACCAACTCACCTGAGCATTGAACCAAGACTTATCAACAAATTATGACTCATTATCACAGCACGTTATTTGTATAATGCTTACCAAGGTTATAAGCTAATATATAGATAAATATATGCTAAATATTGGAACAAATTATCAGTAGATGGCAGGAGACAGCCTCGCTCACACCTACAATCCCAAGACTTTTCAAAATAAGAAACAGCTGATCTGTTCATTGAGAGGCGCCAGGTTGAACAACTTACATTAAAATTGTAATTAGATCCGTTATTCTGCCATTATTTATAGTAAACGTTTTGCATTGTGATTACTATACAATTTAAAAAGAGTATAAAGTAAGTAATTTTGGTTAAGAAATAAGCGATATATGAAGAAAACCAAAGGAAAAGTAGCAGTTGAAATTGGTTGTGCGGTTGGCAGCCATGTTTCGACAAAGAAAGACAAGAACACTCCTGACTGTACCAAAACAACAACCAGGTTCCAATAATAACTCGCCACCATTATTGTACAAAAATACTAATTTAATATATTTAATAAGATTATTCAGATTACTTTTTTTAAATTATAAAGTTGCTAGAATATTATATTTGATTATAAAGAAATATCTAAAGTCGGAACATGAGTTTTGCTATATTGTATAGTGTTTGATGTCGGGCTTAAAATAATAGAAAAACAGTGGTACGTTCCAGTAATATTTATAATATAAAGTATTGCTAAAATCATCGAGAATTTTGTGTAGTAAAGTGCATATACACAAATTAATACAATTTAATCAAACGTATTACATTTAGACGATGTGTTACATGAAATATGTAAGAAATTCTTGTTTTTTTCATATTTTACAAAAGGTTGTGGTGTAGTCGAAATTGAAGCTCACAGCTGAGAAGGTAGTCGATCGAGGTGTCTTGGTGTGAATGTTGCGCACCACCGTAATTTCGGTGTCATTTTTCGCGAGTGTGAAGCAGAAGTGGTGTGGCTTCACCACGGCGTTCACGTAGACACACTGGCCTCCTGGCAAAACCCACAATACGGTGGAGTCTCTCCGCCTCCACGGAAGAAACGAAAGCAATCTTCCGAGGACACCACTTCAACCACAGACAATATGCAGCAGCAGAATCAACAACATCAGTTGCAACAGCAGCAACAACAAGCATCTAATGGGTCAAGTGAAGTGCAGCAAAATGGTATGGGACAAACTGATGGGTGTGAGGGTAACACTGCTGAGTCACAAAATGGTGTGAGAGAGGAGGAGTCCTCCCCTAAGTTGAGTGTGGTACAGCAAGAGATGGTTCGCCTCATTGGACAACACCTTGTCGAGCTTGGCCTAAAGTAAGTTGAAAAGTATTAGATAAGTGATTGAGTTGCTCTTTGCATAGTTCTGTAGATTAGAAAAAGTATATAATTGTGTGACATAAATGACATTGGCATAAATGACTCTAAATAGCAAAACAAATTAAAATGAGCCATAACATAGTTATGCTTGTAGAGAAAGAAGACTGTTTTAATTTTATGAAAAAATGGTAAGATAATATGAGAAGAGTAAAAGCCTGCTAGTCCCCAGTGTCTTTATAGTGTTTGCAGGATTTGCAGTGATACATATCTTGAATGTTCTCAAAACGAAAAACTTTTAGAATCAAATGTGAATATAGTTTACTCATATGAATTTAAAATACTATACTGAATTTTGACTGGAGTACAGTGCTATTTACTGAGAAGTGTTTATTTTCTGTAGCAATTCGGGTTTGTAACGATTCAGAAGATGAATAGAGATGGACTGCATAGTTAAGACGAGTGAGGTGAAGAGTGGAGGAATGAGTTCCATGAAAGGGAGAGTTTAGAGGAGAGATAGAAGATGGGATGAAAGGTAGACTTAGTGAGAGGGATAAAAAGGGGGGGGGGATTAAAGGAAGAGTATGATTAGAAAAAGTTAAAGTAGAGAAAGATCTGCCACCATCCATTCGTAAATCTACCAGGCAAGGAATGGAACTAGTCTCTTAACAGCTATTATAATTTATGTTTATAGGCAAGAAACTGCAACCACATAAAGCATGAAGTTAACTATCAAATCTGAATCTTTAGTAAGTACTCTTTCCATAAGTTTAGAAAGGAATCCAAGGTCTTAGGGGATGAGGTGTAAAGATAATTAAAAAATAATTTACGAAGAATATTCAATTATTATATATGTTCCTGATGATGCAAGAATATGGAGGGATAATTTATTCCCTTGACTTCACCATCGAGTGTGACGTCACCATTCTCACTCGTAAAGAATCGGTCACCACCCAAAAAAAAATTGAGCCATATTGCTGGCTGCCCCTGGAATATCACAACATATAATTTAGAAACACAATAAATCGCCATACAAACTCACCAAAGTATTGGTTACAATGAGATAGGGGACGGGTGGTTGATTGACTGTCAAGGACCCCCACCCCCCTGCCAGCTTGGACAACCCTGTGTGATATCTGTCCTACAGAGCTGAATCCTCAATGCTGAGTGAGGTTCCTCTCTATCATAATGTACAACCTCTCTGGTATTTCATGGGGAACCAGGAGCTAAACTCTGCCTACTGGAGATAGCCCCCAGCTATCTTACTATTATACTTGGATAGTGGCATGTTTGATGGAAAGACATAACCACTGTTGGCATGTATCAGCTTACCACAAGGCAAGGTCACATGACATGACCTGACCTCGCCCAACCTGTGAACATAAATGCCTCAGAAGTGTGTCTTATTATTGTCTCGGAGCAAGACTGCCTGGAGACGCAATTTCCTGTGTAAACTGACACTACACTTAGTGAATTTTTTAAATAAAACCATTTATGGTGTTACATTTTGACTACATACCCTTTTACAGGTAGCAACATGTTTTTGGATGTTAGACTGGGCTGTGTTTGGTTTGTTAGATTAGGATAGGTATTCTAATTCAAGCAGGTATCAAGCAGGATGTTAGGTATGTATTATTATTTTAGATTAGAAACGAGTTAGGAAGATGTTCAAAGCATAGGAAATTATAGGGTTCTAAGATTAGAAGACTAAAATACAGTAGTTACCAGGTATCAGCTAGACAATATTTATATTTGAAGATTTTAATGTGAGAGAAAACTAATGTTAATAATAATCTTAAGCCAAACAATTTATTTATAAATTTCCAAAATAAGACGAATTGGATGTACAGGTACTGCTATGATTAATAACAAGTGTTGGTACTATATTAAGGTAACTAATCTTGATATTCAGCCTTTTCTTGCCTTTGTTAGACCTAAAAGTACATACTGATGGATTGATATTGGTAGAAACCACCAATTTTTGTCATATTGGTCAAATTTCTAATGATACTTTTATTTTAAATTAAAAACAAAAAATCACTGGCTGCTACAGGCGTACATAACTATTGACTTGTGTTTAGTAGTAGTCGGAAACTTTCTAAGCTAACATTGACATTTCTGAGCTCACTCCTTTGGGTAGGTCATTCACATAAATTAGGAACGGCAATGGTCCCAGGACAGCCTTGTGGGACCCCACTTGTTACATTCCTCCAGCTTGAAACCTCTTCCTTCACTCTTTGCTTTCTGTCCATCGGATATTTCCTTACCCAGTCCAGTGTTTTCCCAGTTATTCCAGCCTGGTTCTCCATCTTGTACATCCATCTTTCAAATGCCTTTTGACAGTCTAGAAAAAGTCTACCTAGCCTTCCTTTTCCTGTCTTAATTTAGTAACCTTGTCATAAAACTCAATCAGGTTTGTCAGGCACTATTTTCCATTTTTAAATCCATGCGGTTAAATCCATGCTCAAGATGCTCCACCATTCTCGACCTGATTACTTTCTCCAGCACGTTGCACGGAATACTTGTTAATGACGTGGTCTGTAGTTTAGTACCCCCCTTTCTGTCCCTTTTTTCGAATATTGGGACTATATTTGCCTTTTTTCCAGACATCTGGGAGACTTGGTCTCTAGTATTTTGTAAAAAAAAAAAAAAAAAAAAATCAGACAATGGGTAGCAAAGTCTTTTGCAGCCCTCCTCAGCAGCCATGTCTTTTGCAGCCTTCCTCCGCAGCCATGGTAAGATTAGGTGTGGCCTTATTTATCACATTTAGCTCCCCCACGATTTTTTTTTTTTTTTTGCCTATTCCACGGTAACTACAATGCCGTCAGTATTTTTCTTCTGGTCTTTCATTTTGCAACCTTAGTCTCCATGCTGGTTCTAATGTTAAGACTTCCTGAAATCTTTTGTTGAATCCCTCACATACCTCATTATTACTCTTTGTGAGAGCTCTCCCTTGTTTCGTCAATCTGAGTACATAGTCTCTCGCTTGTTTTTCGCCTTATATGGCTATAAAACAGCTTCTGTTGTTCCTTAGCTTTTGCAGCAATGTCAGTTTCAAATTGCCTCTCTGTTTCTCTTCTAATTCAGGTGTATTCATTCCTTGTTCTCTGTTCCCATGTCTGTACTTTTTCCATTTAATTTTTTTGTTCTTTCCTTAGCTTCCCTGCATTGCTTATTGAACCAGGGGTTTACTTTTTTCATCCACCTCCTCCTTGAGTAGTATGAACTGTTCTATTGCATTGGCACATTTCTAGGCAATGAATTTCATTATCTCATTTGCTATGTTCACTTCCATTTTGCTTTCCCACTGGATTTACCACAGAAAGTCCCTCATCCTGTTGTAGTCCCCTTGTCTGTAATCTCTCTTCTTCAATGGGTTTCGTTGTGTAATAAATTCCTTCAGCTCCACTATGTACAGTATTCAAGTAAGACAACACAGTGGTCGCTAGCTCCAAGAAGCATCTCGCTCTATTTTTTCAACATCTGCTTCATTTTGAGAAAATACCAAGCTGTGTTGCTGGTAGATCATCTCCTCTCACTCTTGTTGGTTCTGTGACATGTTGCATTAAGAAGTGTATGTCTGCCAGTTTTGCTCTCCGTGTGTCATCACCCCCATGGGGATCTTTATTTACCCAGTCTATTTTCCTATAGTTGAAGTCTCCCAGTATAGTACAGTGGGAGCCTCAATTAATGAATTTAATCCGTTCTGGCACCAAGCTCGTCATGTGAAACGCTCGTCTTTCGAAACGAATTTCTACATTTAAAGTACTGTAATGGAAATAAAATTAATCCGTTCCATCACCGAGAAACATCAGTATGATATTAGTTTTTTTTAAATAATGGAGCAGCCTACCTGACATACACTGAACGAACATGACATCTTTTCTTTTTTCAAGTTTGTTCAATGTTTTTTTTTTAATTTTTAATTTTTTTTTTTTAGAAAATGTAGCAGCCTACTTGACATAAACTGAACAAACCTTTTTGACATTTGTTCTTTTTTTCAAATTTTTTCAATTTTTTTTTAAATCAATACTTTACAACATTACAGCAGTCACCCCTTTGCATCCCAGCATCATTAACATCTTTTAAAAAAAAATTATTTGCATCGTCGGAGGCATCCGAGAATTTGCAAGAACCAGCGGGAATGCTAGCACCACATGGTTTTCTTGTTAATGGAGCGGAGGCTCGTCAATCCACACAAATTTTCGGGGAGTGACTCGCTCATTACTTGAAATGTTCGTAGATGGAGCTGCTCGTCACTCGAGGTATTAGGATTTTAGCTCTTGTTCCCCCTTGCTACTATGGCTGCTTTTTCCATCATCTTTAGACAATTCTCATTGCATGTGTCATTTTTTCCCTAAGCCTTCTATTGTTTGATGGGGGGATTATAAGTTACTGCTACCACTATCTTCATTCCTCCAGTATATACTCTTGTTAGTCAGCTCCCGTTGCTATTTTTAGCTCTTCAAAGCTCCAGTGTAGCTGCAACAACAGAGCTACACCACCTCCCCTTCTGTGCAAACACACTCTACTTATAGGTTGATACCCTCTTTGGAAGATTGCATTTCCTATAATGCTTATCAGTTTCATTTCCATTACTGCGATCATGTGAGGTTGTACCTCTGCCACTCTTTCCCGTAGCTCTGTTCCTTTATTAGCAATTCCATTCATTTATGTACATGACTTGTGCTACTCATAACAATTGGGCTGCTTCTGTTTTCACAGAGGAGGATTTGTTCATGTGACTATGTTTCAATATATATAGGGGAAAGGGGGGGGTATGGTAGCCCAGTCACTCTTGCCTATTCATTTGTGTAAAGGCCTCATTAGACTAGGCAGCCCTGCTATTTTCCTCTGTAGTACTTTGTTTAAGTGGTAAGTTGATCTAGCCCACTATTTCCCTGGGTTCTACTCTCTTGTCAGATTTGCATTGACATGCTCTGTGTCATTTTCTGGTCTCCTTGCATTTCTCATTTGCTTTTCTTCTCTTATTCTCTCTGCTGCCTTTCTTTTCTCCTTAGACATGTCCTGTTTAATAAACACTGCATGGTACTTACTTTTCCTGGTTTCTTAAATATCTTCTCTGCCAGTACAATACTTACATAAGTGTAGTTACAGAACGAGTGCAATACTCGTGGTGTCTTGTGTTCCCAGCACTCTGTCGTATAATGCTTTGAAACTACTGACAGTTTTGGCCTCCACTACCTTCTCGCCTAACTTATTCCAACCATCTACCACTGTTTACAAAAGTGAATTTTTTTATATTTCTTCGGCAGCTATGTTTAGTTAGTTTAAATTTATGACCTCTTGTTCTTGAAGCTCCAGGTCTCGGGAATTCTTCCCTATCAATTTTATCAATTCCCATTACTATTTTGTATGAAGTGGTCATATTGCCTCTTTTTTTTTTTCCTGTCTTCTAGTTTTGGCCTCTAACCTCTCCTTTGTTGAGTGTTGATGTGCTTCTCAAGATATGGGCACGATACAACCACGGCATATTCCACCTTTGGTCTAACAAAAGTTATAAACAATTTCTTTAGTATTGCATTTCACCATTCGTGTACTGTATTTAAAAGCAATTCTGATATTAGAAAGTGAAACATAGGCTCCTCGCATAATGTTCTTTATGTGGTCCTCAGGTGATAGCTTTCTATATACAGTACCTTGAGGTTACCCTGAGGTGCTTCCGGGGCTTAGCGTCCCCACGGCCCGGTCGTCGACCAGGCCACCTGGTTGCTGGACTGATCAACCAGGCTGTTTGAAGCGGCTGCTTGCAGCCTGACGTATGAGTCACAGCCTGGTTGATCAGGTGTCCTTTGGAGGTGCTTATCCAGTTCTCTCTTGAACACTGAGGGGTTTGCCAGTTATGTCCCTTATGTGTAGCGGAAGCGTGTTGAACAGTCTCGGGATAGAACCACCCCTAGATATCTCGCTTTATCAGAATTCTTAAAAGATTTTTCACATAATTTATAGGTTGTGTGGGGGTCTATGTTCTCCTATTCCACATTCCATAACATGGCATTTATTCACATTAAATTCCATTTGCCAAGTGGTGCTCCATATACTTATTTTGTCCAGGTCTTCTTGAAGGGCATGACAATCATCGAAGTTTCTTATCTTCCTTAGTATCTTAGCATCATCAGCAAACATGTTCATGTAATTATGTATTCCATCTGGTAGATTGTTCATGTAGACCGTGAACATTACCGGTGCAAGAAGTAAACTCTGTGATACTCCACTCATGACATTTCTCCAGTCTGATACATTACCTCTAATTACGCTCCTCATTTTTGTCAAAATTTTTCATCCAATTTAGAAGCCTACCTGTCACTTCTCCAATATACAGTGGTACCTCGAATAACGATTGCCTCAAATGGTGAACATTTTGGGTAACGACCATCCCGATCGGTGACAATTTGTCTCGTATGGCGAATTCTCATTTGAGTAACATCAACACCACATGGTGGGGTCGCACTGCTTCCTGACCGCCACTGATAAGTGTTGAATTGGTGTCGTGCATGACCAGTGTCCCTCTGCATCGTTCCGCATATAATTGTGATATTCGTGTTTTTTTGTGGCTTTGTGACTACAATTCTGAACGCACGATGTCGTCCAAGAAGCTGCCTGCAAAAGAAAGTGTTGGCAAGGGGAAGAAAGAGGCAATCACTTTGGAAGTGAAGAAGGAAATTATAGCAAAGCACGAGCGTGGTGTTCGTGTGGCTGATCTTGCCAGGGAGTATGGCAGGGCTCCCTCAACAATTTCCATCATTTTGAAGAGGAAGGATAAATTTAAGACGCTTGACTTGGGCAAAGGAGTTACAGTACCAAGGTTACCAGCAAACGTCCAAAACTCCTAGATGATGTGAAATGGCTACTGCTGGTGTGGATGAATGAACGTAAACTACATGGCGATAGTGTTTCTGAAGCTATCATTTGCGTTAGGGCTAGAATGCTGTATGTGGACCTTGTCAGGAAGATACCAGGTATGTCGTCTGAAGATGAGGAGGTATTTAAGGCAAGCCGTGGCTGGTTCAAGAACTTTAAGACGAGGAGCAGTATACACAATGTTGTGCGACATGGGGAGGCTGCCAGCTCTGATAAAGCTGCTGCTGAGGCTTTTGTGCCAGAGTTTCAGGAATTTGTTGATCAGGAGCAGTTCCTGCCCCGATAAGTTTTCAATTGTGACGAGACTGGGCTGTTTTGGAAAAAACTGACGAAGAGGACCTACATCACGCAAGAGGAACAATCGTTGCCTGGCCACAAACCAATGAAGCCAAACCAAACCTTACACTCGTGCTCTGCGCCAATGCAAGTGGTGATTGCAAGGTCAAGCCGCTGCTCATCTACCACTCTGAAAATCTACGAGTGTTCAAGGAATTTAAGGTGCACAAGACACGGCTGAATGTGATGTGGAGGTTGAACAAGAAGTCCTGGGTCACGCGGTTCTTCTTCAGTGAATTGGTAAATGACGTTTTCGGCCCCACAGTGAGGAATTATGTTGTCGAGAAGCAGTTATCACCCAAGGCCTTGCTTGCACTCAATAATGCACCTGTGCATCCTCCACAACTGCAGGATGATCTGTTCCCTGAGAATCAGTTCATCACCACCAAGTTTCTTCCTCCAAACACCACTCCACTCCTCCAACCCATTAACCAGCAAGTCATTGCTAACTTTAAGAAGCTCTACATGAAGGCCTTGTTGGAGAGATGTGTTCATGTGATTGACACCACAGAGCTGACCCTCAAACAATTCGGGAAGGACCAGTTCAATATCATGGGGCCTTACGTTTGATAGATAAGGCCTGGGGAAGCGGTGTCACGGAGGACCCTACGCTTTGCATGGTGAAACCTGTGGCCTGAGGGTGTCCCTGAGCGAGACTTAGGTTTCGGTCCTGCACCTGCACCAATAGATGACCTGGATGATATTGTTGCTCTGGGGCACACATTGGGTCTAGAGGTGGATGCTACTGATGTGCAGGAGTTGGTGGAGGAGCACAGTGATGAACTAACCACCAAGGACCTCCTGGAACTGCAGAAAGAGCTGGTGCAACAGGAGGTAAAGGAGCTCTCATCGGGGGAGGAGGAGGTCTGCGTGGATGCTATCCCATCCAGTGAGATCAGAGACGTGCTGGGCATGTTCGAAAAGGTGACCGCATTCCCGGAAAAGCATCACCCTGATAAGGCAGTGACAACACTTTGCGTGAACTTGCTTAATGACAATGTGCTGTCTTAGTTTAGGGACATCCAAAAACATAGACAACACCAAGTGGCACTCGATACGGTCTGTGGACAGGGTGAGAAAAGACGTGCAAGTGATATTGAACCACAACCCAGTCCCAGTGGGGTTAAATTCCCGAAAAGAGTGAGCCCGCCTGACCCAGAGGTGGAGTCTCCCTCCTCGCTGTAACCCCTCTCCTCCCTATCTCCAGATCGTCTCAATCAAGCCAGCAATGACTCTTCATAAGGTAAAGTAAATGTACACACTGGAATAGTCAAACAAAACATTTATTTTACATGTACTGTATCACATTACCTTTGTATATCATATTGTTGTTTTAGGGGGTGGAATGGATTATTTGTATTTACATTATTTTGAATGGGGAAATTTATTTTGAATGACATCGGTTTCACGTGATGATGACGGCACCGGAACGGATTAAATTCATTATTCGAGGTACCACTGTATTCCAATTTCCAGAGCATCCTCTTACATAGAACTCTGTTGAAAGCCTTCTTTAGGTCAAGATAGATGCAGTCAACCCAACCATCTCTTTCTTGTAAAATCTCTGTGGCTCGATCATAGAAACTGAGTAAATTTGTAACTCAGGATCTTCCAGATTGAGAATAATACTGTCTGTCTGCTGTTATATCTCTTTATCCAGGTGTTCTTCCCATTTAGTTTTAATTATTTTTTCCAATATTTTGACTATTACACTTGTCAATGATACATTTCTGTAATAGAGGGGGGGGGGTCTCCATGCTACCATTTTTGTAGATTGCAACTACAGTATATCCTGTACACAGGGATGCCTGAAAAATCAGTTGAAGTGGAATGCTGAGCTCACGTGCTCATTCTCTCAGAACCCATGGTGAAACTCCATCCGAGCCATCTGCTTTATTCTTACAGTACTTAGTTCCTTGAGCATTTTTTCCACTTTGTCTTTACACACCTCTGTGTTCTGTGTTGTTCTCTGGAATTCTTATTGTGTCTGGTTCTCTGAAGATTTCATTTTGTACAAACACACTTTGGAACTTTGTTAATGTTACATTAAGGGGCCTGGAAGTGAAATTTTGCACCTTGCTCAAACGCTTTCAAATTTTTTGTACATAATCTGCTAGGCACGTGCTCCAACTTTGTCTAAATAATTACCAACGTAACTTGAAAAACAAGAAAATGAAAAATAATTATATAAATAAGTATTGAAAGTTTCAGATTTTCAAATGAGCATCAAAAATATTAAATATCACAAATTGTTTATTTGGTGTTATTATGCTCTCAGAAGAGCATATGATCTTCATTTTTATTAGTTATTATTATAGGAATCAGTATAGTTTACTGGGGGAAAAAAATTGTCAATATGACATTTAAAATATGCGCCAAATTTTGACCAAAAAATTTACAACTCCCAACATTTAAGGTTTCTGAAAAACAATCTAATAGGATTGTAGAACATAGCTGTGACCATTATATGTTAAAATGGTGAGTATCGATTGGAAACTGAATTTTTGATGCCGACTTAAATTTGAAACTCTAATTTTAGAGATGATTGAAGTTGAAGTTATCGACAATTAATAAGCAGACGAGGAGTCGCAATAACATAGCTGAAATATGTCGACCAAACATCGACATATATGTCGACGTCGACATATATGAAATATGTCGTCCCTTCACAAGAAAGTAAAGGGACGACGATGTTTCGGTCCATCCTGGACCATTCTCAAGTCGATTGTGACTTGAAACATAGGCTGAATGACAACCTTAAGGGGAGCCGGTCGGCCGAGCGGACAGCACACTGGACTTGTGATCCTGTAGTCCAGGGCTCGATCCCAGGCGCTGGCGAGAAACAATGGGCAAAGTTTCTTTCACCCTATGCCCCTGTTACCTTACAGTAAAATAGGTACCTGGGTGTTAGTCAGCTGTCACGGGCTGCTTCCTGGGGGTGGAGGCCTGGTCGAGGACTGGGCCACGGGGACACTAAAGCCCCGAAATTATCTCAAGATAACCGAAACGTCGTTGTCCCTTCACTTTCTAGTGTGTGGTTTGGTCGACAATGAATAAGGTAGTTCTAATTCATTAATTTATTTATATGCTTTAATAAACATTGTTTGGCATTCGTACTCGAATACCTATATGTGAACATTGTAGGTCACTGTGTGTTGAAATGAAGTAAAGAAAAAATAACCCCCCAAAAAAAACAAAATATAGGGATAATTATAATGATTTAGGGGATATAAATGTATACTTTATATAAGTGAAAAATCCCTAATCTGGCTCCTTTCCCACCCAAGAAGCTGATTAAAGAACAGTCCTTGCTTCGACAAGAAGCAAAGTACAATGCCTTAAGCCAAATTGATGCTTTAGTCAGAGAGCGCTCCCTTTCCCAGATTATTTACACTGATGGATCCTTGCATCAGTCCTATGGTGCAGCTGGAAGTGCAGTTGTTGCGACAGGGAGAGATGGTTCCATCTCCCATGAGTGTGGAGCGCGTCTCAGTAACTGGGCCTCCACTCTTCAAACAGAATTGGTTGCCATAATCCTTGCACTGGAGCGCGTATATGAATCCAAAGTTGACACGCTAATTGTAAGTGACTCCTTGTCATCCTTGACAGCCCTCAGCTCCCCAAGGCATAACTGTGATGTGCTTATCTCTGAAGCTAGACACAGATATAGTGAAATAATCAATGATGGAGTCAGAGTTTGTCTCCTGTGGATTCCTTCCCATTTTGGTCTCCGAATGCATGATAGAACTGATGAGTTAGCCAAGACATTTGCTCGTAAAGAGGGAATTGATTACCAACTTGGGACTGCCTTTGAGCAGCCTGAGGGCAGCAATATCCCAGGAACATCAACTAAATTTTGGAGACTTGAGGCAAAGTGAAATTCACACCAGTTACTCCATCTATCATCATTCTATTATGCATGAAGAACCGCACGTCTATGGGTCATCCAATAATGTTAGCAGACTTCTAGATGTTACCACTGCTAGGCTTAGGCTCGGCTACAAGTACCTCTGGGAGTTTGTAACATCTGCTGATGTAGATTTGACTAAATGTAAACTCTGTCAGCAGAACTATTCGCATACTTTGCGTCATTATATAATGGAATGTGAAAAAATTGCGGAATTTAGAGATAACACCATGAATAGTGTCCAAGAAATGTGTAAGTACTTCATTCATAATGATGTGCTGCCCGAAATTTTAGCGAAGTATCCAAAATTTGCTTACTGTAGGTAATGCATGCACATGACTGTAAAGCTGCCGCCCAGTTGGGTGGGTGTGCAGCAAGACTAGTAACTGTGTGACTCACTATAGATGTAAAGTGCCTTGTATAGTGACTGTTGTGACACCTCTTTGTGTCACTTGTGATGCCTCTTTGTGTCACTTGTGATGCCTCTTTGTGTCACTTGTGACACCTCTTTGTGTCACTTGTGACACCTCTTTGTGTCACTTGTGACTCCTCTTTGTGTCACTTGTGACTCCTCTTTGTCACTTGTGACACCTCTTTGTGTCACTTGTGACACCTCTTTGTGTCACTTGTGACACCTCTTTGTGTCACTTGTGACACCTCTTTGTGTCACTTGTGACACCTCTTTGTGTCACTTGTGACTCCTCTTTGTGTCACTTGTGACACCTCTTTGTGTCACTTGTGACTCCTCTTTGTGTCACTTGTGACACCTCTTTGTGTCACTTGTGACACCTCTTTGTGTCACTTGTGACTCCTCTTTGTGTCACTTGTGACTCCTCTTTGTGTCACTTGTGACTCCTCTTTGTGTCACTTGTGACTCCTCTTTGTGTCACTTGTGACTCCTCTTTGTGTCACTTGTGACTCCTCTTTGTGTCACTTGTGACTCCTCTTTGTGTCACTTGTGACTCCTCTTTGTGTCACTTGTGACTCCTCTTTGTGTCACTTGTGACTCCTCTTTGTGTCACTTGTGACTCCTCTTTGTGTCACTTGTGACTCCTCTTTGTGTCACTTGTGACTCCTCTTTGTGTCACTTGTGACTCCTCTTTGTGTCACTTGTGACTCCTCTTTGTGTCACTTGTGACTCCTCTTTGTGTCACTTGTGACTCCTCTTTGTGTCACTTGTGACTCCTCTTTGTGTCACTTGTGACTCCTCTTTGTGTCACTTGTGACTCCTCTTTGTGTCACTTGTGACTCCTCTTTGTGTCACTTGTGACTCCTCTTTGTGTCACTTGTGGACTCCTCTTTGTGTCACTTGTGACTCCTCTTTGTGTCACTTGTGACTCCTCTTTGTGTCACTTGTGACTCCTCTTTGTGTCACTTGTGACTCCTCTTTGTGTCACTTGTGACTCCTCTTTGTGTCACTTGTGACTCCTCTTTGTGTCACTTGTGACTCCTCTTTGTGTCACTTGTGACTCCTCTTTGTGTCACTTGTGACTCCTCTTTGTGTCACTTGTGACTCCTCTTTGTGTCACTTGTGACTCCTCTTTGTGTCACTTGTGACTCCTCTTTGTGTCACTTGTGACTCCTCTTTGTGTCACTTGTGACTCCTCTTTGTGTCACTTGTGACTCCTCTTTGTGTCACTTGTGACTCCTCTTTGTGTCACTTGTGACTCCTCTTTGTGTCACTTGTGACACCTCTTTGTGTCACTGTGACACAAAGATTATTGATGTGTGTATTTGTGTGGGTGATTAGATATGTATGTGTATGTA
>WNGS01169498.1:43060747-43075188 GCA_020271785.1 Procambarus virginalis
AATACAAAATAAATGGAACACATTTGAACAAAGATTGTCATAATGGAGCAGCCTTCCCGACAAACACTGAATGAACCTTCATGGCATTTGTCCGTTTTTCAAATTTTCAACTTTTTTTATTTTTCATTTTTTTTATTTAACACATGGAGCAGCCTACCTGCTGAACACCGAACAAACCTTTTGACATTTGTTCTACAGTATTTTCAAAGTTTGTTCATTTTGTTTTCGTTGTTTTTATTTAAGAAACATGGAGCAGCCTACCTGCCAAACACCGAATGAATCTTTTGCTATAAAAAATGAAAAAAATAATGAACAAATTTGAAGAAAGAAAAATGTCATAAAGGTTTGTTCAGTGTATGTAAGGTAGGCTGCTCCATTATTTAAAACATCAAATATTATATTGATGTTTGTCGGTGGTAGAATGGATTAATTAAATTTCCATTATTGTCAAAAGGGAACTTCGTTTTGAATGACGTCAGTTTCACGTGATGACCACGGCGCCAGAATGGATTAAATTCGTTATTCGGGGTTCCACTGTATATACTTTTAAAATCAGTATATACTGTACTGAACCGAGTTTCTGGTCATAAAAATAAGTTTCACTGGTCGTTTTTTTACTCTCTGAATATTACCTAGTCTGCAGAGATGCTCCGGTTTCCTTGTTGCATCTCTGGCTTGAATTTTGTGTAAAATTTCTTTCTGTTCTATCTCTCTCCTTATTTGCCATGTGTCCCCCTCAGGCTCTGGTAGGTTGCATATTACAATAGGTCTCTCCTCTCCAACTCCTGCCATGCACATTTCATGGCTGGCCTTGTGTAACTCATATGATTGAAATGTAGTGTTCTTTGTAAGGTTGGAAGAGCTGGGAGTGCCATAGGCTCAGAGAACACTATATAAACATCAAAGGTTCATGGTTGTTCAACATACTCCCAGCGAGTACTGTATGAGAAATATTGCGGGAACAACCGTGGACATTCTTCTAGAGAGAACTATATAGTTTTCTTCAATAAGTGCCGAACCAACTGGGCTGTGGTGGATATGTGGGTCTTTGGGCCGCTCCAAGCAACAGCCTGTTGGACCCATAAGTCAAGTAGAACAGCTCTCTTCTAATCTTCTCTCTCTACTCCCATGCTCCTTGCATGGGAGTAGAAGAACTCTCGGAACCCAATCAAGCAGGTTACGTTGATGTCCTTTGGCCACTCCATATCTATCCTATTCATCCCTCCTAGCTGTCCTTATGAAACTCTAGCAACACAGCAGGTACACCAGCTGAGTATTGCTTACACTAATTGCATAACGACTTGCCCTCCCACGACACTAATAAGCATTGTGATGGTTCCTAGTCAATGTTGGTTTAGTGACAAGTGACGAATATGTCCTCCTGCCTGGCTGGTGAAGTCGCCGGGCAAGGGGGGGATGTTGGGCTGCCAGGAGGAAGTAAGGTATTGTGGATATTGATTGATTTATTGTGATGTTTAATTATTTGTAATTTCTGGTCTGTACATGGTTGGATTTCAGTTTTTGGTGATAAAGGAAATACTGTCATTTTGCATTTCATAATGATTTTAATTGTACTGTCCTGGTAAGATAAAGGTTTATTGGCAAAAGCCAGGTTCAACTACCATCTTTTAAATTTTAATAATTATCGATTAACTTTACAGGAAGAGTGCCGAGCTGTTGATGTCTGAATCTGGGTGCCGCTTAGACCACCCAGCAGCAGCAAGGTTTCGTCACTGTGTTATGGATGGTGAATGGGCCAAAGCTGAGGCAGCTCTCAGTGAGTTGCGCACAATGCTAGATGATCCCTCAAGCCTTAAAGTAAGTAATTTTGTATGCTATTCACATTTACAATTTTAATTTATTTTCTGCTTAGTATTAACTTTAAAGGATACAGTGAGAACCGCTGTATTTAAATTCTTCATATTCAGAATACTGTTTATTGCATGGTCAGTCATGGTGGTGGTGGTGTGCGTACCTACCACCAAGAATGAATCAACGTTCCTATGGCCTAATCTTTGTCCAGACCTGGATGGTTGTCTAGTCAACCAGTCTGTTGGGCAAAGCTGCTCACAGCCTTGTTGATCCTGAAGGTATTCTTTTGAGGTCTTTATTGAGTTCTCTTGAACACCGTGAGAGAGCCACCAGTTATGCCCCTTATGTGTAGCAGGAGAGTGCTGAAAAGTCTTGGGAATTTGATGTTAATAGAGTTCTCTCTCAGCATACCTATTGCACCTCTGGATTTTAATGGGACTATTTTGCACATCCTAACATGCCTCTTGGTTTCATGTGATGTTATTTGTGTATGCAGATTCGGAACCAGTCCCTCTAATGTTTCCACGTGTAAGTTTATTATGTAACACTTGCCTGCACTCTAGAGAATAGATTTAGAACTTTTAATGTCCCAATAATTTACATGTTTGCTAGAGCGAGTTCTAGCGGTATAGGATTTTTGCACGCTCTCCAGGTCAACAGTTTCTCCGGCTTTGAATGGGGCTGTTCTTAGAATTTGTCTAATGAATGTCGTGAACAGTTTTATCTTTCACCATCTGTGTATTTAATAGCTATTCTAAAGCTAGGAATCATAGTATACTCTCCTGGCATGATGTTATTTATTTAATCCTCAGGTGATGGCTCTTATTAGAACTGCACCACTTGGCAAATGGAATTTAATGTGAATAAATGCCATGTTTTGGAATGTGGAATAGGGGAACATAGACCCCCCACAACCTATAAATTATGTGAGAAATCCTTAAAGAATTCTGATAAAGAAAGAGATCTAGGGATGGTTCTAGATAGTTTTCTATTTCCTGAGGACCACATAAAGAACGTTGTGCGAGGAGCTTATGCTATGCTTTCTAACTTCAGAATTGCTTTTAAATACAAGGATTGCAAAGTACTAAAGAAATTGTTCACGACTTTTGTTAGGCCAAAGCTAGAATATGCAGCAGTTGTGTGGTGCCCACATCTTAAGAAGCACATCAACAAACAGGAAAAGGTGCAAAGACATGCTTCTAAGTGGCTCCCAGAACTGAAGGGCAAGAGCTACGAGGAGAGGATAGAGGCATTAAATATGCCAAAACTAGAAGACAGAAGAAAAAGAGGTGATATGATCACTACGTACAAAATAATAACACAAATTGATAAAATTGATAGGGAAGAATTCTCGAGACCCGGAACTTCAAGAACATGACGTCATAGATTTAAACTAACGAAACAAAGCTGCCGGAGGAATATATGAAAATTCACTTTTGTAAACAGAGTGGTAGACGGTTGGAACAAGTTAGGTGAGAAGGTGGTGGAGGCCAAAACCCTCAGTAGTTTCAAAGCGTTATATGACAAAGAGTGCTGGGTAGACGGAACACCACGAGCGTAGCTCTCATCCTGTAACTACACTTAGGTAATTACACACACTGTTCATATGTACAGTATATGTAAAATTTATGCATGCATATATGCTTCATTTGGTGTCACTACCATATTGATGACTAAATAGAAAACCAGTAGTCTACAGTAATTATATAGAATATGGAATTAAATTAATATTCTGTAAATAAAATATGCCCAACACCTTGTGTATAAGTGTAGGTGTGATAGAAACGGCAAAAAGAATTTTGTAGGTATATCCCAGATACACTTTGAGGATAATTTTTAATTTCTCTTAAACAAAATTCCTTTGTTTTTCAGGAGATGCGTTTCTTACTACTGGAACAAAAATATCTCGAGCTCCTTGAGGGTGGGCAGGCTATGGATGCCTTGACATGTCTCCGCTCACAGCTCACGCCCTTGCAGCACAACATGGACCGTGTTCATCAACTTTCAAGGTGTGTGTGGACCAGGATTTGTTTTGGTATCAGTTTTTTTTTTAGTATTGTCATACATCTTCAGCTGACTTTTTTTAAAATTACAAATGCATTCAATGTGAGATTTCCTAGTGGGGCCCTTCCCCCCCTATTGGTGGCTTCCAGAAACTATCTTCAGGAAACCACCATCTTCAGGCTCTGATCACTAGTAGGCATCGTATTGGCCTACTAGTGACCAGAGGCAGAACCTGGCCCCTTGAAAAGGCACAGGGAGCAGGGGATTGTTCTGATCACCCTTGCCAGGAAAGCAACCAGAGAGTAAACAAGAGAGTACTGACAACTGCATAGTTTATGAAAGTGAAACTCCAAAATAGCCAACAGACACAGCAAAAGTATCACTCAAAACTAAATGCTTCACTCGAATCTGGGTATGAAATTTTCCCCCCTTAGTGTGCTTGTAGTCCTTTAATTTAGTCCTTAGTGTATTCTTGTAGTCCTTTAGTTCCTTTGTTGGTTGTTTCTTCATCAACACCATGCCGAATACTGTTGCCTCATATAGTTCGACACTGGCAATGTGTCGCTTCTGCTTGCATTCATCGTCGCTACTTCCTCAGCACTGTTTCAGAAGCTCTCTCAAGAAGACCTGGACAAGCTGCAGGAATGGTCGAACAAATGGCTGTTAGAGTTTAACCCAAGCAAATGTAATGTAATGAAGATAGGGGTAGGAAGCAGGAGACCAGATACAAGGTATCATTTGGGAGATGAAATACTTCAAGAGTCAGAGAGAGAGAAAGACCTGGGGGTTGATATCACGCCAGACCTGTCCCCTGAAGCTCATATCAAGAGGATAACATCAGCAGCATATGCCAGGTTGGCTAACATAAGAACGGCCTTTAGAAACTTGTGTAAGGAATCTTTCAGAACATTATATACCACATATGTCAGACCAGTCCTGGAGTATGCGGCTCCAGCATGGAGTCCCTATCTAGTCAAGCATAAGACTAAACTGGAAAAGGTTCAAAGGTTTGCCACCAGACTAGTACCCGAGCTGAGAGGTATGAGCTACGAGGAGCGACTGCAGGAATTAAACCTCACTTCGTTGGAAGACAGAAGAGTTAGGGGGACATGATCACCACATTCAAGATTCTCAGGGGAATCGACAGGGTTGATAGAGACAGGCTGTTTAACACAAGGGGCACACGCACTAGGGGACACACGTGGAAACTGAGTGCCCAAATGAGCCACAGAGATATTAGAAAGAACTTTTTTAGTGTCAGAGTGGTTGACAAATGGAATGCATTAGGAAGCGATGTGGTGGAGGCTGACTCCATACACAGTTTCAAGTGTAGATATGATAGAGCCCATTAGGCTCAGGAAACTGTACACCTGTTGATTGACGGTTGAGAGGCGGGACCAAAGAGCCAGAGCTCAACCCCCGCAAGCACAACTAGGTGAGTACAACTAGGTGAGTACATTCTTTCACCTCTGGCCTGTTTATACTGCTGCCTGAACTTGCTTGGTCATTGGACTGAATTCTTGTTTTTCTTTTTTTCTCCTTGTATTATGGTGTCCCCCTCAGTCGGTTCATTTTCTAACTTTTTTTTTCTCTTTCTCTCTCTGTTGGCACTTCCCACAAATTGTAAGGTTGGGGAACTTTATGATCTTCTCCAGAGGTGTGGTTTCTGTTCATTTGGCCCTGTTGGTTAAGTTCATCTGCAGCCATTTTTTTTTTCCTAAGAATGAGTTGACCCCCAAGGGACCCTGAGGTCGGTTGGGGGTTGGGGGTTGATAATTGGTTAAATGGTGGGGTGCATCATGTGCTGTTTCCAGTGGCAGCTCTATGCCGTTACCTTTAGCCACCGATCTACCTCTGTCAATGTTTTGTGGGTTGATCTGGTTTCATTGATGATTCCCTGTTCCAAACCTTGTTTTTGCTAGGTCGTCTGCAATGGCATGAAGTCTAGCAAGTTTCCACTCTATCCCTCATCCCCTACTATGTTTGAAAGTATGCTGCTCTCTTGGCAGTGTTTGCCAACATGTTCTGGACTGATATTTGTGCATGGAGGACTTGGGTGCTCTAACAGAGTTCTAGTTGCCCGGTACGTATTTGGTTTATGTTCCCGGGCCTTGTCGTGTCACTTAGCTTGGAGTCTTGTCTTCATCCTGTCAGTCTGTGGTTTCTCCTCCTACCTGGTGAGTCCCTCTTTTCTTTTTCCATGGGTAGTTAGTGTCAGGGAGTGACAAAAGGCTTCTCAGAGAAATTCAGCATTAAATGTAATGGAACAAATCTTTCTGAATGAGCCCAGGTGGCTCCCCGATTTCCTCCCTTCCACTCCCCTCCCTCTCAGGTCATCGGTTGGGGCGTTTCCTTTGCGCCTTTGCTCTAGAGCTTGCTTCATACCCTAGTTGATACTACAGGCTCTGGTGCTTTGCCCCCTCCAAGTAGTGGTTGGGTTAGTGCTAACAAGCTTGCACTAATTTCAAGAGATCTGAGCATTTGCCTATGTTGTTGAGGAAGTTTGTTTGTAGTTGAGGCTTCGGTTTCTTGGAATCCAACTGTAGTCTGTATTGGTTCACTGACTTTCTGGGTGCATTCACAGTGAGGTGGTAGCATCATCTGCTCTCTAAGAGTGGGGTCAGGTTCTGGATTTGGTCCCAAGCAGGCCAGACAAAACTCTATGGCTGATGTGACTTGATAGATGGGAATCATCTCGGTGAGAATGACTTGCTTTCTGGGGCTTACTCAGAAAGAGTAGTTTCATTACATTCAATGCTGGGTTTTTGTTACAACATTTTCACTCCAGGCTTTTATTGCTTCAGTCACTCCAGTAAAGCATTACTTTATTATAGTGTATAGGTTACACAAGGGAGTCGACATGTAGGAGTTACAATCCCACTTTAGCAAAGCCTTTGGTACCCTGACTCACAAGAAGCTCATTAGAAAGAGGCACATGGTTTTAAGGGGGTTGTCTTAGTTGGATTAGGTCTTGGTTGTTTCAAAGAGAGCAGAAAGTTGGCATAAATTAAGCTAATCCCTGGAGTACTTGTTGGTGCTTTCCTAGGACCTCCATTGTTTACAACTTGCCAAAGATTTTGTCACAGGATTGAATAGCAACACTTGTAAATTTATAGATGATAATAAATAAGATGCATAGTGCATAGAGTAGAAAACATAGCGGATCCCAACAGTTGGAAACATTTTATGGAATGGTTAAAAAGCTTAATTTATATTCTCTAGAAACACACAAAGTAGGGGATGACAGGATTGAAGTACTCAAGTGAATGAAAGTGGATATAAACAAGATTTTAAATTTAACTATACAAAATAAAATGAAACTACAGTAACTAGAAATTGAATTTAGATTCAGGAATGTCTGGGCAAATGCTGGTTTGGAAATTATTTATTTATTTATTTATACAAGAAGGTACATGGGATTGTGAGGATACATAGCATAGTACAAGAAGGTACATGGGATTGTGAGGATACATAGCATAGTAATTATATTCTTGTAAAGCCACTAGTATGTGCAGCGTTTTCAGGCATAAATTTCGGGCGTACACGCAGCGTTTCGGGCATAAATTGTTGATTTATGGAATAATTTACAAAGTAACAATAGATGTGGGATGGCTGCTTTGTATCAAACGTAATTTACTTGTATATAATAATAATAATAATAATTAATTTGTCGGGAACAGGAAGCCAGAGTGTATTTATACACGTTTTGCTTTTATCAAGGTATCCAAGGTAGAACTACTGACCCTGCCCAGGATGCAACCCCACAACAAGCTGACTCACTCCTGAGTACCTACTCACTGCTAGGTGAGCAGAGGCATTAGGTGAAAGGAAATGTGCCCAACCATTTCTGTCCCGCCCCAGGATTCCAGAATTCTCGATTGTGCGTCGAGAACGAACCTGACTGTACTGCCGGGACCCTCAGTAGTACATATTATATATTTATATACATTAATATGATTATGTATTATAGATTATATTGTGTATGAATGAGTTTAGGTGGATATAAATAGGAGGCTGCCTCGTGTGGGCCAATTGGTCTTTTGCAGTTTCATTTACACAGTACTCATAGTTTTATATTTGCTATAAAACATTATTTACATGTGTTTGCATGTTCAAAATTGAAGCACATTGTAATTTTTAATAACGTTGTTTATATTTTAGCCTTATGTTTATGTCAAATCCTGAGGAGCTGCGAGCTGCAGCACATTGGACAGGCATGGGCAAGGACTCCAGAAAAGAGCTCATGGACCGTCTGCAGCATTTTTTGCCACCTTCAATAATGTTGCCTCCACATAGGTAAACAGGGCCTAATTTTGTGCATTCTGCTACTTTTCATTTACCTTTTACACCTGTAGACAATAACATAATCTAGTTAACATTATGCAATATGTGAAATCCAGTTTTCATGCTAATGAGAAATAAGATATTAAGGGGCCATTTGGGCTAGCTTTGCACTGAAAAAAAAAAATTCTCTAAAAATATATCGTCCTTTTGACAACACACACTAACAGTAATCAAGACAATTGGATGATTGTATGTGTATTTTTCATTATTACCCTAAAAAAGAGAATCGGCTCCCCCCTAATGTATTTTACCTATGCTATTTTCTATGAGAAAAGTCATATAAAATTTGCTTATTAATTTTTTGGTACTAATAATTATTTAAATTAGGCTCTGTGGCAGCTTCAGAATGGAAACTAATCAAAAGCAACAGGTGTTGTCATGTGTGTTTTCTCCTTAGTGTTTCACTCGTAGGCAAGGTGGTGGTTTATATCTGTCTCTCTAAATAAAGTTGCTCTGGGTTACTTTTTCCTATTATATCATAAATGTTATTGATCTTTTAGCATATAGATTATATATGCAAAAAGACCATTATTTCAGCAGAAAAATGGTGATAATATTTATTACAAGATAATTATGAATTAATGATGAATATTTATCAAGTGTGACAGCGGTGTCAGCCCCGTTTATGCTGGCTCAGTGAGAGGTGACTGACTCTCAGGGGTGCTGTCTTGTGGAATAACCCATGCACATACATTAACAATGCTGTTAAATTGCTGTAGTAAGAATGCAGCTGATGCAGGATGGAATAAGAATATCCTGGTAACATTATAGTTATTGTTATGTGAAAAAGTACTGTGGTAATACCCAGCAGATGGTATGCTTCATTTTCTCATAAACAAACAAAAAGTCTTTGTCTTTGAGGTGTAATCATGAGAAACTAGAATTAAAGTTAGAAAAACCACTAAGAGAAATACAAAATAATTTATTAAAACAAAATAAATTACTTCATCTTGAAATACATGTGGCTTGTACATTTTAGCATAAGGTGCAAATAAACATAAATAATTAACACTGAAAGCAACTCTTTGACTTGGACAAAGATTTAAACAAGTTAAATACAATCAATGACTAAAAGATACATTACCTAACTCTAAAACCCGAAATGACCTGTCATAACAAATCGCTTAAGAGTTAAGTGTTCCACTCTGGAATGCCTGAGACCGAGGGTCATCACCTGGACACCATTACTTATACTAAGAATCCAGACATGTAGACAGTGATGTCATGTTTTGTCAGTGCCAAAGCTGGTATATAAACAGACACTTTGACATGGCTATAGAGCAGTCTTACATGATCGTGTTACTTCTGACACGGAGTTATTTACATATTAAGGAATTACCACTCAATAAAATGGATTACAATAATGTATGTGTAATCGAAGACTGGAGTGAAGACGACGACATTACCCGACTTAAGAAGGGTAATTACGTGACACTATACATAAAGTACATGTAATATTATGCTCAGTTATGTATACAACTGTGTAATTGATTTACATGTATACATTGGTATCCATACATTATCCATATATAAGGTATAGTATATAAATACAATGTACTGTATATGAATACCAATTTAGTGTGTAAGTATGCCATAAGATGTGAACTAATGCATTAACTGAAGAAAGATATACACTGGCAAATACTAATATCTTTTCGGTCAAGAATGCACAAATTAATTTGTATTTTTTCATTCATTTTTTCTCCATTGTTTGAAAAGCAAAATGTTTGAAACTTCACCACAATAATGAATGTACCACATTCAACAGATGTGTAAAGTTTGATGAGAGTCAGACGATATCTACCTATTCTATTAAATGTGGCATCAACTTTTGAACTTCATTTGCTCAAAGTGAGTTTTTGCAACTTCAAAGTGTATAACTCTCTTGAATTTTACATGTGCTATGTATGATGCTCAGTCAGAATTATTTTTTTTTTTTTTTATTTAAAGTATAACTTATTGAGTTATAAATTTCTGAACTTGAACATTTATACCAAATTATGGATTGACTTTAAAAAAGAAAATGTTCAAACTAAAATGAATTTTAAAGCTAAATATGTTTTGAAGATCATGGTCTAGTAAGCTATATACTGTCAAAATTAATCGGAAAGTTTTTCCTCGATGTATTTTTTTTAAATGTTTTTTAATGATTTAATGTTACATTGCTAAAAACTTTGTCAGAAGTTTAAGAAATCTGTGTTTTCTTACACAAAAATTTGAAAATATCAACTTGTTTCAATGTTCACTTTAAATGTGATGTAGAAGTGGTAATTATACATCTGTAGTTTTGAATGTAATGCATTTAACCTGAATCCCATGAATAATTTGTTATAAAATCATTTGAAATTGCTTTCTAAGCAATGAGGTTATCGTGTACTGGTGTCATGTAGTTATCAAGAAAGCCAGCACTGAATATAATGAAATGCCTCTGGTGGGTCCCTTCAAAAGAGAACTTGATAAACGACTTCAAAGGATACCTGATCAACCTGGCTTTGAATCATGTCACGCTGCCAGCAGCCACGTCGAACAGCTTGTTGATCAGACCACAAACTAGGAGGCCTGGTCAGAGACCAGGCCTCACCTTGCAAGGATGTTGATCCTCAGAATCATCACAGGTATAACGAAAGCAAGGCAAAGTAAAGTTCTTGCACTTCTGTCTTTTCCGGGAGTCTTGGAGGTCACTTCTCACTGACATATGTCTAATGAAGGCAGCTGATGGGTGGCCTGGGGTTGCCAGAGCTGCCATTTTGTGGTAGGAAGGTGTATCTAACTACCAGTTAGATTTGGACAATGAATGATTACATAGCTTGTGTCAGGGTTACCAATATTTCGATGCAGTTGCTTCTTTTAGGGCACTTTACCTCATGGGGTGATTTTTCTTTTTTGACCTGGGTTGATTTAGTATTGTCACTCTCACTTGCCCCTCTACTGAGGGAGGGGGTAGGGGAGACAAGATTCTGGTCTTGTCTGATTCTGAGTCCCTGGTTCCTGGGTCTCGAATGATCTGGTGGGGTGCTATAGCCTTGACGATAACAGGTGGGTGGGTATTTTATTACAGTCGACACTGGATTTATATATAAATACTATATATATTACTGTGTATTTATTGCTGTAGACTTCTTGTAATCATAAAAAATATTGCAGACTTGAAACTTTAATTCTTCAAGCTGTGGAGCAGCAGCGTACCCAGTGTGCCTACCACAACACACGCAGCGATAGTCAGGTGAGTAGAGGAAGTGATGACGACTGCATTCAACGCTATGCGAAGGTCAGTAGTAATATCCCATTGGGTTTAGTGCACATGTACATACTGTAGTGGAAGTTATATTAAAATGTTTAAATTAGATGAAATTGCAAGCAATGTATTTATTACACCTTTGTTAGAACTGAAGATAGACTGGAATTTGGTTTACTTTTTAATTAGTACAATAATTTACCTTGAGAAATGTTTATCTTTGTTGAGCTTTTTCACTGTCATCTAGAGCTGGGCTGCCCAATTTCTGATCATCTGGGGGTTAACATTTCTACTAATCTATCTAGGTTGTCCCATATGCTAACACACTCCCATAAATACGACAAAGTGGTTAGGCCAGGCATTTGTGAAACACATATTTCATGGTACATTATCTATAGTGATCAGTGTAACCTCCTGGATAAGTGTTTAGCTTTCCTTAGGACTAGTTGGCCCAAGCAAATTTGGCTTCATGCTTAAATATTTTCATGAGCATGTGTTATGTATATTTAGTAACTGATATCATACATTGGTTTAAATTTAATGTTTAGGTATCCTCCCTTAGCATTGCTGGTGAAGCTGCCTCGTATAGGCCAATAGGCCTTAAGCATTTTCTTTATTATTAGGTTCAAATGATATGGTATACTTCAATACAACCATATAGAGTTGTGAAAGCATATGAACATAATTGGTATACATATCATGTAATTATAATGTAATTTTATACATGACAGTTATTGCATTTGACATATAACATTTGTGATAACTGCATTTGCATAGTAATCAATCCTTAGTGGGTATAATAATAAATCATTAGTCAGGCAGAGTGCCAGAGTCATGGAAGATTGCTAATAACATACAGTACCAATTATTCAAGAAAGGAGATAGATCACTTGCGTCAAACTACTGGCCAATTAGCTTAACGTATATTGTGGGAAAGTTGCTTGAATCGATAATTGCAAATACCATTTGTTTTCATCTTGAAAAACATAGCTTGATAAATGATTCACAACATTGTTTTTACGGTGGTTGTTCATGTTTAACAAATTTGCTATCATTTACTCGGCATAGTTGAGGCAGTTGATAGTGGTAAGGTGGTGTGATGTTGTGTAACTTGTCATTAGAAAAGCTAAAGGAGGTCCTGGGACCTCTGTTTTTCATAATATATATAAAGGATTTAGATTCAGGTTTGAGCAGTAACATTTGCAAATTTGCTGATGATAAAAAAATCAGGAGGGAAATTACAAGAAACAGACTCGCTATCACTTCAAGACAATCTAAATAGGGTTTTGAAATGGTCAAAAGATTGGCAGATGCAGTTTAATGTCGACAAATGTAAGGTTTTGAGCTAGGTAATGACGATAGTTACAAGATACGAGCTAGATGGTGTTGAGAGTGCGAAGTTAGATTGCGAAAGGGATCTGGGAGTTATGATTAAGAATTTAAAACCAAAAATAAATGCATAAATGTTCATAATAAGGCAGATAAACACTGGGATTTATTTATCACAGCTTTAGTAATAGACACCTGGTGTTGATCTTCAGCTATATCTTGTTCTGGTTAGGCTCCATTTAGATTATGCAGTTTCAGTTTTGGTCGCCGTACTATAGAATGGATAATTCTCTAGAACGCGTCCAGTGCAGGATGACACAGTTATCCCCCAATTAGAAACTTGTTTCTTGGACTGGTTCTCCACACTGTTCATGTGTATGGGGGGGGGGGTTGTAATATTCTCGCAGATGGGGTTATCATGCTTTCATCACATTTTCGAGGAGGGGGCCATTGACAATGCCTCCTTCCTTTGGCCTTGTGAGAGGTTCTATTGTCCCTGAGGTGCACCTCTTTGTGTTGGCATAGTAGTAGCAACTTCCTTCATGTGTAGCTCCATTTTCGATTGCAAGGTTCATGGTGAATGCCTTTTGACTGGTCTGGTTTAGGTGTATATTCATGACCTTCTTTTCCTGGGGTCAGGTGTTGCTTCCGGTGTTTTCTAAAATGAAGTTGTTCTCTGGCATTGTAATTCTCCAGGCTCTGTGTTGGCTGGCTTTGTTTCCAGCTTTCTGGGGCTATGTCCAATCCTAGGAGATTGGCCTCTTTTTTTTTCTGGCCTTTGGCTCTGCTCTATGCATCTGGGGTTCTGAAGTAGGTTTCTTGCCATTTGTATGGTCAGCAGGTGGCTGCAGCTGGTGTCCCACATTAGTATCGATTTGCGGTGGCAATATGTATTTGCTTTGCACTTGTTTTGTCTTTCTTTCCCTTCGTCGTCTGTCTTCATGGTTCTGTTCTTTCTCTCCTGTTTTTTTCAGATTTGCATCTCATGCCTAATAATGTACCTCTTGACATTCTGTAGTGGCAGAACCACTGTTACTTGTGCTCAGCATCATTGCTGCTTTCATCCCACTTTGCAGTTATGAGGCTTTCTTTCACTACCAGCCAGCAGCATGCTGCTGCTCCCTAAGTCATATGGTCTCTAGGATGTTGTGAGTCTTTCCTCCTCTCGGTTTCCATTACCCCTTTAGTTGGGTTGGTCGACTAGGTGCATCATTTGTTGTCTGGTGCCTGCGCTTCGCCACTACTTGCATATCGCCCGTTCCACTTTGGTGGATGCTTTGTTTTCTGTGGTCTCCTGTTCCAAGGCTTGTATTTCACAAGTTGTTTGCAATGTCATTCAAGCTAGGAGGCTGTGATTTCCCCTCAGCCCCATGGTGTTTGCAAATTCCTCCTCCCCCTCTGGTATTTCCCATGTCTTCCTTCCTTTCTTCTCTGAGCATGGTGGGTCTCTGAAGGGGCTCCTCCAGAAAAGTCCGGGGGTCCCTGGCCCCCACATCCCCCTCTACCAAGTACAGAGGTTAACTGCTTTCCGGATGCCTCGGGACTGAGACTGAACAAATAACCTGTTGTCTCCGGATAAGCGGTTTCGTCATCCTAACGAAAGCTAGGGGACAATTAGACACTTTATTGCAAGGATTCAAAGTATTTTGTCTGTACTCACTAACATAAGTTCTGATTCTCTTGTTAACTTAAAGATTATAGTTAATAGAGCATTGTT
>WNGS01169498.1:43075213-43117456 GCA_020271785.1 Procambarus virginalis
TTATTCCAAGTTCTTGTTCTCATTTTTTTTTCTCTTTAATATACATCTATCTATCTCTGATGCTCATTCTCATGTTCTGTCTCTTGTGCACACTCATGCCTCTCTTCCCCCTCCCCCCTCTATCTCTCTCGATTCTCCCCCTCCCCTCTATCTCTCTCTCGATTCTCTTCTCCCTCCCCCTCTATATCTCTCGATTCTCCCCTCCCTCTCTCGAACCCCCACCCCTGTCAGACCACGTACCCTTTCTCTTTAGTCTTCACCCTTCTGGTAATTACCTAAATGCATTAAAGGATGAGAGTTAGTGCACTGTGTGCATGTGGTGTCCCATCTTTACAATAATTTTTGTCATGTACTGCTTTGAAACTACTACTGGTTTTATCAACCACTTTCTTACATTTTTTCAACATCTTTGGTTCTGTATGTTTGGTGCCAAGCAAATTTCTCTTGCAAAGAGAGTTGTTGGAAGATGGAACAAGTTAAATGAGAAGGCAGTGGATGCCGAAACAATCAGTTGTTTTAAAGCTTCATATGACAGAGATTATTGGAAGACGGCACACTACGAGAGTACAGTGCATAACTATCATCCTTTAACTACACTTATGTAATTATGAAGGAGATAGAGAGAGGGAGAGAGAAAATGCTTGTGAAAGTGTTTGTGTTTCTTTAAAGCTTATAAAATAGTGTACAGTACTATAATTCGGTACATTACTTGAAAATTCTTTTAAAATGTTAAAAACTAAAATGTCATTGCTCTGTAAATGTCTTTTAGGTCCTTGGTTCTGGAGGCTCACTACTTATGGACCACTCTTGTTCGCGAAATGCCTTCCCAGGAACTACCGTCCAGATCCTTTCAGACCACTGTGATGAGGTCTGGATAGCTCGCTTCAGTCCTGATGGAAGTAAATTGGCTACAGGATCCAAAGATTCAACAGTAATAATTTGGGATGTTGATCCAGTAGGTATTATGTGATTATTGTTATTATAGCTGAAAAATTCTTCTCGGGCTCTCCCTCACATCCCCATGTTCTCTTCCCCCACTCTTTTTTTCTTTTTTCTTTGTCTTTCTTTCTCCCTTCCCTTTCTTCTTATCTTTTTCTTTCTTTCTCTTTCTTTCTTCAAAATGCACCAAATGTGTGTGTCTCATATTGCTTGTTTCCTTTCATTATCAACTTCATTGAAATCACATGAGACACATGAAAACATGAAAATGGCATGTGGGTCTTTAAACATTAAGCCTACCCCAACCAGCCTATGTCTCATCCATATCCCAGACCATTCCCTTTGCCCCTCTGTCAATTTTAGTGATGCTATCTGTCTGGCCTCCAACTTTGGACAGACTGACTGACTTCTTACAGTATGCTTTATATATACCCATCAGGAAGCACCAACCAAACTCGGCAGCCTTCTGACAAAAGTCAATAATGCTCCTAAAACCATCAGAGCGTGGCACAGTCTATTGCTATACAACTAGGGAGAGACAAGTCATTATCAACTTCAGTAATTAGTGCTATTAATGAATTCCTCAGATAAGACAACCTAGTCCACCTTTCTCCTTATTCCAAGAATAGCAGCTGCAGAACGAACTAATTTAAAAACCATGAAATGAAAGAACAGATCTGCAGGAAAATAGATGAGGGGAATACTGCAGGTGCAATAAGTCATAACCAGTGAGAATACTGTTACCCCAGAAATGCCATAACTGTATAGTATAATATTTACTTTTTTCTATAATCCAAATGCCCACATTGAGCTTGAGGCAGTAGCAGTGATCCTGTGGACAATAATGCTGGTACAGAACCCTTAACTGATCAAGAATCTGAGATGTACAAAGCAGTCATGTCTTCTGCCAGGTTCAGCAGAGGACTTCACAAGTCAAAGGCCCCAGCAAATCAAACAGATGTTCAATGCAGCTCTTGAAGATACCACAAAGATCCTTCTAGTTGAACTTAAAAGATTCTCCAACATGTGTTTGGCTGGCAGCCTCCCTCAGTACATTGGGCATCTCTTTATT
Source organism: Procambarus virginalis (assembly GCA_020271785.1). NCBI lineage: Eukaryota > Metazoa > Arthropoda > Malacostraca > Decapoda > Cambaridae > Procambarus > Procambarus virginalis. The sequence continues at coordinate 43,077,225 of WNGS01169498.1, forward strand.
GAGCAGCCCTCTGTGCCCTGAAAATAGAGGATGGGGGAATCGGGCCCCATTGCCGTTGGCAATGCTCTCTGATACCTCATAGTGAGGTATCAGTGCAGATACCTGAGGTAGTGAGGTATCATAGTGAGGTATCAGTGCTGGTATCGGTGAGTATCAGTGAGGTATCATAGCAGGCATAGTGAGGTATCAGTGCTACCTGGCTGCAGTGAGATCACTTGGCCAGGTAGCAGCTGCCATTTTGAAACCTAATCAGCTTGGTTTGGGATCTCCATAGGCTGTGAAGCTGCAATGTATGCATGCATGCATGCATACATTGTCAACCTCTAAGACAAGAAGGCAAAATTAAGCTTGACTTTAAAAATGCCTTCAATCAAGGCAGAGATGCTCACCACAAAGCTGTATGTAATCATTTCCCTCCCCTTTGTCCATTCATCCAATCATGTTTGAGTGGTTGTCCATTCATCCAATCATGCTTGAGTGGTGACTAAGCTTTTCTTTTGGGGGAGCATGAAATAGACTTGTGAGATGGTGTCTGACAGGGTGTTCCTTGGCTCCAAATATTTTACCTAACTGTCAGATATGTCACCGAAATATTCTCCCCCACAATCCAGGCATTTCTGAGCAAATAAAATCTGTTCTGCCAGATATTCGCATTATTGAACTAGCTGTGTTCCTCCTGGGTGCCCCCAATGGCCTGCAAACAACCGAGATGGTCATGGATGCAAAAATCACTGACCTAAGGAGGATGCAGGTCAGGATTGATGTTGATGCTCATGATCCTTCCTTCCTTCTCACAAGATACCTGTCTCATTCTAAGATGACTTACTTTCTAAGGTGTTCTCTATCCCATAGCAGTGCCAAATTAAACAAGTATGACACCCCCTTGAAGTCAATGCTAGAGAAAGTCCTCGGCCTCCCATTGGATAAGCCTTAATGGCCTTGGAGTTCACATGGCTTCCCAGATTGCTTTACCAGCCTTCTTTTCCTCCTCCTATACATTGCATGACCCTGCAAGAGAAATACTACCAAAACCTTTGGGTAATCTGGTAGGGTGATAAATTATTAAACTTTTATTAAGTATTCAATTCATTGGAATGCTCTTGCAGCGCCAGCACCCAACTTAGATCCAACAGAAAATGCAGTCCAGCTGGGACAGCCCAGTGGTGGAAAAAATAACTGATGCCATGCTCAGTGCTGCAACATCAAAAATGGAGAAGGCCTGTCTCTGAGTGATGGGTGCCTGCCATCCCATGCAGGGGACCTTTTTCAGCGGTACCCATATCTGCAACAGGCAGGCATCTAGATCTAGAGATAGCAGCTGCCAGGTAGCAGAGTCCCTCTGCCTTGGTGCCTCAATTCGCACTGAATACAAGTGTGTAATATTTTTTGGGGGAAGTCCCCTCTTGTGGCTCTCGAAGCTATACACTCGGATGGTTCCCATCTACTAGGTTGTATTAACTGTAAAGTTCTGGTAGGCCTATAGAACTCTTATGACTGATGGGACAGATGATCTGCCCCATTTCCATGGAGTGGACCATCGATGCTGCTTGCCATTATGTGCAACCCGTCATCCTAATAAAACGTCCCATTTTGATGTATACTCTACCTAAGGCCAAAAATTGTCATACTGTACTCGAAAACAGTAGCAGCTCACGAATTGACATACTGTCCCATTTTATGTTTTGGGTCCTCTGGTAGGTTAAGATAAGGACATTTTAGTACGAGTTTATGCGGCTTCATTCTCCGATCCATTCTTCTCTGTATGCGGCTTCATTCCCCGATCCATTCTTCTCTGTCTGTGGCTTCATTCCCCGATCTTGAGGTCCTTGCGGTGAATGCTTTTGACTGGACTGATTGAGGTGAAGGTTCCTCTACCTCTTCTCTCCAGTCCAGCTGTTGCTCTGGATCCTAGACAGGTTGGAGTCCTTCCAGGGGAGGGTGATTCTTCTGGCTTCTTGGTGGCTGGCTCAGCCTTTGTTTCAGGCATTTTTTTTTTCTACCACAGACGTGGCCACACATTTACAATGCTAACCAGCATATATACATTTTCTTCTGTCCTCCATGGACAGGGTTAGAGATTAGTTAAACATATAGTTCAGGGATTTATTGAACAATCAACCACAGAAGGTGATTTGGTACTTTTAAAATGCTAAGCTAACCTACATACGGAAATACATAGATACACAGATTTACATATTCCGTGTCAGGCATTACTTGCTCAGTGTCCAAACCCGGCATTTTTCCATGGCACCACCTTCATCAGAAGGTCAGCTCATGCTAGTTTTGAGAGAATTATTTATTTATTTTTTGTCTCTTCATAGTTGAGGTAGTTCATTGGGCAGGTTTCAAGGCTTTGGTCTCTCTTGAATCCAGCAGTGGTTGGTTTTGACTTACTGACTCTGGTTGCCTTCCCCGGTTCATTGGCAAAATGTCCCTGCTCCCTGCACCTCTATGAGAGGGGCTAGATTCTGGCTCTGATCTCTGGTAGGCCCATAGAATTCCACAGCTGATGTGACCTAGTAACTGGGAATCATCTCGGTGTATAGCTTCAGGGAGCCACCGAAGCTCATCCAGAAATTGGCGTTTCATTATATTGAATGCTGTTTTTTTTTTTCTTTTTATTGTCTACAGGAAACTTTGACAGTCACAAGACGTTTCACCTTGGATGGGCATTCATATGGTGTTGTTTATTTAGCCTGGAGTCCAGATAGTTCCAAACTTATAGTTTGTTTACAAGAGGAGGCCGCTGAACTTGTGGTATGCTTGAAAATACATTGTTTGTCAGATTCTCTGTGGTAAATTAATTTTGTCATTTTGCTTTTTAATGTCTTGTGACATTTAGAAATACTGTAAATTGATTGCATTACAGATATCCTAACCAATCTATAGGGCTGCATTAATGAATTATAAATAGAGCTTTGTTTAATATTGCTTTATATGTAGCATTATTATTCTGACTAGGGAATTTTATATATTTTTCTTTTACAAATACTAGAACTTGCTTTATGTATTATAGGTTTGGGACACTGAGCGTGGAGAGCAGATCTGCAAGGTGTCCAATTCTCCTGATGATTCCCTTACGTGTGCTGCATGGCATAAGGTGCTACAGCCAAACATTTTCTTTAATATTAAGTAAATGCCATAATTCTAATAATTTGAAAAGCACCTTAACTCACTAATGTGCTATAATATATATCAGAATATTTTTTTATTTGACTATTCCTGGTAGGGGGATGCCTTACAAATTTGTCATATTTCGAATTATGGTGCCTTGGTTACTCCTAATCCAGGGCCTATGCTCAGCCAGGACACAACAATTCCATCAGGCTCTATCAACCTGTGCCCCATGGTAACAAATACCTTTTAAAACAATCATACTACTTCACTTGGGGATGTGAGATAAAGCTCAATCCACAACCAGTTAGACCATTTGCTATATCTCCTAAGAAATGTAAAATTAGACTCCTTCCTCCAAGAAATAAATGAAACTAACCGATTTTCCTTGCACTGTATAAGTGCTACAAAGTACTTGCCTATTTACATTCAAATCCAACCAACACCAGATTACAATACATTGTTACCAAGCCAAAGGAGCTGGCTAATCTCAGTGTTGAGGTTAGCCAATCCAACTCCAGAGGTTAGCTAGCTAGTCCGTGAGGTTGAGACTTGATAAAGCACCTAAACTATTGTGATCATCTCAAAGCTCTCAAAATGTACTCTCTAGAAAAGAGACGAGAGAGGTACCAAATACAGTAATACATACTGTACATGGAAGGTACTGGAAAGCCAGGTCCCAAATTTCCACAGTAAAATAACATACTGGAGTGACAGATATGGAAGGAAATGTAGAATAGAGCCAGTGAAGAGTAGGTGCAATAGGCACAATCAGAGAACACTATATGGACTTCAGAGGTCCACGATTGCTCAATATCCTCCCAGGAGTTATAAGAAATACTAGTATAGCAGGAACAAAAGTGGAAATTTTCAAGAAAAAACCTGGACAGTTTTAAGCAAGAAGCGTTGGACCAACCGGGCTATAGTGGATGTATGGCCCTGCGGGTCACCTCAAGCAAGAGCCTGTTGGGCCAAGCTCTCACAAGTCAAGCCTGGCCCTGGGCCAGACTTGGGGAGTAGAAGAACTCCTAGGTACAGTGTTGTCTGATGCCCACCTCCAATCCATCTCAGCTCTGTAGAGAAGAACAATTGTTTTACCCATTTAAACAGAGTTTAGACTTTTCTTTCCTGGTGCTGATTGTTGTGGGCCACCAGCTTTTCATAATTATGTTTTCTGACTGTCGGCCAAGTTCTTGACGTTTTCTGGTTACTCTTAAGTTAGGTCACTTCCCTGGTAGTGCCTTGGAATTTTGTCCTGGACCATTTGGAGCAGACCTTTGTTTACATGTGTTCAGAGTTCATTTGTGCCTGCTCCATCACAGTTTAGCATGTTTGCTTGAAGTAACAAAATTTCACACGAAGCAATAAAGTGACTTGTGTAACGTATGTTTACGTGTACTGTACGTGTTTGGTTGATAAGACACAGAGCAGTGGTTTTTTATATTTATTTAGTAAGGTCTTTGTTACAGGAGTCAGTTTGTTAGCAATGTAGTTAAGTATTGTAGTAGTCAAGATGAAGCCTGGAGCAGGGCAGAGAGCAAAGTTAGGCTGGGGGAGGAGAGCTCAGATTTGTTTCAGATGGGGGGGGGTGTGTGTGTGTGTAATTACCTAAGTGTAATTACAGGATGAGAGCTACGCTCCCTCGTGGTGTCCTGTCTTCCCAGCACTCTTGTCATATAACGCTTTTAAACTACTGATGGTCTTGGCCTCCACCACCTTCTCACCTAACTTGTTCCAACCGTCTACACTCTGTTTGCAAAAGTGAATTTTCTTATATTTCTTCGGCATCTGTGTTTAGCTAGTTTAACCCTTAAATTGCGCATCGCATCATATGATGCTTTGACCAACTTGCAGTAAATTGCGCATCGCATCATATGATGCTTTGACCAACTTGCAGTAAATTGCGCATCGCATCATATGATGCTTTGACCAACTTGCAGTAAATTACGCATCGCATCATATGATGCTTTGGAGTACTACGCAAGATCTAAACGGCCCGCGGATACACAGGGTTCACCACACCTTCATCAGGGCTCTTGTAAACAGATGCCATTTTTTTTTTAAAATCGTGGGCCAAATTCCCGGGTGTTAGGGGCCTCAGTGTTGAGTGAGCTACCAAGCCTGACGCACGCAGCATGAGCTCACAACACTGCTGTTCAGCTTGTGACCACAGCATCGCCTAAAAATGCCATAATATACTTGTTCATGCTATTATGTAGCGATATTATTACAGAAGACCCCTGACTGTGATAAAACTGACCAGGGTTCTGATAATAGCAGGATTATGGTGATATTTAGTGCTGTGCTCCATGCAGGGAGGAGTAATGCTGTGGGAGGGGAGGGTAGTGGCATTGTCTTTTGACTGTGTGTGGCCACCTTTTATTGACTGCACTCACCATACCAGCTTAGTGGTTCGCTATGGTGAACACAAATGTAGATACTTATATAGAACGTCTGTATAGAGGGTATAAACAGCAAGAGGAGTAGGTTGGGAGCCGCCATTTTGGTGAGGGCGGTGGCGTCGTCTGCAAGACTTATGTTGTTTACTGGTGACCACGATGGTCTTTGGGCACCATACCAGTTTACTTGTACAAGTATGGTGAATAAAACAGGTAGATATTTATATATAATGTGTGTATATATAGCGTAATAACACCACAAACAGTATTGTTGGAGGAGAAATATTAGTGCGTCTGGCCTTGAGGTCGGTAGCCATCAGCCGACTGTGTGAGTAGCTACGTCTTTGGGCCTTTATTCACCATACAAGCTTAGATGTACAGGTATAGTGAACAAAGCATGTAAATACTTGTATATAACGTCTGTATATAAAAGCAAAAACAGTATGGTGGGAGGAGAATGGTGGCAAGTCAGGTGAGGTGAGGGAGGGAGTGGCACGGGTTGCCACTGGCTGCCAAATTAACAGGTTAGGAAGATTTTTTTTTTTTTATGCGCCTGTGGGTGTCAAATGGTATATAGCCATGCACCATTTAAGGGTTAAATCTATGGCGTCTTATTCTTGAAGTTCCTGGTCTCGGGAAATCTTCCCTATCGATTTTATCAATTCCTGTTATTATTTTGAATGTAGTGATCATATCGCCTCTTTCTTCTGTCTTCTAGTTTTAGCACATTTAATACCTCAAACCTCTCCTAGTAGCTCTTGCCCTTCAGTTCTGGGCGCCACTTAGTAGCATGTCTTTGCACCTTTTTCCAGTTTGTTGATGAGCTTCTTTAGGTATGGGCACCACAACCGCTGCATATTCTAGCTTTGCCCTAACAAAAGTCGTGAACAGTTTCTTTAGTATATCGCCATCCACGTATTTAAAAGCAAATCTGAAGCTAGAAAGCGTGACATAGGGTCCTCGCACAATGTTCTTTATGTGGTCTTCAGGTGATAGTTTTCTATCTAGAACCACCACTAGATCCCTTTCTTTATCAGAATTCTTTAAAGATTTCTCACATAATTTATAGGTTGTGTGGGGTCTATGTTCTCCAATTCCACATTCCATGACATGGCATTTATTCATATTAAATTCCATTTGCCAAGTGTTGCTCCATATACTTAGTTTGTCCAGGTCTTCTTGAAGGGCATGACAATCATCTAGGTTTCTTATCTTCCCTATTAACTTAGCATCATCAGCAAACATGTTCGTGTAATTCTGTATTCCCACTGGTAGATCGTTTACGTAGACAATGAACATTACCGGTGCAAGAACTGAACCCTGTGGTACTCCACTCGTAACATTCCTCCAATCCGATACCTTGCCTCTGATTACGGCCCTCATTTTTCTGTCAGTTAGGAAATTTTTCATCCATGTTAGAAGCTTACCTGTCTCCCCTCCAATATTTTCCAGTTTCCAGAGCAACCTCTTTATGTGGAACTCTGTCAAAGCCTTTTTTAGGTCCAGATAGATGCAGTCAACCCAACCATCTCTTTCCTGTAAAATCTCTGTGGCTCGATCATAAAAACTGAGGAAGTTCATTACACAGGATCTTTCAGATCGAAAACCATACTGTCTGTCTGATATTATATCATTTTCCTCCAGGTGTTCTACCCATTTAGTTTTAATTATTTTTTCCAATATTTTGACTATTACACTTGTCAATGATACAGGTCTATAATTAAGGGGGTCTTCCCTGTTTCCAGTTTTGTAGATTGGAACTATGTTAGCCTTTTTCCACACATCAGCTACAACTCCTGTACACAGGGATGCCTGAAAAATCAGTTGAAGTGGAATGCTGAGCTCAGGTGCACATTCAGAACCCATGGTGAAACTCCATCTGGACCAACTGCTTTGTTCTTACTTAGCTCCTTGAGCATTTTTTCCACTTCATCTCTAGACACCTGTATGTGCTCTATGCTGTTCCTTGGAATTCTTATTGTGTCTGGCTCCCTAAAAGAGTTCATTTTGTACAAACACACTTTGGAACTTTTCGTTTAGTGTTTCACACATTTCATTTTAATTTTTCGTGAATCTATTTCCCATTTTCAACCTCTGAATATTATCCTTTACCTGCAATTTGTTGTTTATGAATTTATAGAATAGACCTGGTTCTGTTTTACATTTGTCTTCAATCCCTTTTTCAAAATTTCTTTCTGCCTCTCTCCTCACTGCCGTGTAGTTGTTTCTCGCATCTTTGTATCGCTGGTATGTTTGGGTGTTTGGCCTCTTCCTGTATTGATTCCATTTTTGTGTCTTTTGGTCTCTGGCCCTCTTGCAATTTCTATTGAACCAATCCTGTTTCCTAGTTCTGCATCTCTGTTTTGGTATAAATTTTTTTGTGCCTTTATCATATATTTCACAAAACTTGACATACATCACATTCACTTCCTTGTCTAGCATCAAGTCTGTCCAATTATACTCACTAAAAAAATTCTAAGGTGGCCATAATGCCCTCTCCTAAAGTTAGGTTTTTCAATTGCATCGACCGTCATATTTTCTTCCAGATTATAACGCATTGCATACTTTATTCCCAAAAAGACATGGTCACTGTTACCCAAGGGAGGAAGGTACTGAATGTCAAATATTTCTTCCTCCTTCCTGGTAAATATCAAATCTAGCATGGAGGGAACGTCCCCTTCCCTCATCCTCGTAGCTTGTTTAACATGTTGATACAAGAATGTTTCCAGGACGAGGTCTACAAATTTACAGGTCCAAAAATCTTCTGTTTTAGCTTCATATGATTCCCAGTCTATGGATTTCAAATTGAAGTCGCCAACTATCAACAGTCGTGAACTATCGTTATCCGCTCTCGCTATGATCTCTCTCATTATTGTTATAAGACCTTCTCATTTACTATCTAGCTCCTCCTTTGACCATGTGCTGCTTAGCGGTGGACTATATGCATTTATGACCATTAGTTTATCATCCTCATGGCAGATCTCTAGTGCTATTATGGCAACTTCTTGTGGATTGGCAGTCATTATTTCGTTCACCTTTAGGTGTTCTTTCACCAGCACAGCAACGCCACCGCCTTTCCTGATTTTTCTGTCCCGTCTTCAAATTGAGTAGCCCCTTGGGAATATGACCTCATTTAAAATAGCATCTTCAAGTTTTGTCTTCGTGAGTGCAACAATGTCTGGTGTCTGCAGCTGTATTATATCACTTAACTCCAGTGTCTTTGATCTTACTCCATCTATGTTGGTGTATGCAATCTTCAGGAACTTGTTCCCCCTCTTCTTATTTCTCACTCCCCCTTTCTCTAATGATTTTGTTGGTTTGCCTTTATGTACCACTTTACTGGTCTGCCTACCCCTATCACTTTGTAAAAAAAGAATCGATTTCTTCTTCATTCCTGCTCTCATTTAAACGTTTTGCCTCGGCGAGGTTCAGTTTCAGCTTCTCTCTATCTTCTTTTGAAAGATCTCGTCTTAACGACCACACTTTCCCATCCTCATCACTTTGTAATTTTCTAGCATTCCTTAGTACTTCTTCCATCTGTTTGGCACCTTCCAAAGCTATTTTTAAGAGTCTCTTTTCTTCTTCCATGGCTTTGCAATTTGTTTCCAATTGAATCTTATCCTTGCACAAGTCATTCACTACACCCTCAAGACATACAACTTTGCTATTTAAATGGTCATTACTTTCTTTCAATTTACTAATTATTTCTACATGAGAGGTCACTATAGTATCTAATTTTACCAACTTGTATAGACTGGTTATCTCAATGCTTTCTTCACTGAATCCAGCAAAATCAAGCTCCGTTTTGTATTTCCTCTTGCCGGTGGCCATCTTGAATGTTGTTCTCTGCACTGTAAACACTAGGGTAACTTTTTCTCATCCAATTTTTCACTTCCCTTGGCACATTCCTGTTATCTCACCTATTTTTCAAAAGCACTATACCTTTATGTTCTCTGGGACACCACTCACTATCATCATCCTGTACTACAATACTTAGGATTGTTGAAATATGCTGGAGCTCCTCTTGTCTGCCTTTTGGGAAAGAACTTCAAAGTGTGTGTGTGTGTGTGTAATTACCTAAGTGTAGTTACAGGATGAGAGCTACGCTCGTGGTGTCCCGTCTTCCCAGTGCTCTTTGTCATATAACGCTTTGAAACTACTGACAGTCTTGGCCTCCACCACCTTCTCACCTAACTTGTTCCAACCGTCTACCACTGTATTTGCGAAAGTGAATTTTCTTATATTTCTTCGGCATCTGTGTTTAGCTAGTTTAAATCTATGACCTCTTGTTCTTGAAGTTCCAGGTCTCAGGAAATCTTCCCTGTCGATTTTATCATTTCCTGTTACTATTTTGTACGTAGTGATCATATCACCTCTTTTTCTTCTGTCTTCTAGTTTCGGTATATTTAATGCCTCTAACCTCTCCTTATAGCTCTTGCCCTTCAGTTCTGGGAGCCACTTAGTAGCATATCTTTGCACCTTTTCCAGTTCGTTGACGTGCTTCTTAAGATATGGGCACCACACAACAGCTGCATATTCTAGCTTTGGCCTAACAAAAGTCATGAACAATTTCTTTAGTATATTGCCATCCATATGTGTGTGTGTGTGTGTGTACACACTCGCTTAATTCACCTAATTGTGCTTACGGGGATTGAGCTCTGGCTCTTTGTCCCGCCTCTCAACTGTCAATCAACAGGTGTACAGGTTCCTGAGCCTATTGGGCTCTATCATATCTACACTTGAAACTGTGTTTGGAGTCAGCCTCTACCACATCACTTCCTAAACTTACATCCTGCCTAAAGTGTGTGTGTGTGTGTGTGTGTGTGTGTGTGTGTATGTGTATATTTAGCTTGGCGCTCTGAATACAGGAGTCGTCGAGGAGCTCGAATGTGGGACGAGTGTGTGGAAGCTCGATGCAGCCGGAGTTTGGTTGTTTGCTCTGTGTCGAGGCTGGAGTGTCTTGTTAGGGTAGAAACTGCATACATCAAGTGTTACATTGTTGTTCGTGAATGTTGAGAATGTGGGGTATCTTTCGAGTGTCTGTACTGAAGCACTCAGTACAGACGCTCTGAAGGACTGATGATGATTCGCTATCGACTGCTTATATTACCAGTCCACACCTCGCCTGACCACCCTTTAACAGGTTTGGAAAGAGGTACTAATTGTAATTAGTGGACCAAGTAGAATTAACAAACCCATCTCATTTTCTGGGGGGAGCCCCTTTGGCTCCCTGGAGCTATCTGGGCTAATATGAATGTATTAGACCATGGCATCAGTCGGAGCGAATGAAGTTTTTCTTACCGGGGACCTCGAGCCAGAACCTGAAACTAGTATGACGTCACACCCGTCACCGCGCCGCTGTCTGCGCAGCTCCCCATTCCTGGGAGGGGAAAAGGGGAGCTCCAGACTCCCCGTGCTGGCTATCCACTCCCAGTTCAGAGGCAGGATGTCAAAAACAGCTTTACTGCTGACCGGAGGGAGGGAGGGTTGCCAGGGAGCCTCTGGGTTTTACCCAGAAAATGGGGTTTCATTACATTCAACACTGGTTTTCTGGGGGGAGCCCCGTCGGCTCCCCGGAGCTACTTAAACAAAAATAAAACGAGGGACTTACCCAGGAGGCAGTCGCCACTCACTCCTCAACTTAAAGTCGAGACAACTGGCTACAACCACCTACTCAATGTGACACAAGACCATCGAGGGCCAGGAACATTAACTAGGTAGCGAGTGGCCAGAACCCTGTTCAATCTCCATAAACCCTGTGCCCGAATGTCACCCCAAGACATATTACGAAAGACAAGAGCCATCGCAGCAAACTTGCGAATGTCATGGGCACGAGGATAGCCCGCAGGCTAGCTGGACCGAATAACCCTGTGGACGACCTGGGAGATCCGAATCCTGGAACAGGGAAGAAGGAAAACCGGGTCAACCCAAAGTGTGTCCCTGGCCACCGAGGCCGTGGCGCACAGGTAACAGGGTAGAGCCGCAAACAGACACAACACATGATGCACCCCCAGCCAAACCAACCAAGCATCAACAACCCATGGACCCCTCTGGAAAGCAGCTGTCTTATTCTTCGCCAGAAAAGGAGGAGATGGCTGCAAACGAGCAAACCTACCACCAGGACCAAAGGGGCAAAAGCTCCTGTGCTGGAGGAGAGCATGAAGCTCCCCCAACCCAACCCACTAAGGCCAATGCCAACAGGAAAAGAGCCTTCGAAAAATCTTGAATCAAAGGGTCCACAACAAACCGAGGCGAAGAGAGAAAAAAGAGCACCCAGTCCAACGACCAGGCAACCAGAAACCCAGAGGCTCCCTGGCAAGCCTCCCTCCCTCCCGCTGGTCACCAGTTTTATGCATTGTTTGATGATTGGCTTCTGAACTGTAGTGCTGGGTAGCCGGCGCGGGGAGGGCTGCACTGACGAGCGGTGCAGCAGTAGTGTGTGAAGTTTGCTTGTTAGCTCATTTCCTTGGGATTGGAGGGAGTTCTACCTCTTTTCAGTTTTTCGTTGTAATTTGCTTACCATCTAGGATTTTTGTTATGTTTACCTTTTTGGGTGCTTAACCCCAGTCGATGGCAGATAAGAAAAACCCCCAACCTCAGGTTTTTTTTCTAGGGTCATTGCTCCCTGCAATCTCTGAGGGACAGGTTCTGTCCCGTGGTCCCCGGTAAGTCAAACTCTTTAGACTAATTACCTGGTCCAATATATCAGACATTAGCTCGATAGCTCCAGCGGTAGCCTCCTGGACTCGCCCAGAAAATGGCCTTTCATTACATTCAACGGCGTGTAATTTTTTTTTTTTTTTTTTCCACTAACGGGTTGTCAGCTACTAAGGGAGTTCCAGTTCCATTAAGGGGTTGTCCAGCTGCACAACCCAGAGGTTCAGTGGATAAAATTATTAATCTTGAGATATGTAATGTGGTGGAGGAAGGAAATACATTCCTTGATTGCACTCAGTCAATCCATTCAGTAAGTTTTTAATTAAATTTTGCTGTACATTTATATTGGTTTATAAGATACTATTTTCCTACAGGATTCACGGAAGTTTGTTTGTGGTGGAATGCGAGGACAGTTTTACCAGTGCGATTTAGAAGGTCACATACTTGATTCCTGGGAAGGGGTTAGAGTGCAATGCCTCGCCATACAAAATGATGGAAAGACAGTTCTTGCATCTGATACACATCATCGCATTAGAGGGTACCACTTTGATGAGGTGCAAGACCATAATATGTAAGTACAGTACAGTAATAATAATAATTTGAGGTTACAGTATTTATTAGAGATTAAGTTTATTATCAAAATATTACTGGTAATAATTAAACTTTGACGATAATGTGTTTTTTTCTGGGGGTTCCCAGAATTTATGCACTTGCACTCCAGGTACCCGTACCATCTCTTCAGGCATGTGACTATCGCGTGGTCTACTGGAAGCAGGGGACCACAGTCCTGCCTCTTCATAGAGGTGAATGAGCAGTGGCTGTTATAAAACTGCCTCGCATTAAAGGATAGCCCTACTAAAATATCAACATGGGTCACAAAAGCTCAAAACCTCGTGTAGATGACATCCTAAACACACACATTCAAGGTAAAGCAAAAAAACAAACACAGTAATGCATTGTAAAATGGCAGAAAAAGTTGTACAACTGCGAGAAGCTTTATTATTCCTACACTATTTTTGAGGTGGCCTGCTCCGTGGCTCCCAAGCATTTCCTTCCCACAGTGCCTCACATGAGGAACCAAGCCTCAGTGACTAACAGATTACCAATGAAACACTGACTCATTTTTGACAAAGAAGGATAAACCATACATCAACAGAGAGCATAAAGTTCACACTAATGACTTCTTTTTAAAGACGGGTTATTCTGAAGGGAACATTACGTTTGGAAAGGCACCATAGAAGGATCTGAATAGGAATTTTTCTGGACATGAATGGGCAAATGCAAAGTACAGTACCTTCCACCTTAAGACAAATACTCTCCAACTTGAGAACTTGCCACTTAGTTAAATGGTTTCCAAGGCGACACTTCAACATCTTCGAAGCCCTAAACCCATCATCTGACAGGTTCTGAACCCTACTCTAAACCAGACCCCAAAACCTGAGTTAGAGAGGAAGACCATCCACTTTGAGGGACTGAAAAAGGCCCTTATCCACCAGAAATAGAAAAGGGCTAGAGATAGGAATAGGGCCAATAACAATGATTGAGGACTAAAGGTTAACTGTTCAGTAACCTGCTGAGAACCTGGGTCACCTATGGCATCAGCAACAGTCTCAAGAGAAGAAATGACCTTGGTACAAGGGTTCAAAAACCCAAGATGCCATTTCTGCGTCTAAAACAAGCACATGATCAGAAGCACATGACTGCAGAAACAACAGCCTAGAGTCTATGGTGCTGATAGTATATGGCTGAGATCTGAGAATGTGCAGCTGTGTAATAATTAGGAAAAATAACCATGAATGACAACTGTTGCGAGCTAAAGGCCGAGACACACGAGGTGACCTGAAAACATGCTCGTTAGAGCATATGAAACATGAAATCTATTATGTGGGCATTAAATCAAGCAGACAAACCAAACACATTTCTCAAGAAGTCCAGTTTCAGGAGACATTGCGTGAAATAGTGAACACACCAAATGATGGAGAGTTGCTGGGCCTTGGTTGACTTATGTTGCTAACTGATGGTGGGAGGATGGCATTGAACCTTGATTACCAGTGCATAAGCTCTGGGAAGCCACTGGATGGGGAGGAAAAGCTACCCCAGAAATATTAAATTTATGTAATATTACTAACTATTATTATTACTATTATTATTATTATAATATTAAGATTTTGCAAAGTTTATGTACTGTACTGTATTTAATAATTTGTTTAATTTAACTTTATTAATAATCTTAAGCTGGAAAATTATTTGTTTATTGTTCGGAGTTCCCCCCATCTCACCGGGGGGGGGGGGGACATCATGTGTATACTGTACTGGCATTATGAAGTGTATGGGTTTGATTTGGAGTGAATATTGAAAGAATTCTTGACTCCTGAGATTCAGATTCAACATTCACATAATTAAAAACCATGCAATATGCATTAAAATCTTGGACATAAATGTTTTACATGGACATTCTGCTATGTTAAAAAAATTTAGTTGATAGTACAATTGATAGTACAGTAATATAAATCCAAATCATTATTCTGGACAACACCTTAATTAAGTTTATCATTTGAAATGTAGACATTTTTATTTTTAGCAGGGTTTATTACTGGTTGATATTCCAGCAGTGTTTAAATACTGACTTCCATTTATGGTGTTCTGCAGTTGTTTACCAGGCAGCTGTGGAAGATACTGAAGATATGTTTAAGCTATTTCCCTTGTGTTTAGCAATATTCCCACCAATTTCGTCATAAAAACTAGCTAGTATATAAATGTGCAGCAAAATGAAAAAGATATGCCTTCCTGTCTCACTCGATAAGCATTAGCAAGTCCAGACCCATGAATTAGTTGCTTTTAAATGCTGTTATGGTTTTTGTACTAAAAGTGGACCGTCTTAGCAGTCTTGCTGAAACAGGAGACTTTTCTGTCTCAGGCAGAAAAGTTTTGCATTTCTGTAAATGCAAAGCAGCCGCCACTTTGCTGCTTTCATGGTTTGCAATATGATACTTATTTAGGATGTCCTAGAGTTGGCCCTTGGTTGATTAGGGATCTGGATTTGTAAGAGTTTGTGAATTTTACCTGGTCTAAATTTGCTGCTCCTCCTTTTTCCCTGTTAGTGTGGTGCACCCAGCATCTGGTCCCCCTTTTTTGTTTAGGCTCGGGGCTTACCTTTGAACATAGGTCAGCTGAGTCAGGGTGGCGGGGTCAGCCACTACTCCATCCACCTCAACAGCGGAGACTGTTGAACCATCCCTTCCCACTGGAGCCTTCACCTTCACACAGTTACCTAGCTCTGATCCTTCTCTGTCAGATGATGCCTATTTGTCCCATGCATCAGGTACTGAATATAACCCTGCTCTGAGAGTAATCATAGCTGATTCCCAGGGCTGGTGACAGCGACAGGGAGGGGAAGCTTGAGGAGGGTCCATTGATGCCCTTCCACCACTCCCTTTGATTCCATTGGACCAGGGTTTTTGCTCCAAGGGAAGGACTTCTCCTATCCCCTTGCCTTTCATGAGCTAGATTATTCAGCTGCTCCCCATTGGGTGCATTTATTTGCACCGTTTGGTTCTGTAGAATTGTTTTATTTCCAGAGGTTTCTGTAGTCCTACCTTTCACCTTTGTCAGCACCAGCAGACATTTTTGTAGGTTCCTCCTGCAGGATCAGGACCTTGCTTCCCCTTATAAACCTATTTCTTGTTAAAACGTAGAGAAAAACGAGTGTCTATAGACAGATTCTTAATAAGACAAGCAAGCAGTGAGTCACAACCAGGTCCTACTGGTATGCCTGCAAAACATAAAGAGAAATGTTATCACTGTTGTTATAATGGAAGGGGACGTCCCTTCCAAACACTAACACCTCTCATCCTCCTCCCTTCCTCACTGTCTCCCATACGGCGACGAGAGTCCTCAATAAAGGTAAGGTACCTATGAGTACTATGTATAAAATGTATTTTCTGGGGGAGTCTCTTCGGGTCCTCGGAGCTATCCATGCGGAGCTGATCCGGAGCTGATATGCTAATGTCAGACTTTGGCATCAGTCATGTGTATGGAGTTCTGTGGGCATCCCGGGGACCACGAGCTAGAACTTGGGCCCCCTCGAAGAGGCATGGTGAGCAATGGCCTATAGAAACCCCCTTGTGGTTGGAAGCGTTCTGTCTGCCATCAATCGGGTCAGGCACCCAAAAAGGTAAGCGTCCCAAAACAAACCCCTATTCTGGTGAAAATTGCTACCAAAAGCCGAACAAGTGGATAGAACTCCCAACAAAACAGAAAAGAACAAAATAGATAGAACAAAATGAAAAGAGCAAACAAGCATGACGCCACATCGCCGGACCGCTGTTTGCGCAGCTCCCCCCCCTCCCCGGGAAGGAGAAGGGGGAGCCCCAGACTCCCGCGCCAACCATCCACCCTTCAGTTCTGAGGCTGATGCTAGATACGAAGGTCTTGTGCTCTGGCTCCAGTGATTTTCAGCACTGCTTTGAGTGTAGTGATTGTCCTTCAGGGGTTGTGCGAGCCAGGAGTTATTCTACAGTACTCGGGCTGCATGTGCCTAGGGTTATCATCCCTAGGTGCCCTGTGAGTACTGCCCTTGGGGCCACCTTCCACAAGTTCCTTGGGTCCTGCCTGTGCTAGGCTGACTTACTGCTCGGTTTTTCGGCCACCCTTTGGGTGCTTGGGGGTTTTGTCTCCCTTGTTTACCTTAGGGTAAGAGGCAGTTTGCACTGGTAAGGGGTGCAGGGTGCTGCGCAGCTTATTTTCACCATTCATATCGGTCGGCTCGGTTCCTTTTGAGTACGTTGTCCTCTTGCGGGATTTTCTCTTTCTTTTTGTTCTTGCCTTGGGGGGGGGTCTGCCTTGCTTGTTGCCCCTTTGTGCCTGACCTGAGTATGGCTCTCGTCTGGTGGTACCCCCTGCTAGGTCCCCGTGAGTGTACACAAACCTGAGGTTCAGCTTCAGAGAGTTGCTCGGTAGTTTTGGGCGCCGGTTAGCAGTACCCTGCCTGGGATTCCCCTGAGCGTGAGTTCCGTCTCAGGACCCTGGGAAACCCCAGGGGGCACGCGGGGCTGATGGATGTGACCCCTGAGTCCCCCCTCGCTTCGTGTGAGTTCGAGGGTTGCTCGGTCCCCCTTGTCTCAGGGTGACTCACTGTTTTTGCCTCCATCACGCTGCTTATGGGGTCGGTGATGCTTTCGACCCGGTGTCCTGCGAGTTTTGTTGCTTGCTGGTGACTCAGTTTACCCAGTCCAATGATGATCTTCTGTGGGTACAGACAGCACAGGCACTGCATATGCGCTTTAGGTTGTTGCAACGTGCTAGGTTGGTTGCTCACCCGGATGCCCCGAAGCTGCCCCATTTTGTTTATAGGGACCCGGACATGGGGGAGATGGTCGCTTTGGCCTTGGTTCAGTCCACACCCCCTCGTCCTTCCCCTGCTGTGGTTCGTTGTGGTCCCACCCCCCACCCCCTACGTCCGGCCCAGAAACGTCTGAGGGTTTCAGAGTCAGGGCAGAGTTTAGATGGTCTTGAGCCTCGGGCAGTCTTGGGGATGCCCCTTCCGGTGTTGCGATGGAGGCATTCGAGTCCGATCTCCCAGCCGAAGCCTCCGGGTCTGACTAGCGGGCCCCCTTCCGGCCGGTTTACATGGCTGCGCTGACCTTTTCTTTTGAGGCTGGAGCTTTGGGGGATGACTTGGCCCCGGGTCCTACGGTGGAGGATCCCTAGGGCGAGGGAGGTACAGACTACTACGTGTACTCCCTTTTTTTTTTTTTTTTTTTTTTTTTTTTTTTTTTTTTTAAGATTTAAGAACAAGAGTTGTTACATTCTTGTACAGCCACTAGTACGCATAATGTTTCAGGCAAGTCCTTAATCCTACGTTCCCTGGAATACGACCCCCACGAAGAATCGTTTTTACAACCAAGTACAACTTTAACTGTTGAGTTAAACAGAGGCTACAGTTAAGGATTTGCGCCCGGTAAATCCTCACCGGTCAGAATACGAACCCATGACAAAGCACTCGGGGAACACCAGGCCCTTCCACCACTGCACCACGGAGACTTGGGGGGCCTTGGACCCCGTCCGGGTTTTTCTGCCTTCTGAGCGGGGCTTACTGTTACAAGTTGTGGGGTTCTCTTTTCCCCCCTCAGCGTACGAATTGGATTTGGTGTCTGCCCCTCCCTGGGTTCGGTTCCGTGTTTCCCTGGGTGCGTTGGTTCCGTCTTTCCGGAGGTTTTCGGCTTCCCACATCCAACCATCTGCGGTGCGGGCGGCCCTTGCAGCTTAACACCTGCATGACCCGGATTATGCCTCGGTTTTGGATCCGTCGTCTTTCAGGTTTGGGACGTCACTCCCTTTCTGGGTCCGTTACGAGGTTCCCGAGTCGTCCTGGCTGTCGAACTGTCCTGTGTTTGCTTTGGAGGCTTGGCATTCCTTCTGCCGTTCCCGCATACTTGAGTGGCGCTAGGCTTCGAAGGTGGTTCAGGTTTCCCTGGGGGTGACCTTGAGCACCTCAATGAGTGCTTGTTTGCCGCTGCCCTTCGCCGGGATGTTGGCTTTGTGCAGCTCCATGTGTAGGTTCCCTCCCTTTCGGCTTCGCAGGTTGCCGAGAACTTGCGTGCCCGTGGCTTCGGCCTTGCATTTCTTTTCCCTCTTGGAGCTGTCTTTGGACTGGCTTCAGGAGGACGTGGGGACACTTGGGACCGCTCCTGGGTCAGGTGCCTTGGGCTTGACGGCTCGCTCATTGGCTGCCTTGTTGAAGCTCTTTGCGCCGATCCTGCAGGATGTAGTTTTGCTGTTTTATGCTTCTCGGGTTGCGTGTCGGCAGGCGGTGCTTGCCTCCTCTTGAATCTGCCTGGGCCCCGGCTCTTACGATGTCCTCTCCTTTTTGTCCTCTGCTTTTTGCGGATTCTGCCGTGGCACAGTATTTGCAGGCTGTTTCGGCTAGTTGTCGTCCTATGTCTGACTTGTTGATTTTCCGGGGTCCCAGAGGGGGGCCTTCCCGGAGGGGTCGTGCCAGAGCTCGGGGTTCCTTTCATCGAGGTAGGCGACTGGTGCCAGGTTCGGGTCCGGCCCCGCCTTCGGATCCACCTTCGTCTGGTCGACCTGGTGTTCACTCTGTGCGAGGTTCAGAATCTCATAAGGGGCACCGGCCCTTTTGCGGTTTGCCCCATTGACAGGGCAGTGGGGGGGGGGGAGGCTTGCGCTATTCGCTCACGCCTGGTCCCACCATTTGTGGGCGTTTCAGGTCGTTTCCTTCAGCCTGAGGTGGCGTTGGATGGCCCCCTCTTCCTTCGGGGGGTTCGGGGCTGGCGGGGCAGGCCCCCTGCGCTCTGTTAAGTCGTCTTGGAGTGGGTGTCCTTGGGCGTGGTCGAAATGACGACGTCCCTGAGATGGGTTTCCTGTATGTTCCCAGTACCGAAACGGGACTCTGTGGAACTGAGGTTCATTCTGGACTTGTCCCGCCTGAACCCATGGGTTCATTGCCCCTCCTTTTGGATGACTATGCTGTCTCAGGTTCAGCTCCTGTTGGCGCCGGGCTCTTGGATGTTATCTCTGGACCTCTGGGACACTTAATGTCATGTCCCGATTCATCTGGGGTTCAGGGACTGGCTCGGTTTTGTTGTGGGGCATGAAGGTTACCACTTTCGTTGTCTCCCGTTCGGGTTGAACCTGGCACCTCGCGTGTTCACTCGCCTTACCTGGGTCGTTGTGGCCTGTCTGCGTCTTTTAGGTGTTCGGGTGTTGGCCTACCTCGACGAATGGCTGGTTTGGGCTCCCAGCCGGTCCTCTTGTCTGCTAGCCAGGGATTTGGTTCTTTCCCAGCTCGTTGGGTTTGAGTTCTTGGTGAACTGGAGGAAGTCCCATCTGGTTCCCTCCCAGGTTCGGACCTGGCTCAGTCTTGCATGGGATTCTCGGACCTCTTCCTTGTCTCTTCCTCCAGGGTCTCTTCTGCGGCTGCAGTCCTGTATGCACCTGTTTCTGGGGGGCTCCTGGGTCACCCGGCAGTTGCTCGAGGGTCTGTACGGGAGCCTGAACTTTGCGAAGATAGTCTACTTGCCAGGTCGGGTTTGGCTTTGTCGGCTGTTCTGGTTCCTCCAGGGATGTCCCTTCCACCTCTCTCGTGATCGCTGAGTTCGACCCCTGGGGCCCTGTGTCTTCGGGTTTTTCGGGGTTCAGGGCCTTGGCGCCTGTTCAAGCCCTCGCTCGATGTGTTCATGGACGCGTCATCTCTCGGCTGGTTCTTTGTGACCAGTGCTCACCAGGCCGACCAGGGACGGTGGGATCTGTTCTTCCGTTGGACCCACAGCATGGTGCGGGAATTCGTGGTGGTGTGGTTTGCTCTTTGGAGGGTTCGGGTCGCCCGCGGATCGACGATCCGGCTCCATTCAAACAGCTCCCTGGTGGTTCATTGCCTGACCCAAGGGGGGGGGGGTTCGATGCAGTCCTTGGCTATTTGGCACTGGTCGCTTCGGGTGACTTGTCAGCTGAGTTCTCGGGGTTTGGCTCTCCTTTTTTTTCCTTCTCTTTTTTTTCCTGTTGGCATTAGCCTCTGGGAGTCGGGTCGGGGAGCTTCATGCTCTCCTCTGGCACAGGGGTTTGTGCTCTTTCAGTCGTGGATATCGATTTGTTCGTCTCCAGCCGTCTCCTTTTCTGGCGAAGAATGAGATGGCTGCTTTCTGGAGGGGTCCTTGGGTTGTTGATGCTTGGTTGGTCATGCCGGGGGTGCATCATGTTTTGTGTCCGGTTGCAGCCCTCGGCCATTATTTGCGTGCCACGGCTTCATGCTGTGGCGTCATGCTCGTTTGCTAGTTTAGTTTTGGGGGGTTCTATCCACTTGTTTGGCTTTTGGTAGCAATTTTCACCAAAATAGGGGGTTTGTTTTGGAATGCTTACCTTTCTGGGTGCCTGACCCGATCGATGGCAGACAAAGAATGCTTCCAATCTCACTGGGGTTTCTATAGGCCATTGCTCCCCATGCCTCTCTGAGGGGACCAGGTTCTGGCTCGTGGTGCCCAGTAGGCCCACAGAAATCTATACACATGACTGATGCCAAAGTCTGACATTAGCGTATGAGCCTGGATAGCTCCGGGGAGCCTCCATGTCTCGCCCAGAAAATGGCGTTTCATTACATTCAACGCTGTATTTTTAGTTAATATTTTTGGGGGTGTGGTACAGATTAATTCAATTTACATTATTTCTTATGGGAAAATTTGTTTTGGTATTCAAATTTTCGGTTTTGGAATCGTCTCTGTGAACGGATTAAATTTGAAAACTGAGGTACCACTGTACTTCAAATCATTTTCTGTATTTATATTACAGGATAATAAAGTTGTTTTTATAATTTTAGGCTGCACAGTTTCTACCTTCATCATATATATTTTCTTTATCTGCTGGATGCAAAATGTGGGTACAGTTCAAGACATTGATATTTTATAATTTATATGAAATGGATTTACCATTTTGTGCAGTGCATGTTTAGATTTGTCTCTAAATGTCTTTGTTTTATACCAGTATAAAATATAATTATCTAGTGTAATTACTTGATTGTAGTTACAGGATAAGATCTATGCTAATGATGTTCTGTCATCCCAGTACTGTTTGTCATACAATGCTTTGAAACTACTGATGGTTGTGGCTTCCGCCACCTCACTTAACTTCTTCCAACCCTTTAATACTCTGTTTTCAAAAGGGAACTTTCTAGTATTTTTTTAGCAGCTTTTTTACCTTCGTTTGAACATATGTCCTCTTGTTCATGAAGTTGTAATTATAAAAGTTTTTGTCAATTCTGTCGGCTCCTGTTACTGTTTTGTATGTTGTGATCATGTCATTCGGCGTCTGGTGAGTTTTCTATTCAACCCTGTAGCTCTCTTCATCAGAATTCCTTTAAGCTTTTTCACATGCATGGTGAATAGTGATAGGCTTTGTTTGGCCTATTTTCTCCAATTCTACATTTCATAATGTGGCATTTATTCATATTTAATTTAATTTGCCAAGTGTTGCTCTATTGACTTATTTTGTCCAGGTCTTCTTGAAGGGCATGAGTCATCTAAGATTCTTATCTTCCTCCTAGTAGCTTGGCATCATTAGCAAACATGTTCCTATAATACATTATTCTGTCATTTAGAAATCTATCATTATTCCCTCACTATACTGTCCTTTATAAAAATTTTCATCCATGTCAGAAGTCTCCCTGTCACTCCTCTTGGTTGTTTGGTTCCAGAACAACCTCTTATGTGGGACTCTGTTGAAGGCCTATTTTGGGTCCAGATAAATGCAATCAATCCAACCATCTCTTTCCTGTCAAATCTCCGTGGCTCTATCGTAGAAATTAAGTAGATTTGTTATGCAGGATTTTCCTGAACAAAACCATACTGTCTATTTTTATATAATTTCTTGCCAAGTGATTTAAATTATTTTTCTAATGTTTTGATTACTCTGCTTGTCAACAATACAGGTATATAATTAAGAGGGTCCTCCCTGCTACTATTTTTTGTAGATTGGAACTATGTTGGTTCCAAGGTGAAACACTATTTGAGCCAACTGCTTTCTTCCTCTTTAGCTCCTTGAGCAGTTTTTCCACTTTGTCTCAAGACACCTCCATGTACTGTATTATTCTCGGAAATTTGTATTTTGTCTAGTTCTCTGAAAACTTCATTTGTACAAAAACGCTTTGGAACTGTTCGTTTGGTATTTCACATTTCATTTAATTCGGTGAATGTGTTCCCCATTTTCAACCTATAATTTTATCCTTTACCTGCAATTTGTTTTTAACAAATTTATAGAATACGCTTGGTTCTGTTTAACATTTGTCTGCTATTCCTTTCACAAGAATTCCTTCTGCCACTTATGTGGCCGTGCTTTCTCGCTTATGTGTAGTGTTTCCTTGCTTCTTTGTATTACTGGTATGTTTGAGGGTTTGGCCTCTTCCTATTTTGATTCTATTGGGAGTTTTTTGTTCTCTGGCTCTTCCAATATCTGTTGAACCAATCCTGTTTCTAGTTCTGCATCTCTGTTTTAGTTTCAAAAAAGGTTATGCCTTTATCATATCACACAAAACTTATCATTTACTTCCTTACCTAACAACAAGTCTTTCCAATCAAATTCATTAAAGAACTTGTCAAGTTGCTCATGGTGTCCTCTCCTGAAATCAAGGTTTTCAATTGCTTCATTTTCCCTCATTCTCTTCTAGATTGTAACGCATTGCATATTTGCAAGAGGACATGGTTGCTCATCCAAGGGTGGAAGTTTCTGAATGTCAAATATCTCTCCTTCTTTCCTGGTGAATATCAAATCTAGCATTGAAGGTACATACCCCTTCCCTCATTCTCGTGACTTGCTTAACTTGTTAATATGTGAATGTCTCCAGGATGAGATTTACGAATGAATCTGCCAGTCTAAAAGTCCTCCATTCATGTTTCATGGGCCTCTCAGTCTATTGATTTAAAGTTGAAGTCACCAAGTACCAACAATCATGATTTATCTTTATCTGCTCTTAGTATAATATCTCATGATCTTTATGAAGCCTTCTTAATTGCCATCCTGCTCTTCCTTTGTCCATGTGTTGCTCACTGGTGGACTGTAGGCATTGATGATTATCATTTTATCATCCTGATTACAATTCTCCAGAGCGATTATGTCAACTTCTTGTGAGTTGTCAGTTATTCTCACCTTCAGGTGCTCTTTCACCAGCACAGCAATGCCTCCCCCTTAACTAATTTTTGTCGTACCTTCAAATTGAGTAGCCCCTCGAGAATACGATCTTGTTTATCATCTTCAAGTGTCGTCTCTGTTAGTCCAACAATATCTGCTTGTCCCTGTCTTTGTGAATGCACCTTACACTTCATGTCGTGTAGATCTCCATACGAGCTATACTACCAGAGGTACCTGTAGCCAAGTTGTATTGGAGCTTTGACAACATCTGTCAGTTGACTGATTCTTTTACTTTCCCCATACAAGTAATAAACAATGGACCTGCTGATGCCTGTTTGCACTCATCCAATTATTTCAAATTCATTTAAAAGTTCTTGTCTAGGGACACGTTTTAGAATTCTGTTTGATATCCAATGATTATGTTTAGCATTATCTTCATTCACTGCAAGTTTGGTAAGGGCATCAGCTTTATTATGTTTTTGTAGCCCAATGTAAGGAGGATTCCACAACAATTTATTAGGTTTGCATATATATCTATATCTGGTTTCAGAGACAAGCACATTATAATTTTATTATAATCTATTTAAAGTTAGTAGTGAGGAAAGAGAGTTAATCAGGCTGTCAACTGCAGTGTTTTCAATAATTTGAGCACTGCAGGTTTGAGAGAACCATCAGAGTATATAGTCTGTGTGATATTGTTTTCAGTTTGTAGATTGTCTATGTATTCAAAGAAACAAATTTTAGAAGCAAGTTTAGTATGTGAGTTATGACACCAGCAAAGAGTTGCAACCCTGGCTGTGCTGAAGGAATGAATGATTTGGCTGGCTGTTGGGAACCCCAGATGACACTGTCATTTAGTAGCTGTCAGGCAAATTATATCTGGGGTGTCTAGCCCATGGCAGCAATTGTTTGCCTTGTTTTCCTCAAGGTAACTAATTTCCTTATAAATAGTTGCTTATTTTAAGGAGTTTGTACTTTCTGGTAAAGGCTCTATTCACCGTGTACAGAGTGCCAGATTATGATTCTGACTTTCGGTAGGCTCGGGTGGATTTCAGAGGCCTGGTACATTTCCCCAAGGCTTGGCAGCCCTAGTGTTATTGTTTGGGGGGGAGCTACCAAGAAAACCCTCGCAGAAATGATGAAGTTTGTGTCGGTCAATGTTGCCAAATTTGAATGCCTTCAATTTACATAGGTGGGGAAATTAAATATTTAAAATGCATGTTAATACTGTACTTAACTAATGTGTACAGTAATAGTATGGTGCCTATACCTGAAGGAAATTCTCAATTACTTCCAGAGCTAAGACACAGACTGAGGGATGGCCTGAAGGTGGTGTATATACATAAATTAAAACAAATAAGAATGTGATTCCCACATTTAAATTTGTAAAGAAATATGAGAGGATTGATCAGAAGGAAAGAATTTGTGAAACCTAATACAGAAGAAGCCACAGCTTCTAAATAAAAACAAGAAACAATTATAGTGAAGGAAAAATACTTCACAGATTTTTAGATGGGGTCAATGATCTTCAAAAGGAGGAAGCATGTGCTAAAGTTACTTGGAAATACAAGTATAATAAAAACTATGATAAAATATGTAAAGTTGATGGGGGTACCATAGCTCTAATGTAATTATAAATATATAATTAATAGGTCAAGATTGTTGCACTAGATATACATGCACATAACTTAAAACTTTAGTGGAGGGTGGGGACAAGTGCTTGATCCCACTGCAATATAGGTAAATATGGAAATATACCAGCATACAAAGCTGGTATACAAAGCTTGGGTGGAACAAAGTGGGGCACAGGTGGAAACTTAATACCTAAATGAGTCACAGGGATGTTGAAAAGAACTTTTTCAGTGACAGAGTAATTAACAAACGGAATGCATTAGGTAGTGAAGTGATGGAAGCAGACTCCATATAGTTTTAAATGTAGAGATGATAAGAGCCCAATAGGCTCAGGAATCTGTACACCAGTAGATTGGCAGTTGAGAGGCGGGACCAGAGAGAGAAAGCTCAACCCCTGCAAGACAATTGGGTGAGTACTAGGCGAGTACATGCAAAGCTATACATATATGTATACAGTTTTCACATTTCAGCCATTACATGTTTTAATGTTTTCATAAAATCTTTCCCATTTCAGCATTCAGGAAGACCACAGCATAATGTCCTTCACTCTTGATAATACAGGCAACTATGCCCTACTTAATGTGGCCAATCAGGGAGTTCACTTGTGGGATCTACGCAATAGAACTTTAGTCCGTAAATTTAGAGGTCTTACACAAGGTCACTACACGATACACTCGTGCTTTGGAGGAGATAATCAAGACTTTGTAGCATCTGGAAGTGAAGGTTAGTGTCTGTTTCAACTTTAAGATGAATTTTTAAACAAGTATATACAGTACTCCCTAAATATTATAAACACTTCTGTGTTATACAGTATATTTATTTATTTATGCTACCTGTGACATTGTACATCTTAGGTTCTGCCTAAGCATTTAATTAGTGTTCATGGATATTTTCTCTCTATTTTTAATCATATTTTCCTCATAAATTTATAGTTATTAAACCTAAGCAAAACAAAATTCATTGTCTCAGTTGTCTAATCAATAGCAGCTCTGGTTAGAATTTATCTTGGTGCAGCTCTTTGTATCTGTTCATTACATACTCCAACATCCAATATGTTATTTTCACATGTATTTCTGCACCATGTCTTGCCTTACTCTTTCATCTTTTTTCCACCCCCATCAAATAGTAAATTTACTGACATCTAACCATGTACCATTTTAACTTGTGTGATTAATCGTTAATCATCCTCATTCTGTAAAAAAAATTAACATGTTTATCTTCCATGTTTTCAAATAAACATGAAAACTAAAAATTTTCCTAATATCTATTTAAAACTTGTTTAACTTCCTTCATTGTTTAGCTCAATATATCCAAATAATCTCAACAAATGTCCGGAAAATTTGCTGGGTAGTGCATAGTGCATGAGATTAATTCTATCTTGCAGAGCTTCTTGATCATGGAGATTACAGTCTTTCTGGGATATTATTATTATTTCCTTTATTTTGCACTTAGCTGAATGCTTTGTACTTATAGACTGTGTTAGTGGGCATGTGACTAGCTTATGTTTCACCTGCTGATGTGTGTGCTGGGGCCTTACATTTCAGTTCCCATGTGTGGGGGGCCTTACATTTCAGTTCCCATGTGTGCTGGGGGACCTTACATTTCAGTTCCCATGTGTGCTGGGGGGCCTTGCATTTCAGCTCCCATGTGTGCTGGGGGGCCTTGCATTTCAGCTGCCATGTGTGCTGGGGGGCCTTGCATTTCAGCTGCCATGTGTGCTGGGGGGCCTTGCATTTCAGCTCCCATGTATGCTGGGGGGGCCTTGCATTTCAGCTCCCATGTGTGCTGGGGGGCCTTGCATTTCAGCCAAGAACATGACTGGGTTGTGTGACTGTATACTTCATGTTGTGGCAGCTTTCACTCTCCCTCTTCCTCATTGGGGGATTCAGTATCTGTTTTGCCATGATGCTTCCATTTCACTGGCTCGCCTGCCCCTCTGTGTGAAGATACAAGTATTCGGTGTCCCTTGAAATGCTTTGCGTAATAGTGGCTTTATTAGTATGTGTAACTCCTGTCCCTACAATTCTACATTACTCTTATGTTCTTTGTCCACACATTCTTTTGAATAAGCATTGATTGATTGATTGATATCATACAGGGCTTATTTCTCTTGTACATATTATCAGCTGAGTTATGGGCTCCTCATCTGATTCCATACTTGATACTGCAATTTGCAATTATTTTCAGGATATGCTTTGATGCTTTTGACTCCAATAGCAATCCTTGTTGGCAATTTCCAGGCCTCCTTCAGGGCCTAGTAATTACCCGGTGGGTCTACGGCATGGCTTCTTTTATTTTGACCTTGAGTCTGCACTTTCTACGTGGGAGTTTGTAAGGTGCTAATTGGTCCTCCAATTGCTCATCAGCCATCCTCTGCCTGGCTGCCTTTTGGGTCTGTGACACCTATGACCTTCTAAACATTTTGTGTTCATTCTCTCTTGGCCTCACTTGTCTAGAGGCTTATCAGACAGCATCTCTCTTTATGAGTATGTTTTTCCGTTTTAAGGGTTTGGCGTGGTGGTCGTTTAGATGCCCCAGGGTTGGCACCATTGTGTTTTGGAGTTGAGATGTTTTTTCCTCTGCCTAGAACATAGTATGTTCTGCCTAGGAACATACTGTGTTCCTAGTATTATAGGACACTAAGATCATTCTGAGAAAATACCCACTAGAAAAGTGTAGTGAGAGCAGCAACGGAAAAGAAGCCAAAGCAGAAAAATAATACATGCATTAGTTTGGTCACTCCACAACTTGTTCCACCCCCAGCACCAGGTGGCAGCACCCAGAGCTGCTGGCTCAGCCAGTGCAGTTACTCAATTATTCTCCTGGTGCTGTGGGGTTTACAGTGCTTCAATGAGTTGCCTATGCTCTTCAGGTTCTGGGTTTTTATAGATAATTGAAAACTTTCCTTTGGATTCTGTCCTGCAGGGGGTCCCTATTGCATGTGTATTGTTCCTTCTTTTAGTATTCGTTTCATGTGTGTATGCTTCTATGCCTCTATTGTTATGTAGACTCCTTAAGAAACTATTTACCTTGAACTACATGTGCTGAGGGTTCTCATTCCTAGGTGCTTTTTGGTGTTGCCTTTGCCCTGTAAGGTATCCCTTACCTAGTGGGTTTGAATGTCCATCCCTGAGAGTACCTACTTCTTGTGGAGGGTGCCTCGCCCTAATGTATGTCTTTGACACCTCTGCTGGGAATAGAGGAATTAGAGAACACTGGTATAAACATCAGATGTCCACAGTTGTTCAACATAATCCCAGCAATTATAACAAATATTTCCAGAACAAATGTGGACATCTTCAAGAGAGAACTAGATACTTTCTTCAAGTGCTGGACCAACAGGGTTGTAGTAGATGTGTGGGTCTGCGGGCCGCTCCAAGCAACAGTTTGTTGGAGCAAGCTCTCACAAGTCGAGCCTGGCCCCGGGCTGGGCTTTGGGAGTAGAACTCCCAGAACCCCTTCCAGCAGATATCCAGTAGGGAGTTTGGGACAGTTTGTGTCTTCTTTGTATGGTGGTGCAAGTGGGGTTTACCTGCTTGTTACATGGCACATCACTTATGCCCTTCACTGCCACCTTTGCTCTATAGGCTGTGTTCAATATTTGTTCTTATGAATATGACCTCTAATGTGTTTGTATATGCGTGATTCATCCTTCATGACCTGGTAAATCTCCCGTGGTCTTTCATGTGGTTCAGGATGGATTGACCCTGCCCTCGCAGGGTGCAAGTTGGAAGGATGTAGCTCTTATCTTGTTATATGCCTATTGTCACTCTTTCTGCCTCTGCATTGTCGCCTGTTGGATTTCGCTTCCACCCTAGTGCCTGCAATAGGTGTTTGCTAGATATCTATATAGGTAGAGTACCAAATCTACACAGTAAAATAACAACGTACTGGAGTAAACGATATGGAAGAAAATGCAGAATAGAACCAGTGAAGAGCAGGGGTGCCATAGGCACAATCAGAGAACACTGTATAAACATCAGAGGTCCATTGTTGTTTAACACCCTCCCAGCGAGCATAAGAAATATTACCGGAACAACTGTAGACATCTTCAAGAGGAAACTAGATTGTTTCCTGCAAGGAGTACCGGACCAACCGGGCTGTGGTGGGTATGTGGGCCTGAGGGCCGCTGCAAGCAACAGCCTGGTGGACCAAACTCTCACAAGTTGAGCCTGGCCTTGGGCTGGGCTTGGGGGAGTAGAAGAACTCTCAGAACCCCATCAACCAGGTATCGACCAGGCTAAGTGTGTGCCCAGCAATACAATTTACAGGAATTGTTTGTTGTGATTTCTGGGTGTATGACTTCATTGGTGTCCAGTTTTCTTTGCTACTGTCTTCTTCCTTTTCTGGCATTGTTGAGTCAGCTGGCTTACATTGGTTATGTTTGTTTCTAGGGTTATCTTGATTGTGGTTTTGTTTTCTGTGGTCCTGGGCTTGGTTGTGTTGGTTCTTCTGCTGGGTCCTTCTGTTTGCCTGGCGAGTTGGTTTCCTTCTGGCCATTATTGATTGGATGTTTGCAGCTTTGCCCACTGGAATTTTTTAAGGTTTTCCTGGCTTCTGACCACCTCCACTTCTGGTGTGTTCTTTGTTTTTTTGTGGCGAGATAGCAACAGAGAGCCACCATGGAGCCTCCCCCAAAAAACAGTGTTGAATGCAATGAGATATCATTTTCTGGGTGAGCCCCGGTGACTCCCTGAAGCCATCTCTCTGAGATGGCTCCCAACCACTAGATTACATCGGCTCTGGATTTCTGTTTGGCCTACCGGGGACCAGAGCCAAAATCTGGCCCCTCCTCTCTGAGGCACAGTAGGTGACACTCCGCCACCTCACTGAGGTAAAGCAACCAGAAAGTCAGGAACCAATAGAGCTACCTGTCCTCAGGCTAGTATTATGCCATACTTTCTGTATGTCACAAGTCATACAGAGTAGTTAAGCTAACCTAACCCATTGTGTATCCCTGGACCCATGATCTTTGCCATGAAGCAGCCTTGACATACTTTTTCTTGAACGTGAAATAATTCATGTCGGGCTCAGGGCTGCTCCAATTTTGAACTGTGAGCTGACTGCCCATTCTTTGCCCATTATTCTATGCTCTTAGCACCACTGTGTAACTCTGGAATGCTTATCTCATCCCTACAGTCTGCCATCACGTCATGCAACTAGGTCATTGATTGTCTTGGGTCAGTTCCCTGCCATAAGTATTCTTTTGCTTTGTGTTGCCATATACTTGACACAGTGTCCTGGAGGAAACTTATGTCTTCTAGCATAGACCCCCACGGTGAGCCTTTGGGGAGGGGAGGAAGCTAAGGTGAGCTAATGAGGAGGCGTTCCCAGAAATATGGTGTTGAATGTAATGAAACGACCTTTTCTGAATGGTCCACAGTAACTCCCAGTACCTGCCTTCTTCACTGTGTCAGTCTTTTTCAGCTTAGGGTCAAAAGTGAGGGGTCAACTTCACCAGAACCCAAAATGTGTCAGGGGTGCCACCTGGTGGTGGATGGTGACATATTAGGTGGGTAATCATCAATAGCTAGTGGTTTGCTGGTTTTGTAGTTTTGTATAAATTATTAATTTCCACATTTTTGGGAGAGTATTAGTTTTCTTTGACAATAGCCTTATTGTGGGCAGTATTGCCTTAGTGGTGAGTTGATGTATAATCCTCTTGTGCTCCTTGACCCTATGAGGTGATAAGGTTAAATTTAGCAATAGTACGTGCAGCAGGTAGTTAGATATTATCATAGGAGCCTGGCATGATGAATGTGACCCTACAATATCGGTGTCATTAGCTGAATCTTCTTAAGTCCATCTAGAGAGAGACATTTTGTACATTTGCTGTCAAATTTTTGCATGTGGACTACCCTTTACCGAGTCTTAAAATTTAATAATAGATTTTATAATTTAATATAAATCTTGTAAACATATTCTTACCTGTTATAAGTTGATGCCAGTTTGCAGCCAGTCTGTTGTTAACTGCAATACAGGGCCCATGGGAAGATTAACATGTCACGAGAAATGATAGTTGCCTTTCAACTTCCTGTGAAATAATTCCCATTAATTATGTAATTAAGTTGTTATTAATGCAGCTAAGCCATTGGCAGTTGCATTAACTAGCTAAAATTGCTAGTAACCTAGCTTAACTAATTTTAAGTCGTTCCAACAAACAAATGCTCCAGGTATTTAGATAATGAGCTATTTAATATAATTTTATAGTATATATATTTTCTACAGTTAGTCTAAAATTGTAGGGATTTACTTTTATAAAGAAAATGTGTTATTGTACTGACTTAGGTATGGGCTCTTAATTAAGTATAACCATCGTTCCATTTTGTTTATTTAAAATTATGTAGCTATATTAACATATCTGGATCCAAATAATATAGTTAACTACAAAATGTATTATATACAAACTTTTTTTTTTTGTACTATGCTAATAGTGGACCAGTGAACGTAGCACAAGTTTGTGTTTATTGCCAACACAACAAAGCTCCAAGAAAGTACTCTTAGCCACGTAAAGAAAGTTTGTGAGCACGTTGTGTATGTGTGCCTTAGACGAGGCTGCTTTGTTAACTGGTGTGTTTGCTGGGTGCTTCTGTAGCATTACAAGGTGAGGTTCTCATTTGTTTTTTAGAGAAAGCAAAGTATACTTTATACAGTATTCCTATTTTATTTTTCAGTTACTTGTATATCTAACTAAATTAATGCCCTTTTTGGTGTTGATTCAGTATGATCTTACTTTAAAAAAATAAAATATACAGTGTTTACTATAAATATTTTAAATGAACTCTTGTTATCTTGAGCCCAAAACGTATGTGATGTCATGCTTTGCTGAATCGACGTTTCTCTTTGTTGCTGGAAGACAAGAGCCTTGTGGCCTTTGTTCCTCTGTCTCATTCAAGAGCCACATGGTCTGATACCAGTGGCTTTTATATTTTAATAATCGTTTTTAAATTTACCTCGTCTGTGGAGTTATTCCACATTTGCCAATCTTGGTTTTTCCTTGAATATCTTTTACTCTTATCATACTAATTTTTCTTGCTTTCTTGCCATCCCCCCCCCCTGACTATTAACATAATCTACTCATATTCCTTTAACTTCAACATACTACCAAGTACTTCCTATCAATCTCTCTGCCAGTTTCTACAATAGTGCATATTTTCATGACCAGATATTGCATGTGTTTCCCTTTATATGATTTATATTAATTTGTATATTTTTGGGGCTTTGTTTCAAGGCCAATAGGCCTTGTTTTGCTTATACTGGTCAACTCATTTATTGTTAACTTGCAAACTTGATTCTTTGTTTGTAAATCACTGCAGATTACCAACATGTACTTACTGGCCAGGATTCTCTTTCACCAAATTTCCATTATGGCATTCAACTAGGTAGCCATGTTACTGATTTTATAATTTGTTAGCAGCCCTTCAATTTGTGTGGCAGTTATTATCCTGTAAAGTTTGTGTAAAGCAAAAATCGTGCAAATCAAATATATACCTTTGGTATTTATGAGTAATAGGGTTTTATTCCATAGAACACTGAAAGTTTGTTATTGTCGACTCAATAAAACACACATTTGAGCATTAAATTTTAATGCTCCATCCACTTTCCAGCCTCAAATGCTGGACACAAAGATGTCCAGATTGCATGGATTTGTGCAATTTTGAAATTGCGTATCTGTATAACCTCGATTCAACGTACTGTATGGGACCAACCCCAGTGCGTTGAAGCGTTGGATTCGTTGCAAGAGGTGACCTTCAGGAGGCATTTGCGTCTCTTTTTTTTTTTTTTCTTGTACACAATAAAAATGTGTTATCATATTACATATTGTATCTATATATTACTACTCTACTAAAAAATACTGTATTACATTAGTTATTTACCTTATTGTTGGAGTCATGTCCATCTTAAAGTTTTGTGGAGTTGTGAATGCTGTACAGTAAATACGTACTGTAGTGTATTATGCCATTAGCACTGTGTTGATTAAGTAGTTGTGCTGTATGTTGAGTACTACAATACAGTTTATGAAAACTATTTTACACTAAAATTTCTGTACTGCAACCTTAATTTGGACACTAACACTGTGTACTTAAATTTAACACTTATTCAAACTATACACTCCACAGGATGTTCTTAGAGGTTTGCATCAGCTTTGCTGGTGCTTGTTGCTGCTGTGTTTGCTTCAGCTGCTTCTGAGCTGGTGCTGGCTGCTGTTGTACCAGTGCTGGGTACGGCTGTGCTCGTGCTGGGTACGGCTGTGCTCGTGCTGGCTACGGCTGTGCTCGTGCTGGCTACGGCTGTGCTCGTGCTGGCTACGGCTGTGCTCGTGCTGGGTACGGCTGTGCTCGTGCTGGGTACGGCTGTGCTCGTGCTGGCTACGGCTGTGCTCGTGCTGGCTACGGCTGTGCTCGTGCTGGGTACGGCTGTGCTCGTGCTGGGTACGGCTGTGCTCGTGCTGGGTACGGCTGTGCTCGTGCTGGGTACAGCTGTGCTCGTGCTGGGTACGGCTGTGCTCGTGCTGGGTACGGCTGTGCTCGTACTGGTTGATTTTCTGCTACAGTTCTTGCAAAATATTACTTCATTTTTGGCATTAATCAGGCACTATTAGTAAGCCCCTGAGACATTTTGTTGTATAACAATACAGTTGTAGTCAAAAAATGGTAAATTCCATGATTATTCTTCCACTGGCAGATAAATACATCAGTCGCAGACAAAGCTAAGGGCACTGGGTGCCTACTGTTCGAACGCAGACTAGGTCTATACGTACACCCTACAGTAGGCTGGTGTTTAAGCCACATCCAGTAACATAAATTTCTCTCAAATATTAGATTTACATCATTATATATATTTGTGTTGTATATTTAGTTTAGCAGTATTATTATGATCATAAGATCTATAAAAAATACTTATTTTAGATTAATTTTATTATTTCGAAGCTGTAGGCCACTGATCTGTGGCGATGAAATCGAACAAAACACGCATGGTGTTGTGTGCACACGGATTAGACCCGTCCACTCACGCTGGAGTTGTGCCACCAATAACATGAATAATTTCTCAAATAGCAGATATCTATCATATTACAGTATATTTTTGGTTTCATTTAGTGTAGTTTAACACTATCGGTCACCGGGCAGGCGTGCGGTCAACTTAGGGGTCATGCACCCGACGTGCGGGCGAGCGTGCGGGTAAGCGCGCGGTGACACCTAAATGTGTATACTCGTTTCAGCTTTCTCACCTTAATTCTCGTGCTACATCGCTCGTTTTGGTATCATTGTGTTCGCAATTAAATTCCCTACAGGTGTGTATAAATATAATGTCCAAAAGCCTGGCGTGACTCCCAACAGCAAAGCCTAAAGTCGGCAAAAGTTACCCGTGAGCGCACAAAATCAGTAAAATGTGCATACTCGTTCCATTTTTCTCACCTTAATGCTCGTGCTACATCGCTCGTTTTGGTATCATTGTGTTTGCAATTAAATTCCCTACAGATGTGTATGAATAGAATGTACAAAAGTTTGGAGTGCTTCCCCACAGAAAAGCCTAAAGTTACCCGTGAACGAGCAGTAATTTGTATATTGCAACCTAATGTGTATACTCGTTCAGTTTGATAACATCAATTTTCGTGTTATGTCTTTCATTTTGGTATCAAATTGTTCGCAATAAAAAGGCGCGTATTTTAAAACTAGTCCCATAATAATAGAGCAATAACTGGAATTTTGACACAAATTTTAATTCTGGCAGCTCATCGTCACAAAATTATTTATGTCTTTCCAGTGTTCTGACATATATTTTTGTGTTACATCTTTCATTTTGGTATCAAATTGTTCGCGACGTAAAGGTGCGCATTTTAAAACTAGTCCCAACATAATAGCACAATAAATAGAATTTTAACAAATATTTTAAAATTTTGACCAAAAAACCTACTATTTATAATCATATAAGTGTTCGGACATCAAGTTTCATGTTACATCTTTCATTTTGGTATCAAATTGTGCGCATTCTAAAGGTGCTTATTTGATACTATCCCTAGGTCGATTGGATAAAAAATGAATTTTATACAAATATTTTTGTAGTGGACGCATGTCCGGTCCAAAGTTACCGATAGTGTTAATTAGGATAATAAAGAATTATTAAAACACCAGTTTTAGAAATAATTTATTTATCTGAAACGTTCAAAGTTATGGGTCACTGAACTATGACACAGACGAAAGTGAGTGAAACCTCACTGTAAAGTGACGTTTCCTGTACAGTATTCCCTTATCTGTCCATCCTCACTCGTCTTGTTTCATCACAGAAAATGTATATAAGAACATTTCAACACATTAGTTAGCTATTCATGCTTTAGCCTATAATTTAATTTACAAAGATACGTGTGCCACAAATCAGTGAACGAAAATCATTGAAACTCAGTCGTTCACTTGTGTGGACCACTGTGGCTGGTGTTTGGTTAATATGCATCACTTGTTGTGTGGACCATTCTGGCTGGAGTTTGGTTTATATAGTTCACTTGTTGTGTGGTCCACTTGTGTGATCCAACTTGTCTTATGAAGGAATTATTAATTGTAATATGTTATAGAATGAGACAGTTTTCCACCACTCTGTGAACTCTGTCCCAACATCGTAAGCTTGTGGACCAATTGTGGACCACTTGTGTGGACCACTTGTGAGGTGCACTTGTGTGATTGAACATGTTATATGAGCGAATTATTAATTGTAATCTGTGATAGAATGGGAAAGTTTTCCACTAGTCTGTGAACTCTGTCTCGACATCGTAAGCAAATTCGAACATCCCCCGCTTTGGCGAACCATTGTTCGTCGAACCGGGTGAGTAAATCCGGCCTGAAAATGGTGCGAACTAGCTGGAGATTTGTTGAATTGGGGTGCGTTGAATCGAGGTTGTACTGTATAATCCAAAAAGTTTAGAAAATGAGTAGTTTCGTCTGTGTCAGAGGCTGAGTCTCGGACAAAAATGCAGTAAATCAAAGAATCGATTGATAATACTACTACTGCATAATTTGTCTATCTTTGTATCATAGAAGTTCATGATGCACTTAGAATATTTGTATAAAATTTTTTACCCTTGCATCACTGAATATTGATAGTTCATCAATATTGTGCATATCAAGGGTTACCCTTACTGTGGGGCCTTCTTAGCCCGAACCACAATTGTATTAAAGCTTTTATGGTCCTTAAAGAATTTGTCACCGAGAAGCCCTGAAAATCCAGGTCAGGGTTTGGATTATAAAGGTACAATACAGTAGTTACGATAAATTGTACTGACTCGGAGACAAATGCTGTCATATTATAAGCAAAATTTTATTTTTATCATACATTATTTTTATTAGTTTTGTATTGATTATATATTCTTTGTGTGTAAAAATTCATAATCTCGTATTTTATCACTTGAGGATAATGTCCAGAATTGTAGAGAGAAATGGAAAAAAAGTATTATAGACTGGCAACCTTAATTTTTTAAAGAAGTCTTGTCCCAGTTAGTCCAAAATATTAGCTAAACCTCTCATCGGATTTTTCACTATGTACCAAGTATACCTGCATATATATATATATATTTTTTAATGAAATATGCATTTGTGATGCATGGGTTTCTTTCCTTACACATATTCATCAATGTGAGGCCATTGTAATATATTTGTATCTTTAACACTACGCATACCTGTTACATCATCATCTAGATGTATTCTGTAATTCAAATTTCCCACTGTAATCAGACGGTTTCACTTTAGTATCTCGGTATTCTCTCTGATTCTGGAAAATATCCTTTTAATTCTTTCTCCTATCATCACATGGTGCATATGCAATCATGAGTCACCTTCCTCTTTGCAAACTTGAATTTCACACACAGGCACCTTGAAATCTCAAAATCTCAACTCACATCCTGAATCGAACCAAATCATAACAATGGAATCCACAAGTCCCCTCCTCAGTCTTCTGCTGCTCTGTTTTCATCAACATTTAACTCGCAGCATTGTCTCGTGGATGATTTTCTTAAAACCCAAAAGGTATTGATTTCCAGTATAAATTTTAGTAATAGTAATTTTACTGCCAACTAGGCCTTAATTTTGAGTAATACATGTTATACAGCTGTACACGTTCCTTTCACAAATAATATTACACAAGGTGATGGAGCCGAATGTATGCACAGAATTTTAGTTAAAATTACACCTGCTGTACATTTAGAATAACAGAACTACTGTAATAATAAGTATATATTCATTATAGCATGAGTTTCAAATTTATTAAGACCAAATGAAAGCAATATGGAAGGATTTATACTAAATTTTTCAATACTGAATAACTGTATTTGTAAATATTTAATAAATAAAAAAATATATTTTTGCTAGAAGAATTGTGCAAGTTTTGTTACATTTTTATTTGTGAACACATTTATGATCTTACAGGAAAATATTAGAAAGAAAGAATTGCAAATAGAGCCCAAGTAAATGAACGGCACAAGTTACATGTACAGTATACAGTATACAAATTTATGCTTTGCCTTAGCACAGCATAAAACGAATGGAGTATATTATTTTTTAATATCTTTTCATACTTATTCCTACCAAATATAGTATGATATTTTGTTAGATTTGAGTTTTTATTAAATTTATGATTTAACTGAAAGAATGCTACATTATACCAGTCTAAAAGGCACCAATTATAAAATAAAAATACTGAATGTAGTATTTTAAGTTATACCATGATAAACTGATAGTAAAAACAAAAGATACGTATAAACGTTATTTAGACAAGTTTAATCACCGTGCTGCGCCGAGTTTATTGTGAAATTTCCCCTGTGCGCATGAAATAAAGTGTTCCCCAAAAATTTTTTCTTCGTAAAATGATAAATTCCCTTCCCTGAACATGTCTATGTAAAAATAAATACCAAATTCCCCTTACTTTGGCTGTGGGAACGTGGACAAGGTGCGCTGTGACGTCATCAGGGGCTCGTCGCCCGTGCGTGACCCGCCTAGACACGGCCGCGCGTGCTATTCAAGCACTGGGTGCTTGAATAGCACTGGGTGCCCCTCCACAAATATATTTTAGTACCTGTAGGTGGTATGTAGCCAAGCTTGTAAAATGTAAGGTAGTCTTGAAAAGATTACAGGAAAAGATCAATTTGTAAGGTAATCATGAAAAAACCCTCCTTCTTTACTTAGTTTACCCATGCCCCCTAACCCTGACTTCGCTGACCCTGACCTTGATCCTGCGCTTCTTTAACGTGCTGTGTTCCCTTTTCGCCTTTGTTTCTTTGTAGTTCTCTGTTGCTGTCCTTCCTCTTCTCGTCGATGTCTATTCTTCAATGGAACGTTTGTGGTTATTACGCCAATTTCCTCGAACTCCAGCTTCTGATTTCACGGTTTTCACCCCTTTGTGTCTGTCTCCAGGAGCCGATGCTTGGTGCTCGTCCTGGTCGCTTTCGTGGCTATTCTTTTCTCTCTTCCCCCCCCCCCCCCTAACTGTTGGTGGGGCTCCTAACTCTTCCGCTCTCTTGATTCACTCGGATGTTCCCTTTGTTCCCTTACTCTTTCCTTTGCCTCTCCATTGTTCTGCTGCTCGTATCTTTGTGAGGAAATGGTACACCGTTTGTTCCATTTATCTCCCCCCGAATATTCCGCTTTCTCTTCCCGATCTGAAACACCTACTGGACTCCTTGCCGGAGCCTGTGCTCCTGCTAGGTGATTTCAATTGTCGTCATTCCCTTTGGGGTGATGTTCTGACGAACACCCGGGGTCACCTTCTTGAGCCCCAGTGGCTCCCTGATCCCCTCCCTCCCAGGTTGTCCAGGAAAGGGGGAATTGGTGTTGGCTACATCTGCCTAAAACTGAGGATGGAGATACACAGGTCCGGTGTAGTCTGGGTACATGAAATAGGTACCGAGCTGCTAAGACCTTTTGGCAAACACAGTGGACAAAGCAATAAAATTCTGCACAGCATGGGCCCATGGGAAGACCACAGGCTATCTAAACTTTATGACACTGCAGACGACCTGAGACAAATAAGACTACTGTACGTCTCACCTGTAGTATTCCAAGTGGAGCACAAGTAACAGATAGCTGCCACTGGACACAAATCAAGCTCCCCAGCTGATCTAACCAAGATTCAGTGAACAAAGGACTCCATTGGAAACCAGCTGTCTTGATCTTAGTCAGAAAAGAAGACTGCAAATGAAGAAAATACCCACCTGGCCAAACAGAACAGAACCCCCTACTTCCAAAGGAGAGTATGAAGCTCCAAGTCTACACCAAGAAGTGAGTTGCAAGAAACAAACTCTATATAAACAATCACAGACCAAAGGGGAAACAAAGAACTGAGAAGAGGAAAGAAAATTCAAAACCTAATCCAGAGGCCAAGAGTTCTCAGTGCTCAGAAGGAAAATGATAGTCGATACGTTAAAAAACTAGCATTGAATGAAATGAAATGCAAATTTCTGGGCAAGCCCCAGTGGTTCCCTGAAGTTATCACATACTGATAGGGTACCATCTACTAGGTTGCATCTGCCGTGGAGTTCTGTAAACCTACCGGGGACCAGTGACAGAATCTGGCCCCCCTCAAAGAGGGGCAGGGAGTGACGACAGTTATTTATTAATGCTACCACTGGGGAAGACAACCAGAAAGTCAGTGAATCAAAGTAACTACTGCTGGCTTCAATAGAGACTGCAGCCTCCAGAACTGCTGAAAGAACTCTCCCAACTATGTAAACAAATTATCAATATCTCTAGTGCAAACTCGTTTGACCTACCCCAACTTGTTTGGGGGCACGGTAGAGGTAGTTCACGATCAGCCAGC